>RPFO01000381.1:2500-112537 GCA_009746045.1 Mesostigma viride | reverse complement strand
AAGTACATTTTGCGTGCTGGAGTACATTCTTAATGGCTGGTAGGGTAATGCGTATTGCATTACTTAACTAAAATTGGGCCGCGTGGGGAAATCCGGCGTTCCGCACACACCGCTCGTTACCGAGGTGACTCGATTAATTACGACTCGGCTATTCCCAGCCTCACGCCGTAATTCCTATTTCGACTTGGCCTACCCGGCCTCCGCCAAACATAGAAATCCACAAATATTTCGACTCGGCCTCCCAGGCCTACCCGCCGCAAATATTTCCGTGCCTCCGAGAGGATTCGAACCCGGTACCCCAGGAGCGAACGCCAATCTTAGTTAAGTAATGCAATACGCATTACTTTTGCATACTTGCAAGTATGCATCTTAGTTACTTAACTAAGATTGGCGTTCGCTCCTGGGGTACCGGGTTCGAATCCTCTCGGAGGCACGGAAATATTTGCGGCGGGTAGGCCTGGGAGGCCGAGTCGAAATATTTGTGGATTTCTATGTTTGGCGGAGGCCGGGTAGGCCAAGTCGAAATAGGAATTACGGCGCGAGGCTGGGAATAGCCGAGTCGTAATTAATCGAGTCACCTCGGTAACGAGCGGTGTGTGCGGAACGCCGGATTTCCCCACGCGGCCCAATTTTAGTTAAGTAATGCAATACGCATTACTTTTGCATACTTGCAAGTATGCAAAAGTAATGCGTATTGCATTACTTAACTGAAGTCCGACCACCGCCCTGTCTGTCGTGGCTGCTGACGCCGCAGTCTCTGCCTAGCTCCAAACATCTTTATATATCGGCATTACGCAAGTGTTGCTACGTTTCGAGCAGGGCAATGCGGAGTGTTGGGCCAGTAGCTCAGCAGGTCCGGCTACAGAACCCTGCTAGGAGCTGTCTTTTTTCCCTGCAGGCTCTGTTTTCGGCCAGGCTGACATGGCGCTACGGGTTATGGCTGAGCCGACGCAATGTTGCTGCCGACGGCACCTATCACCCGGTTTCCGGGTTGCGCACGGCTGCACGCACGACCACCACCGCGACCGCCTGACGACGTCGCCGTCTAAGGTTGTTTTTTTTCCCGGTGCTGCTTTTCTTGACGACATTTTTACGGTGTGGCTCAGGTTACACCTCGTGTCTTTTGAGGGTGGCCCGGATGAGCGGACAGTAGGGATTCAGGGCTGCCTTTTTACGCAAGGTTCCTTTTGCACTCACTTGACAATCTTTCAGGATCCTTTTCTTCGGTGCATGGGCAGCCTACCCTTGCTGTTTAAGGACTGTGGCACGTCCTTAACCCCTAAATGGTCTGGCTGCCGATTTTCCGCCTAAAACTGAGTTACAGCCGACACGTCGGCCCTTCTCGGGGGACCAAATGCGCGAAAACTATTGAGAATTAGGAAAAGTTTAGCTGAGAAGAATCGAAAGTTTATAATTTTCCTCACAGCATGGTACTAGGGTTTGCATACTTCTGACAAGTTATAGAGGTGTTCTGGCCGGTCAAAGTACAAGGGGTCAGGGTACTTTTTCACGTACAACGTGCATTCCGGAAAACGACGACCTGGCCATGGCGGCTTGCGCCCACGCATGGCATTTACGTTTTCGTTCGAATTTTCTGACCAAACTTAGGAAATTGATTTTATACGTCCTAAAGATCACACAGGCCAATTTTTGGACCGCGGGAATGCCATTTGATAGGTGTCGGCAGCGTTCTTGCTGGAAAAAACTGCGATCAGGCCGGACGATAGAAACGTTGACAGCAATACCTTTCCGGCGTATTTTAAAGGATATATTGGTTTCTTTGTACTTTTTATGATACATAGTAGTCGTAAACGTGCAAGGGTGGCCAGAAATCGCCGAATCCAGCGACCATGCTGCACAACTTTGGTGCGCCGAAATGCGCCATTTTGCGGCCACCGCCTGGGCCAAGGTAACGCCATCCATGCCTGGTAAAGCTTAGCATCGTTTTCCTATCGATGTTTGACGTTTATATATACGTTCTAGCTTGTGTAGCACATTCTTTTTGCATTATTCATGCTCTTTCTTGACCCTGGCCTGGCCCCTTTCTAAAACACCCTTCTTAGATGCTTCCCTCAGTCAGTTGACCTGCCACAGTGTGATGGTGATAAGTTTTAGATGCTGTATGGGTTTGAATACCTCCATATATGTTTGTTATACATTTCCCACACACATATTGCATGAGTGTGAGGCAGTTGGCTGGTCTCTGTGGCATCATCAAGCATGTAACCGGTGAGTAGAAGCTTCCCATTGTCAGCATGTGCCACCAGGTGTGCTGGCCATCACCTGGCAAGCTATAGCAGCTTAGGCCTAGTTTATCCTTGCTAGGGCAAGCTGAAATAGGCTTAAAATCACTAGTTTGTTGGTGGCTGCCTCCTAGAATGCATGCCTTACGTAGGGTATCCGTACCACGTTACCTACGTGCATGGACAAGGTGGCACCTGCACATAGGTGCCATGTAAGGGCAGTGTGATGATGCAGTTATGTTTCCCCATCATTGTGGAAGGGAAATGTATTGTGGCATGGTTGGGGGCCATATTAGTAGGTATTAGTAGGTAGTATGCCCACTCCTACCCCTTGGTTGCTTTTTACCAACGGTACCCCTATGGGCTGTACTGGGTGTAACTGCTGGCATACCCACCCAAATGATGACCCCAATGGCTCAAACTGTTCAGCAACTAATTGTTTATCATCCCTGAAGTGGTAGGTGCCTAGCTCTTACAACATAATTCAAAATGCACATTCTACCAAAAATGAAAACGCTCGTCTTGACCCCCCTGACTTTGACGGCAGTTATACATGGCCTACCTGCATATATGTAAGGTTGTGATATACAACCCGAAGGGCAACTCATGGACATGCTTGGCCCCCAAGGACAGCCATTGGATATGGGTGGGTTGGATGGCATCTGGTTTGCAAAATTGTGAAGTTACAGCCGATGCATCGGCAGTATTTCTGCCCATTTAGGGGTTTAATTCACGCGTCGCCAAACATTTGTTTCAGTTGTGGGGGAAACTCTTCCTTTTCTTGTTGAGCATCATGACAGTGGAGGCGTTCTAGGTTGAGCTTTGGTTCCTCCCACGTGTATGGTGGTTTGGTTTTGGTGGGGAGGAGAACAACGGCATTTGTGTTGTTCCCACTATCATCATGGTACTATGGGTAGGGCGAGCTCCCTAGGAGTTGTCCAGATTGGTGGCAGCTACGTCTGGTTACCCTGAGCAATTTTTTGCGGGGGAGTGGACATCCTGGATGTCTGCAATGTAATTTCCAGACGGCATCACACATGCCAGGGCAGAACAACAGCATTTACGGGGTTTCCACTATCATACTGGACAGCTGTGTCTAGTTACCCTGAGAAAATTTCTGCGGGGGAGTGGATATCCCAGGTCTGCCAAAAGGGTGCCAGATGCTATCATGGAGGCGTATGGCATGGTAGATGCCACCACATCAGGGGACATCGGGATACCTGCAGTGGGTTGTCCCCTAGAGGGTATCACACGTGCACCCATGAGTTGCCAGGTGTCTCTTGCATGGGTTGCCCACTTGCTAGACGGTGTCCTTTGACACATGTTCCCAGAGGGGGTGGACCACTTGCTTGACAATGTCCCTTCACAAGTGGGGTGTGGGTCACTTGCCAGTTGGGGCCCTTACCTGCGCCAGACCATTGTGACCACGCATTTACTTCTCCCAGGACAGGATGGTTACCACTGCTTGTTGGCAGATGGTCCCTGTTGGGCCTAGGAGGTGCACTAGGACAGCAAGTATGGACACCAGGGCTGCTGTCATAGTTCTTATCTGTGAATATATCTGATATAGTTCTCAGATCAGAATTTTTGACACTGGTCAAGGCATTTTTAGGCCCATTTTTTCGACTTTTGGGCAATTCTGCTGGCTGTTGGACCACCTCAGGCCCTTGTGCTCCTCCGGCTTAGGAGTTCTGGCTACCTGGCACTTGGTAGTAGCCCTGTTCGAGTCTGCTATCTTAATAGGTTGGCAGTCTGTGGCTTGCCTACTAGGCAGTTTTTGAGTGCCATAGTGAAGAGTGCTGGCTCCTTCCTGCAGCCTGATTGACGTTTAGTCCGGGCAGTTGACAGCATGTGGTCCTTCTTCCAAGCAGCTTCTGGAGCCAGGCTCATTGGTGTCCGTCCCAGGCCTCCTTAAAGCAGCTTAGTCACTTCCCCATAGCGTGATCGGCGCAAGCAGCTAGTCTTGGTTGTCCAGTCAGGCAACAGCTGTGTTGGATACCCACATGTGGGGGTGGTCCAACGCTGATTGGGCGTGGTGGCAGTAGCCTATTGGGGGCTTGGGCCAGTGGGGGATTGGGAACATGTCTATGGCGGGCATGGTGCATGGAGGCTACGTTGGAGAGTACCCTGGTAGTGGACTAGTGCTGTTGGTGGCAACTGCAAGCACTCATGGTGACGAGTGCCAGCACTCCTGGTGGCGACTACCAGCACTCATGGTGGGGCCTGAGAGCACTCGTGGTGGCGACTGCAAGCACTGCATGGTGGCCGCTGGCGACTCTGGTGACTTGGGGACGCCCAAGTGACGAGTATCTGTAATGCTGGTGCCTGCTCCTGACGCAGTGCTGGGTCCTGCCTGCTGGTGGACATCAAGCCAGCCTTGTGCAGATGAGTAACCTCCTACCCTTGCTTTGCCCTGCTATGGACTATCCTTGCTTGCATGGTGCCAGGATGGCTTGTTGTCTTGATAGTACACCATCCGCCCTTGAGCTGATTGCTTGCACAGCATGATGGTTGTATGAATGGGACTGCTTGCACGGGGGGTCTGGCATCATGTTTGCATGGGTAGGATGTCCTTTGGGTTGGATGATGGGCGGGATCAACGGAGCTACAACTGTGGGGCCGGCTGGAATCTTTGGCATGACAGTGATGACAATGGTGCCCACTCCGTTGACTCTTAATTGAGGAGTTGGACTACTTGGTGCTGGGCAGGGGCTCACATGAGCTTAGAGGTGTGGGTTAGTCGGGGGACCCATTCAGCCCTCTACCACCCTTACAACCTGCCTCATGTGCATCAGTATCCGTGGTACACTGACATTAATACCATTTGGCAGTCTACGTGGTCCACGGACATGGATACTACTTTCCATGCTTTGACTAGGGGGACATGGTTCAGTTTACTTGCTAGGGCCCTGCCAAGCTGAGGGGTATCTGTTTGATGACTGATGGCCTCATCCAGCATACCCTTACGCTGCCCTACTTGTGCAACCTTGTCTTGGGCTCCTTCGATCCTAATGCCCACATTACCTTGCATGGTAGTGCCACCTGGATGGTTGCGGGGAGTGATGTTGTTGCTGGGGCCCTGCCAAGCTTGGGCACATCAGTTGGCTGATTGGTGATTGCTTTCAGTCTGCTCTCAAGCTGCCTTGTATGCAACTCTGTCTTGGACACTTTGCTGTAGTTCCCACCCCATCTCTGTCATGAGGTGCATAGGACGTCTTAATAGAGCGACCCTGCAGGCCACCAGTGGTTTAGTGGGCTGAGAGACTTGCCTCCCCCACCCTTCTCTGGTTGGCTGGGCCTCTGTCTTCATGCGTATCCATGGCGTTTCTTCCTGCTAGGTCATGCTGTCAATCTTGGGAAGCTGATACCAGGATTATTACAGCTTATTCTACGCAGAGGGGTGGAATTATTAGGCATGCTGGTAGTCTCCAGTTTACCAGTTATGCTGAGGGGGATTTGTGTGGGAAGCGGGCGTGCAGGGGATTGGGCTGCATCTAACCCTTGCATGGAGGTAGCGTGTGCTACGATTTACAAGTTGGGGCATACCGTTCATAATGCTGGTGAGGCATTACTGATCTTCTGCTATCCCTCTCAAGGCTGTGGATGGTTTTCCCAGGCATCTTATGGAGAAATAGTGTGCCTTGTGATTATCATAGGCCACTGGCTATGGGTTTGAGTGTACTAGCTACTAAGGAGATGTGGCTTTACCTCACTCTCACTCCTTGGTGCGGCTGGAGGGGGGGAATTTGTTCTGGTGGGGAGGAGATCTGTGAGGATCATAGCGTGGATTCACCCTGGGATTTCAGTTCATCCTGTCGGGCTCACCTCATAGATCCCTGACTATGTGGTATCCTGATTTTGCTGGCCATCGGTGGGCTATTTTGGCTGTGCTTTGTGGCACCACCCCAACCTGCTGACGGGTACCCACTGGTGACAACCCTGTCCACGGCCTCTCTTCATCATGGGTGTACTTCTGAGATACCCTTGCTCTTCCTGAGGCGACCCTGTTGGCGACGTCTTCCTGCTGGATTGCTCCTGCCTCTTGGTGACTGCACTTCCACCTGGGGCGCTGTTGACGTTTCCTCGTTCCAGTTTGCGTGGACTGACGGGTGTCAGCAGGCCTTGGACTTGCTGCAGCAGAAGCTCACGCCAGCCCCTGTGTTAGGATTGAGCATTCTTGGAATCCATCCAGCCTGCTATGACCTGTTGGTGATCTGAGGGAGGTCCCCAGTTGGGATGGATTGGGGATTTATTATGGCTCGGTTACCTGCCACTCTGTTGTGGTGATACAGCATCTGTCCCTGACTACCTCTTCCCTTGAGAAGGGCTGGAATCTTTGGGTGTGCTGTGGTGACTAGCTTTGATGAGCCTTGGACCCTGGCAGCCCAGTTAGTTATGGGGGGTTGGCTGTATAGAGGGTTAGCCTTGCTACATGACACTCTGCTTCCTGCCCTGATCAAGCAGTGAGAGTTGTCAGTATTTCGTGGCATGGATCCCTGTGGATGACCCGTTATCCCTGGGAATGTCAGGCTTGTCTTTCACCCGTGGACTCTAGCTGAGGGAGGGTGGTGTCCCAGAACATGGAGTGGCCTCGCCTTGTTTGGCTTAGGTGCCTTGATCCTGTTTACTCCTTCTTGGATTCATGTGGACTCATTGAATCCGACGGGGATCTGAGTTGAGTGGGATGGACTCTGGTGGGAGTTTGGTTGGACTAAGCTGAGATGACATCCAGATTTTGGTGACCAGTTTCTGAGGATGGTTGAGGGGATTTGAGCTTGGATGGCACATGGAGAGTGACTTCTGTGTTGTACCCTCGACATATGGAGTGGTTCACCTAGGGCTTGATTCCTGGTATGATTAAGACACGTGGTTCATGTCCTGCATGCACGTCTGTATGAGATTGGCTCTCCTTTTGTGGGCCACCTGTTGCACAGGATGTTTGCCTTGACTCCAGGACCTGAGATTGACATGAGACCTGCAGAGGTGCAGGATATGTTGACCACCTTGCCTGAGGCTTTGAAAGGAGCCTTCATGCAGTTCAAGCCAGTGAGCATGGGTGAGGCCTCCTACATGGAGTTGTTGGAGTTTTCAGTTCAGCAGGGAGACTTTGACTTGGTTTCTTCTTCTTCCAGCTCGGTCAAGGGGTGCTTCCCTTTGGAGACATCCAACCTTTTCTGCAGCCCAGGGTTGCCTAAGTACACCATGGAGCTCAAGGTTCGTCTGACCCCATTGAGGGTGTTGGTGCCTTTGATAGGTGCTAAGTGGTCAGTGGTCAAGACCTTTCTCCAGTTCTGGTGGGCGTACAGGTCATGGGTGAGCAGGCACAAGACGTCTTCTACTTGGGTGATGGATCCTGAGAGCCAGTCTGTGGTGCTTCTCTCCTATCCAGGGACATGCCTGCGTTATGTTGCCCAGATGGCAGCAGGGGCTGCAGAGACGTGCATGGTGCTGCAGGGCAGCAGGAACTGGCCAGACTTGGTTCACATGGTGGAGCAGTTTCCCTTGTTTGGGACCAAGGGCAAGGATGGCGTGAATGGGGATTGGTATAGCCTGTGAAGAACAGAGCTGAGAAGGAAGAGGATGGGGAAGGATGGGGGAAGAGCATGGAAGGTGCTTTGGATTGTGGTGTGAGGGGGGGATTCCAGGATGGATGATGGGGGGGGGGGCTCCAGTCCAGTTCTGATGTTCCAGTCCAGAGTTCCAGGTTCCAGGATGCTGAATGGAAGACCTTGTATTTTGAGATGTGTTTATCTGGATTTATAGTAGATAAGGTAGTGACTTGTCTGCTGTAGAGACCTGTGACTAGATGTTTATGAGATAGGAGGCCCTGTTTCCAGGGATGTAAAAACCCATCTGCTTTTCCCAAGAGATGGTGGATTTCTGTTCAATGTTCCTCTGCCTTCAAGAGTTGGCTATTGGACCTGGGAGGTCCAGTTTTGAGGGGGAGATATGTAACAAGCAAAAATGACTTTGTTGTTACATCCTTTGTTTTGTGAATGTTTGGCTTTTATTCGATCGAGGACTTTTGGATCAGTATTGAGAAAGTTATGAGGTTTCTAAGACGATGGTACTTGGAGCTGATACTTTGTCAACCAACTGATAGGAACCCTCATTGGTCGTGGCCTGATCCACGTAGGGTTGTAGTTTGTTGGTTGGTACTACTGATAGGAGCCCTCATTGGTCGTGGCCTGATCCACGTGGGGTTGTAGTTTGTTAGTTGGTACTATTGAGTCTTAAATGCTCCTTTGGGACTTCAGTGCTTACGACAGATTTAGGATCTCATGGAAAGATTCTGCCAGGCTGTGTGTGGTGTTGTTCTGTTTTGTGTGACTAGGATGGATACGAAGATCTTGTATAGAATTCCATGATTCTGATTGGTTCTCTTCAGGCTAAGGTTGGAGCAAGTTCGACAAGCACGTCGATATCAAGGACGTGGGGTCGCCATTGTTGGGACGTTGGTTTTGATTCACCATGGTATAATAAAGCTTGTCTTTGTTGTCCATTCATAAGAGCCCCTTGGCTATAGACGTCCTTCAGTTCCACAGAGGTCGTCTATACACGAGCTTGTCTTTGTGTCTACAAGGGGTCGTGATTCCCTAAATCACGTGCTGTGGAATTTCCATCTCAACGTTGCTCGGATACTTGAAGTTCTGCGACTCAGGAAAGCAACCCAGGTAAAAGATCTTTCATATTGGACTGTGGATGATGTTGATGATCATTTTTAGTCGTTACAAAGCACTAAAGCAACAAAACGACAAGCAAAAACAATCGATTACATGTCTACAACTAGTTTATAAACGATAGGACGACTTGGTACTGTAATGTATAAACGCTAACATGTTAATACGTACCAGGTCGAAACCGCAGATTACCTGCTGTGCGGGAGCCATCACTCCCACCTCACGGACATAGCCTCGAACCTTTCCTGGCCGTCATCGCTAATAAAACATGTCAAGAATAACGTAACCAGTCTATCCACGCGCAAATATATGGACGTTTGCTGCCGAACAACAGGTAGCATACGCACTGTCACCGCCTGCATGGCCGCTGACAGGATCTGCTGCACCGATTAGAACCTAGAGACATACTTGCGCACATCCAGACGCTTCACGGCCAGAGATATAACCTTTATAACACTCAAGGATAATGACTACAAAATTTGAGTTCAAAATTCCAAGCCATGCTCTCGTACCAGTCATTTGCCTGCACCGCCATAGCCGCGGACGTCAATTATTTTCACTCACGTCGGTCCCGTTTGACCATGGTACCCCCCCAACTTTGATTGAGTATATCGCCCTGGCCAGTTGTCCAAAGTACGGTCTGAATAGGGCTACGGAAAGCTGACGTCTAGATCTTTCAATCCCGCCAGGTGGCACCATCAAATTATTTTTGGCGCGGCGCCTGCAAGGCGCACAAACTCAGTCCGTTAGAGTGGTAGGACTTCGACTGGTACCACGAAAACGGACTCAGTACAAATGAAGGGTTAAGGGCCACCCCTGTTTTTTAGCAGGAAAAAGCAGGGGAAAGCGGGGAAATGCCTTGGTTACATGGCTAGCGGTTTATTAAATTATTCTGCGCAGCATGCAGCGCCTAACACAGGTGGGCTTCCAGTTTGCTAGCTGCTTCCATTGACGGCTGAGAACCCTGAACTGAAGACGCAGAACAGCTGAGTTACAGACTTCGTGAGGGGATGGCAGAAGACACGTCCGGGCATCCAGCATTCCCCCAGAGGATGCTGGATGCTGGCTTAGTTGACTAGAGGCACTTTAAAGCCCTCGTCATCGTCACAATGAAAGACGCCGAGGGCAACGCTCCCAAGGCAACCGAGTGTATAGAATTGTATCACCGGCGGGTTCCTTCTCGAGGTTGTTCCAGAGGAGAAATTGCGGGAATGCAGCTGGAACGACTATCAAAAACTGTTTAAGAAAGAGCACGCTACCATCGATGCTTGGAAGCAGCTGCTACAGCTGGCCACCTGAATTGTGTTCAAGTTTTCAATTAAGTCTTTGCATGGTTGTGTGATTGATGAGCCGTGATTTGCCATGAACTAGTCTAACTTATTATGGCACATCAAGCGACCACACATAGGGCCACCTGAATTCAGTGTGTTCAAGTTTTCAATAAAGTCACTGCATGGTTGTGTACGTGATTGATGAGCCGTGATTTGCCGTGAACTAGTCTAACTTATTATGGCACATCAAGCGACCACATAGGGCCACCCTGAATTGTGCCAAGGTGTGTGGGTGTGTCAAAAGTGTTCGATTGTTGTGTTACTTGCCATATCAAGCAACAACATGGAATCATAGATCCATTAAGACATATGAAGTGAGATCGACAGCTATTCTATTGCAGTTGTGAAACAACTAATTTAGTTAGACATTAGTTACTTCCATGGTCGTGGTCGTGGTCGTGTGCGTGTGCGTGTGCGTGTGCGTGTGCGTGTGCGTGTGCGTGGTCGTGTGCGTGTGCGTGTGCGTGTGCGTGTGCGTGTGCGTGTGCGTGGTCGTGTGCGTGTGCGTGTGCGTGTGCGTGTGCGTGTGCGTGTGCGTGTGCGTGGTCGTGTGCGTGTGCGTGTGCGTGTGCGCAGGATTGAGTGTGGGCAAGGGCAAGTGCAATGGCAAAATATCTAGAACCTTGATGTCTAATCACTGCAAGAAAATGTCCTCAAATGAGGACATTTTAAAGATGGATACCATTTGTAATAACTCACACATGTCAACACATCCATGGGTACGGTATGGAACCATTAACTTTTATGATATGCTCAAGAGTTGAAATGCTTTACATCCATGAAATATGCTCATTTTTTCAATTGTTTACAATTTATGAATGCAGGGGGGTCGTTACACGAGTGACCAAAAAGCACTCTGACAAGTCATGTTCAATGTGCCAAGAAAGAAGGCATGGCCAGGTCATGGCTGGTCCTGAAAATGCACCGAGGGTGCCCACAACATGTCTACGTTACACCCTCGCTATCCTAGACCCTGCAGCCTGCCAGGGGGGGGGGCACAAAATGTAACTGGCAGCCAGGGAGGATGGTGCAGGCCAAATAGCAGGTGTAAAGCTAGCTCAGTCCAAAGAGTGAAACAAGAAGCAAATATTTGCGTAGGCCAAGGTTAGGTCCAAGATTGTCGTTAGAGGCTTGGCTGCCACCACGTGCTAAACCATGATGCTGAAGCCTCGCATTATCAAGGAGACAACCAGCGCATGCCAGAAATCGGGAGAATCCGGACCATGGTAGCTCGAGCCTGCCGTTATCTTGTCCGCGTGTTCGAGTCGTTCAGGATGATGAAGATGAATGGTGATGGCAATGTGTATCCTTGTGCATTGAAATTATGGCTGGCTTACGTGTAGAGCGACTAGATGACCTAGACGGTGGGGCCGGAAACAGCATGCTTGATCAGGGCGTGTGTTTCGAGCCTAACTGAAGCCTCGCATTATATATGAAACATACACTGAAAAGAGGCACATATTGTAACACAATAACAATGTAAACATGACAAGCTCAAGTTTCCAAGCCAGTCTTCATCACTTGGACAAAAGTTAAAGCGTTAGAAACATATGAAAATCAGAATATGGGCAACATCCCAGCAATCCTTGAAAAGCTTCAGGCAGTATATGTGTTAAATCAAACTACCACATTGCAATTAAACACAGCGACTTCTACTTGCTGCTGTTTTGACATCGCAAGACCGTTTACCTTTTCAGTGACGCAACGGGAAAAGAAAGCACTGTCTAGCAAACTTCCGTAATTCCGCTTTGTCGCCGTTTACCGAAACAGCGATAACATTTTTGTCACGAGGGTTTTCTAGCTCCAACTCGGACCAGCCAGCAGCAACCTCTATTGGCACCCGTGATCATTACTATCATAATACGCCGTCTAGGTCATCTAGTCGCTCTACACGTAAGCCACGAACACGCGGACAAGATAATGGCAGGCTCGAGCTACCATGGTCCGGATTCTCCCGATTTCTGACCTGCGCTGGTTGTCTCCTTGATAATACGCCAACCCCTTCAGGGTGACATCCGTTGTCACGACTCGACGGCTTATGGTCGTCATAGGGAATGAACGCCGGTTCATATGGAACAGTGAACAAGCTGCTTGTCGAGCTCTAAGCGGAGCACGTAACCTTGTGCAACGATCGTTGCTCAATCCATACGATGCAAGTACTGACTGGATACATACGAAGCAACGACCGACAACAAGCAGCTGGAATTACGGCATGGCTTGGACTTTAATTGGAGGCAACCGCTGGCCCTTCCCTTGCAGCTACGCCGCCACAGTTGTGCAATATTCTGGTCATTTCAAACCAAATTGCGCAAAATGATGGGGGGGGGGGGGGGGGGGGGGGGGGGGGGGGGGGGGGGGGGGGGGGGGGTCCAGGGGTGGCCCTTAGAGGGTGTGGCCCTTAGCCGGGTGGATTACCTGTACAGTCATTCACGCCTTAAGTTGGGTTCGAGGGTTTCTTCGGGTCAACCCAACTTAAGGCGTGAACCCAACTTAAGCCGTTAAGTTACCATAACTTGCGACCCCCCGCCCTGCTGATGGACTTTAGGGTGTCTTTTGATAGCTCTCGTGAAGGCCGATCGAACTGCACTTAACCCATGGTCCGCCAGCACTTTTTTTGGTTTTTTGACCCCTGAAAATGAAAAAAATCATAACTCCTAGACCACAACTCCAAACCCCCTCAACCAAGATGCCAAGAATATCTACACTTCAAGGGCTTTCAGAATATGCAATAATATCATGAGTCCATTCAGTGCCCTGGATGTTATCTTCAGTCAAAGTTGGGCAAAAGACGAACTTTTTCGTGTTAGAAAAAGTTTATCCCCCCCTTTTTTCTGGGGGGGTTCTAATCACCAAAACCATGGTTGGATAATTTTATTAGAATGTTCAAGGGTCCCCCAATGGGGGGGTGCATTCAGAACTGCATTTTACAGATGGCACCACGCTCATATTGGCACATGACTACGAACAGCCCAAAACCTGAAAAATGTCATGCCAACTCTCTATCCCTTGTAGACATGCTACACACATTGCCATGCATTGTAAATGTGGCCAGCATGAAATAAACATCATAAACAATAAAACAAACTATCTAGTCACCCAGAGTACGCGCAAACTTGCCATCCTCGGCATTGTGCCAGTGCTGCCAGCAGCCTTCCTCGATGTGCAAGTGCACCATGCACTGCACACACCAATAGGAAATGATGGTTCTTTCCTTGCAGGCTGCACATGTTGATTTGAAGCTGGCCTTTCCTGGGCTATGCATTGCAGCCTCAGGGAAATACCCGCCATGTAATCCAGTGCGGGGGCGCTGGGTGTCACTGTGTGGTCGCTTGTTCTCCCTATCCTTGTTATTAGCCTCCTTGACCATGCCCCTCACTAGTGCAGCCCTGAATTCTTTCTGGCTGTGAATTGCATCATCTTTATCACTGGCGTGCTGTTGGTACTTGTAGGCCGTGATGACAGCCATGTTGAACAACCACAGAAAGGAGCGGTTCCTGCCCTGCCACGATGCAGCATCTCGCTTCTCGACGCTTGCCTCAGCTGGCATCTCGAGATCGTCGGTGCCCCAGGCAGCCTCGCTTTCTTGGTCGTCGGCATTGCTGCGGCTCGGCCCCGCTGGTGCAGCAGGACGCCCCCTGCCTCGCCCACGTCCGGCAGTCCTGACGCGCTTGGCATTGCAGCCATCGGGACTATCAGGCTCCTCATCGTCTTCTTCCTGGCTACCTGACTCCGAATCTTCCTCTGCAGCCTCGTCACGATCGGATTCAGATTCACAGCTCTTTGCGTCGTCGCCTTCTTCTACGAAATTCTTCCTGCCCTGCTCGTGCCACCATTTCTCGCACTGCGACTTCTTGTACCAGTAGTGAGACCCATCGTCCTCGAAGGTCAGCTGAAAACGGGTCCCATCACGGCCACCCCGGGCAGCAACATCCGTGACCAGGCCAGCGTAGAAGATGTCCGGGGTGGAAAACTCGCTGCCGGGCACTCGTATAACTCGCCCTTCCCACAATTTTCTGACGCTAGGCGCCATATCCCCAGCGCGCGCGCAACGGTACCAATGTTAGCAAATGTTAGCAAATGTCACGTGACACCCTCTATAATGCACGAGGTATTTACTGAGCTATGGCGCAGTTACCTGCCCGACCTTGACATTTTCATTCACGTTGGGTCTGCCCCAGACCGTCGGACCAATTTACGTTACGTCACTTACGTCGGAGGTCATGGATTTACGCGGTATAGTTACGTGACACGGGTTGCTATGCAAAAACATAGCATCGGCGGACCATGGGTTAAAGAATTCACCCCCAAGGTCGTATTTCGGGTCGAAACTTGGATGCAAGTCATCAAACCGGCTATAGGCAGGTGAAGCCCAACACAGCACGGTACTGTAGTGCTAGCCAAACCTGCCTAACTTGGTGTGCTACATAGGGCATGCGCGTTCATTTATGAGTCAGTAATCGTAAACAGTGCTGTGTTCAGGCTGTGTTGCTGGTTTGAGAGCTTGCTTGCCCTTGCCACCCGCCTTCTCGCCTGTGGTGTCTCGTTTCTGCTTTTTGTTGGACGTTGCCCCGTTGCCCGAAAACAGTTCGTTCCATTTGGCCTTATCATCAGTTTTGTCGGCCATTACTTAGTTGTTGGGTCGCATTTATGATGGGTTCAAATGTGACGAACGCCTAAATTGAACCGACTGCATCATGACCGAAGCCGTTTGCCCATATATACAATACCGGCTACCGCGTCAAGTTGTTGGGTATCTTCAGTACTCCCCAGCTGCGAGCTAGGCCGACGTGGACCATGCACCGTATCTCCCTCGCCTGGCACGCTTTACGCCAATACAGGGCCCTGTGGCGCAAGCCCTTGGGCAAGCTAGAGAAACAGGACCGGTTTAAGGTCCTGGTGACCTGGTCCTTCCTGTTCTCACATATGGGGCCGAGACGTGGACCCTCACAGCCAACCTTGCCAAAAAGCTGGACGACACGGTCACCAACATGCCGCGGTCAATTTTCTGTGTGTGTGGGCTTAATAATGCTGCTCACGTCCGCGTGTCGGTGGGCTATGCTGCTCACGTCCGCAAGGAGGACTTAATTGTACCTCTAGGCATGCCACTAGTGTCCAGAAGAGGTGGAAGACCATTGTCCAGGCTCATCATACGCCCGCCCCTGTGGGCAAGCCCCCTCCCCCCAAGCGGAAGGGGCGCTTTGCTGAGTAGAATAGGTAGGGTTTTCTAGATTAGATTAGCTTAGAGTTAGATTAGTTCGGTTACACGACTCTGCCCACCTCCATCCATCCAGCAAGCTAGGGAATATGTGCTACATGGTCTCCCAACGGAGTCATGTTATAATTTAATTTAATTTAGTTTAATGCCACTAGTTAGGCATCACCATCCAGCAGCGGCGCCTGCAGTTGGTAGTAGGGCACTTAGCTCGCACCAACCAGGTAGACACATCACGTGGCCCCTCCGCAGGGCTGCATGCGACCTACTCAGCCTGGCAGGCATGCACCTCCTTAGTCACGTGGGACGGGCCCAGCAATGCTAGACGCCGCTGCAAGGCCCGCACTTTCAAAGAGCAGCTAGAAGAGGACATGGGGGGCCTATGAGGCCTCTCCATGATTTGGAAAAAGATGATGGAGAAGGCCAAGTGGGCTCAGGTTATAGAGGACAACCGCGACCCCCTCCAGTGGGGAAGCCGCGTACGTGTTTGCAAACGCGAGAAGCATGCTAGGCAAGACCCCTATTAGGGTCTGGGGCACAATAGATAGAGTAGGATTGTTTGTACTTAGATAGAATAGACCGGTAAACTTAAATTAAATTGTAATAAATCTCCGTTGGGAGTACATGCAGCACATATCCTTGAGAAGGGGCATATGGCTCTTAATACATTCTGGGCTACTTCCTGCAAGGGTTGGCCGGGATGTAAACTACACTTGCTCTGGGTGCACAAAGTGCACCTGGACCACTACGTATTCCAGCACCTCACTCTGCTGGCTGATGTGCGGACAGACTGGGTGGAAGATCATCTAAACAATGCCTAGGGCATGGCTTCTCAGCATAGAGTATCTCTCTGCATAGGCAGAGCTTGGCTAAATTGAAAGACCGGTAGGATTGCGTGTACCCATCAACCCGCCATCCATCCGTCTATTGATCATCCGGGGTTAACCCAATGCTCCGTGACGGACTCCCCAACGGGAGCACGAGTTTAATTGATTAATTGATTGATGAATTATAATAAATACAATACCGACAATGATGACAGAATCAGCAACCAAATAACCAAGATCCGCAGTGAATTCTAGGTTACAAGTGTTGGGTGGGCTGGGTGGCGCGGGCTGGCGACCACCCACAAGTCGCGGCAGTCAAAACACAGTGCCACACCGCGCTAGAAGCCAGTTCACGCCTTAAGTTGGGTTTTCGCTAGTACAGCCAGCAGCCTTAAGTTGGGTTCGCCATGCAGCCAACTGCGACCCAACTTAAGGCGTGAACCCAACTTAAGCCAACCCAACTTAAGGCGTGAATGACTGTACCGTGTTCAAGCCTTTCATAGAGTGTTTCCGGCCCCACCGTCTAGGTCATCTAGTCGCTCTACACGTAAGCCAGCCATAATTTCAATGCACAAGGATACACATTTCCATCACCATTCATCTTCATCATCCTGAACGACTCGAACACGCGGACAAGATAACGGCAGGCTCGAGCTACCATGGTCCGGATTCTCCCGATTTCTGGCCTGCGCTGGTTGTCTCCTTGATAGAGTACAGTCATTCCCGCGTTAAGTTGCGATCGCCCCCTAAAACTTGGCGCCGCAACCCAGCGGGAACGCAACTTAACGGTAGAATTAGGCTAGCAGCCCTGACCACCTCCTCCTCTGACGGACTTCTATACGGCATTTGACAGCTCTCGTCAAGCCCGATCCAGCAGTGCATGCAGCGTCAAAGCCGGCCAAAGTCCATTTTCCAGGCCAGATATTTTGGACAAAGGCGGGCTGCAAAACACGCCCTGGGCAGCCACGCGCGGTGCCTGCGTTTTATACTACAAATGTGTGTTTTAACCCTCTGACCTCGGCTCTCATTTTGGCAGGTTACTTAATTGCTAGCCGGCTTCACGTTTGACTGTGACAAAACATTGGAACAGTCGTGAGGGAAGCTTCATTTACTGTCAATGGCCTGCATGTAAACAATGATAATAACAGCATGGAGGCCACAGTCATAGTGCAAGCAGCGAGACTGCCTGTGGCCTCAACGACCTTGTCTTTGCCCTTCTGTGGTGCATTCGGCATGATGGTGGTAATTTCCGGCAAGATGTCTCAATTACCGTAATCGACCCTACATGGTCGTGGATTCTTATCATGTACCGCAGCCCGCAGACTGCAAAACTGAATTTGTAAGGTTGCATTCGCGCTTTTCACCTAAGCCAGCAGGCGGGGAAATTTGCGCGCCAGTGGGGCTTGCGTATTTTGCCGCCTGAAATCCTGTAGCGGGTCCGGACTTGGCAAAAAATGGCCTCCTGCGCGGCCAAAAATGGCCTGACACCCAGGGGGGGTATCCCAAAACAAGAATATTTACACAACGCTGGATTCGAGTGGATCTCGCGAAAACAAGCATGTTTGCCACTGGTCGCAACCCCAGGGGGTCTCTAGGTTAGAAGTTACAGAGCCTCAAAAACCCTTAACTTAAGTCATTAATGTGAAAATAAACTCAGCACCACTAATAAATTAATTACATGATTAATTAAACTCGTGGCCCGAACAGCACATGTTCGGCCGAACATTTTTGCCGACCCGAACACCGCACATGTTCGGTATTCGCCCGAACATGTCCGTGTTCGGTATGCGGCGGATGTGCCAGCCCTAGAAAAAACATATAAAATGAGCAACTAGTCTTGTTGTTGTTGTTGTTGTTGTTGTTGTTGTTGTTGTTGTTGTTGTTGTTGTTGTTGTTGTTGTTGTTGTTGTTGTTGTTGTTGTTGTTGTTGTTGTTGTTGTTGTTGTTGTTGTTGTTGTTGTTGTTGTTGTTGTTGTTGTTGTTGTTGTTGTTGTTGTTGTTGTTGTTGTTGTTGTTGTTGTTGTTGTTGTTGTTGTTGTTGTTGTTGTTGTTGTTGTTGTTGTTGTTGTTGTTGTTGTTGTTGTTGTTGTTGTTGTTGTTGTTGTTGTTGTTGTTGTTGTTGTTGTTGTTGTTGTTGTTGTTGTTGTTGTTGTTGTTGTTGTTGTTGTTGTTGTTGTTGTTGTTGTTGTTGTTGTTGTTGTTGTTGTTGTTGTTGTTGTTGTTGTTGTTGTTGTTGTTGTTGTTGTTGTTGTTGTTGTTGTTGTTGTTGTTGTTGTTGTTGTTGTTGTTGTTGTTGTTGTTGTTGTTGTTGTTGTTGTTGTTGTTGTTGTTGTTGTTGTTGTTGTTGTTGTTGTTGTTGTTGTTGTTGTTGTTGTTGTTGTTGTTGTTGTTGTTGTTGTTGTTGTTGTTGTTGTTGTTGTTGTTGTTGTTGTTGTTGTTGTTGTTGTTGTTGTTGTTGTTGTTGTTGTTGTTGTTGTTGTAGTTAACGTAAAGGATTTACGTTAGATGGATAGAGATTGTTACGCTCTTTCCAACGGCACCTTGAACGCCTCATTTGGTTAAGGAACGTAAAAGTTATGACGTTTCCTAGGCTGTGCCGACAGTACCCGGCGCGCCACTGTGGGCGCGTACGGACACAGGATGTACAAGTGTCACTTTGATAGTCCGCAGGACGTTGACAGGACTTGTACAGGACTTGATGGTCAATTGATAGGTAGGCGCACTGTAGCGCGCCAGGAACTATGAGACAATTGATGCTGAGTAGTGTACGGATAGGTCCACAGGACTAGCCGTATGGACAATTGATAGATCTGCGCGCCAAAGGCGTGCCAGAGTCTGTGTAATCAATTGATTGACAGTTCAGCTGTGACAGTGCAGCTGAATACTTGGACGCGTCCCTAGCAAGCTATATGTGTGACTTGGTCGCACCGGGACGCTAGTTCTTGCGTGCACGTTCTCTTGGCACTGCGACCCTGTCGCCTGTGCTGCGTGCAGTCTTGGAAGTGACGTGACTTACGTCTGTGTTTCCTTGTTATTAATAAAGGCAACTTCCTGCAAGAACCATGGCGGAATTCGTGGCATTCTCACCTCACAACTCGTATTACACGCTCTGTTAAAAAGATGCCAAATTCTGAAGAATTCCGGATTCCCGCCGATGAGGAAATAGCCGCTCCGCCGGCTGGTCCTCGTCAAGACCGACTGCGCCGTCGTGGCAGCAATTGCTCGACGAAGTCACGATCTCGCTCGACGAACTTCATCGTCGGCAGCGCGCAGTTCTTCCGTTGCTCGGGGATAACCCCGAGGACCCCGATTTGCCAGCACTGGTGCCGGCTATACGCGCATGTTGGACCAGATTCGCAACATTTTATCGCATTTACGGTCCAGGTGCGGGGAGGTTTGCGGTCGGTGAACGAAGTCACCACTGCCATTGAGGAGCTGGACAACGCCATCTCTTCACTCACCGGTTACCAGAGAAACTTGCAAAACTGGGCATCGCTACGCACGGGGGGCGCGCCGGCGGTGTCGACAAATTTGTTTCAAGATCTCGCGTTGCTGTCGCTGCTCACACGCGGCGTACGCAGTCGCGAACGCCAGGTTTTATTAACCTGGTGGCTTTTCTCGCGTCTCTGCGAGAGTGGATTCCCGCAGGGTGGGAATTGTTATCCATTTTTACTCATCCTCTGCGCCTCGTCGCGCGTCGGCGCGCGCAACTTACGCGACGGGGAGCACACCGGTTTTAATACATACCGGTGCAGGTCCGGAGCTGGATATGGAGGATCCTGAGTTCGTATACGAGTACTGCGACTTCAGGGGCCTTGACTACTAGTCGGCCAATTTTCTTTTCCAGTACTCGTCGACATTTTGTCGAATTTTCAGCGGCAATTCGCGGGGGCGGCGGCGACACCGGCGCAGGCGGCAGTGGACAATTTTGTACATATTTTCTGCTGCTTTGCTAAGGTGTTCTTTGAATAGCTTGTAGTGCAGATGGCAGAGGGCGCCGTAGCAAGGTGCCAGCCAGTGGGAATAATAATGGGGTGCTGGTAGTGGAACCGCTCACGTAGATGACGTGGGGGTTACCGGAGAGATTACCAACCTTCCTCACAATAATAATAATGCACAAGCTGTTCATGGCTTTGATCTCACCACACAGGGTCTTTTAATTGTCAATCAGCTGCAGCCTGTAACCTCAGACTCCAAGCCTAAGCAGGCTGAAGAGTTTGTGGAAGGATTGGAAGGGTTCCCTAGCTTGTACGGTGGTACAAATTACTATCAAATCTGGATAGGAAGTAGCACTTTTGGCAAGTGTACTGACCAGATTAAGGACCTAACCAGGGAGTGCAAGAAGGCCAATAAGGCCTGGGCACTGTACGTAGCTGAGCTGAAGGAGCTGCTGGAAGACCAGCGAAAGAAGGTCGGCATCCATTGGCAGGACAAGTATCAAGGGTGGGAGGTCAAGGGGGACCTGATCCAGAACTTTCCTTAACTATTGTAAATGGTTGAGGAGGGCAGGGCTCACGGCTTTAATGTGCTGATAACATAGCCCTGACCAACTGGCTCAAGGTTTCTGGGCTGGATAAGGCGACACGTGGCTCCTTAAAGGTCATGTGTGCCCCACACTCACCCTGAAGGCCTACAAGGTCATCATCAAACAAGCTCGAGGCAGAGGAGCTGTTTGAGGGTGGAGTGCCAGCAGTGAAGGCTACCCAGGCAGGTGGGCGTACCCAGGGGGCTCCAAGACGTCTGAGGCTGACAGAAGCCAAGGAGGGCGTAGGGGCAACCATAACAAGCGCAAGGGAGATCATTCACCTGATTCTGACAGGAGGTCA
Source organism: Mesostigma viride (assembly GCA_009746045.1). Lineage (NCBI taxonomy): Eukaryota > Viridiplantae > Streptophyta > Mesostigmatophyceae > Mesostigmatales > Mesostigmataceae > Mesostigma > Mesostigma viride. The sequence continues at coordinate 91,418 of RPFO01000381.1, read as the reverse complement.
CACTCCAAGTCGGTGTTCAGGCGGGTGGGTGGTCAGCCCAAGCAGGGCAACGCGTCTGACAACGGGGGAGTGGCCAGGGCAAGTCAAATACAATGCTACCTGTGCAAGGGGTGGGGGCACATCAAGAAGGAGTGTCCCAGCTTCAAGAAGTCCCAGGGCCAGGGCAGCAACAAGAATAACAACAACAACAACAAGAAGAACAACAACAAGTCCCAGGCCAGCCTTCAAAGGGCAGTCAGCAAGAAGACAACAAGGAGCAGTGACTGTCTGAGGCAACCCCTACACACCTTAATTCACCCAGGGGGAGGCCAGGTGCTCCAATGCAGATTTTATATCTGGGCAACAAGAGGGTGATCTCCAGGTTCAGGTGGCCCCAGGTCACCTGGAGAGGTACAGGTTCCTATGAAGACGTCCTTGACAGCTGATGCAGCTGTAAGAATGTCTGACCCCATGCATCCTCGTGCTGGGCACGAGGGTGGACCTCTCATTTTGAGAGAAACCAATGTACAACCACAGAGGGGTGTGAAGGCCTCTGGTGGTATGCATGTGGTCCCTGCTGGCGGTCCAGGTGTTGGGCATGAGCAGGGTGACTCAGGCTCTGAGTCAGAACAGGATGGAAGTCAGCATGGTGATGCTGGACAACCTGACAGCACAGTCCTGACTGTGCCAGGGACTGCTTCCTCTGTGTACCAGGAGTTGGGTGCCCGAATCCACAACATGTTTGGGCATGCCACTTCTCTGTCAAACAACTTTGCCTTCCGTATGGGCAGGGCACCCCTTCTTAAGGCGTGTCAGCAAGCTGCCTCACGGTGTAAGTGCCAGTTGTCCTCCAACAAGCCCAGGAAATCACATGCCAAAGCTCTACCTCAGAGCATTGGTGATCTGCAGTGTGATATCCAACACATCAGGGGCATGCAACTGTTGGTGTGCGTGGACAGGTACACGAAATACAAGGTGCTGGAGCATTTACCTTCTATGAAGAACAGGTACTTGCTGGCTGCCCTGCAGAATGTAAGAGCCAAGTTTCCTACCACAAGGATCCAGGTGGACATGCAGTTTCAGCATCTCAAGGGTGATCCTACCCTTCCTGAGTTGCTGGTTACACCTAGGGAGGCTCATGGGCAGCAGGGTGCTATCGAGAGGGCAATCCAGGAGGTCAAGAAATTGATCATCTCTGAAGACTGGGTACCCTTGTCTGCACCTGCACTTGTCAGGAGTGCATGGCTGAGGAACGTGGAGCAGCAGCTGAACAGCAGGGTTAACTTCTACTATGATGGAGTTGCTGTCAGCCCAATGGGTCTATATCATGGCCTGTGCCCACCACATGTGCTGGAGGGCTGGAAACATGCTGCACATGTCACCTTTGCCAAGCTGAGGGAGAAGGACCGGGGTTGGAAGATGCTGGAGCCACAAGTGGGTCAGAAGGTCCTAGCTTGGAAGGAACCTAGCCTTTATGGCAAACGTGGTAGCTGGAGTCCTGGGGTGGTTACCCAGGTTGATGAAGCTAGCCACGCATGCTTGGTCAGCATGGAGGACGAACCAAAGCATGTACACCGGCTGAGTTGGTCATATGTCAAGCCTAACCTGATGAATGAGGGCAGTCAGGCACAAGGCTCACAGGATCTGCAGGATTTTCAGGTCCCAGTGACATCACTGACGCAACGACCACATCTGTTGCAGGGGAATCTGTCAGCCCTGGCCAGGTTGCAGAGGTACTTGTTGAACAGGCTGCAAGGTCAACAGCTGGGGAGTCAACTGTCAAGCCCAAGGCACTAACCAAGCCCAGGGGGACAAGTTTGGCTGGATTGATTGGGGCTCTACAAAGGGCCAAGAAGCAGCCCAAGGTAGCCAAGCTCAGGTGGCATGGCAATCTGGGGCTGGACACTGCCTTAGAGGTAGACACTAATTCTCAGGTTTCCATCATTGGGACCAGGGCTGCAGCAGGGTACAGCATGTCTGAACCCAGCTATCAGTTTGTGTCTGACTTCAGTGGCGGGGTACACGTGAAGGTACTGGGTGAGGTATTCATTCCTATCCTTGGACAGGACACTGCTTTTTGTGTCTTGGAGGGCTATCAAGGACCTGCTCTTCTGGGGCAGAATTTCCTATGCCAGGATGGGTAGTGATCACGTCCTCTCTCCTGACTAAGGAAGGGGCTGGTCAGGTCCCACTGATTAATTTCAGGACCACTCACCTATCACGTGCAGTAACCAGGTCGGTTAAGCGTGTGCAAGTGTGCCAGGGGCAGGAGCCCTTGGTTGATGACCTCATATTGCCAGCTGCTAGTCATCCAAGCAGTTTGGGCATTGGTCCTCACTCACTTGCTGGACACAGCCCTATCAACTACCAAGGCCTGGTGAAGCTCATGTCCTCTCCCATTATGTGTCCCCAGGTCACACTGGGTCTGATTAAATCTGGGGAGGACTGGATCTCCAAGAAATGCGTGGAACCTGTCAATGACCTGCCTCCTGCACGACGTCTACTCAAGCTCAAGTTTGTCATCAAGATGAAGGAGGTGGACGGGGTCAAGGTACCACATGTCAGGCCAGTGCTGAATGAGTTCAAGGGTACTGGTGAGTGCACTGCTGAGGAGTTGTATACCCCTGGCATGTGCATGATACTTGGAGGCTGCTGCTGTGTGTATTTCTAGGCCTTCTCAACAAGGGCTTGGACTATGGCTCAGTGGTGGTAGACTTCAAGAGGGCATTTCTGGAGGGTGATGCAGATGTGGCACAGGAAAAGTGGGAGGGCAAGACGCCTTTCTATGTTAGGGTGCCTGCTGTATGGAAAAGGGACATCCACACGGAGTTCCTTAAAATCCTCAAGGGCCTGGAGGGCCTGAGGTCAAGTCCAATAATCTGGAGGGAGACTCTCAACCGTTTCCTGAAGGAGCATTGCAACTTGAAGGTCTCTCCTGTAGACCCCTGTCTGTTTCTGGGGCAATGGGAAGGCCTGCCAGTGTATGCTTCGCTGCACGGGGATGACCTACATCTGATAGCTCCCACGTCGTGGCTTAAGGAGCTGATCTCCATCATTAAGTCCAAGTTTCCTCTGGGTAGGGAGCAATGGCAGGTGGAGAATGAGCCTCTGCTGTTTGTGGGCATGGAGGCCACACTGGTGAAGAAGGGGGGGAGTGGCGTATGCTGCTGGTGGGGGGCAATGATTATCAAGAGACCCTCATTAGCAAGCTTCCTCCAACCATCACACAGGCACTGTGTCCCATGGTGAGGGGCATGGTTGCTTGGGTGGCAGGCATTTCCAGGCCAGACCTTATGGTCATAGCCAGGTTGCCTGATGACATGCTGGTGGAGCTAGGGTCTGCCAAGGTGGCTGATCAGGTCAGGGCTTCATCTGGCATTCTGTTGTCTGCAGTGGATTTATCACAACCCATTTGCATGGAGCTGTATGTGGATAGCTCAATGGACAGCAGGCAGGTCTCCAAGGTCAGGGGCAGGGCTGCAGGGCTCTTTGTGCTCAGACAGGAAGGCCTGGGGAGTTTGGTGAGCTGGTTTAGTCGCCTGCACAAACGGGTGGCTGTCAGCAGTGATGTGGCAGAATGCAGGGCTATTTGTGAAGGCATTCACACAAGCCTTTATCTGAAGGAGTTGCTTCATCAGATGACTTCTAACACTCCTTGGCCACTTCAGGTTACCACTCTTCTAAAAACAGACTCCATGGGGATGGTGCAGTTTGTGCACAGGCAGATGGCCAGAAGTAGGGACTTGGATTATCTCCTTCTTAAGGAGTTGTCCTCCTTGGCCAATATTGAGCATATCCCTGGGGTTGACAATCCTGCTGATGCTTTGACCAAGCTAGTGCAGAAGGCAGCAGTGCAATACAAGGTTCTTCAGTCTCTGATGGACCCATCTCAGCAAGCTGTCTAAGCTGGTGCATGGTTATAGGGCATTGGAGAGCAGATTGTGTGGTAGTGTCAGCATTGTGACTGGCATAATACCTGTATTTTAGTCTGTACTAAGGCTCATGGACCATGGTACACTCACTCTGATTTTAATCAGGATACAGCCAGGTTTTGGCTGGGGTTCATGCTGTTGACTACACAAGGTTGACAGGTCCATTACAGACCATGTATTCTATTTTAAAAGAAATGTATATTTGTACATACTTCTCACAATGGTCTGGGAACCTTTATTCTGGGGTTTATAGGGCGGGGTTCGATTCCCTGGTATTATGTTTCTACAAGCTGGCCTGTTCAGGTGTTTGCCTGTTCAGACTTCCCTAGTTCCCCAGGGCAGGATTTAATTGTTGCCTATGTGTTTCATTTTGTCATTTGTTTGCTGTGGCAGTTTACCATCTGGCAAGTAGACGGGCGCCGTAAGACGGGCGCCAATAGACCCCTGTTGAGAGAATGACAGGCAAACTATTGTAATACGCCTTACTTTGTCAAGTGGTATTTTAATTGTCATGGATTTATTGTACTTATATTGAATATGTACTGGGTTTTATGGGATTAGTATCTGGGATTAATGTAACTCACCGCCAGAAGGTCATTGTACTGGAGGCTCTACCGAGGTGATGGGATTAATTCCTGGAGAAGACCTCATAGAATTAACCTGTATGTATTTAATTTTGTGTGCTTCTAATATCTGGTGGTACTCTGTAATGCCACTTCCATAGGTTTTTATCCATTTCTCATGGAATGGTTTTCCCTGTGGCAGATCTGTTTCTTTTCCAGTTCCTTAAAAGAAAGGGCTGGGGGAATGGCATTGGCCATTAAAGACATCTGTTCAAGCTTCAAGCTGGAGTGAAGGACATTTCAAGCTACTTCAAGGGTCCCTGGCAGGGGATGTGATCCCTAAAGAAAAGAAGGGATTGGAGTTAACGTAAAGGATTTACGTTAGATGGATAGAGATTGTTACGCTCTTTCCAACGGCACCTTGAACGCCTCATTTGGTTAAGGAACGTAAAAGTTATGACGTTTCCTAGGCTGTGCCGACAGTACCCGGCGCGCCACTGTGGGCGCGTACGGACACAGGATGTACAAGTGTCACTTTGATAGTCCGCAGGACGTTGACAGGACTTGTACAGGACTTGATGGTCAATTGATAGGTAGGCGCACTGTAGCGCGCCAGGACCTATGAGACAATTGATGCTGAGTAGTGTACGGATAGGTCCACAGGACTAGCCGTATGGACAATTGATAGATCTGCGCGCCAAAGGCGTGCCAGAGTCTGTGTAATCAATTGATTGACAGTTCAGCTGTGACAGTGCAGCTGAATACTTGGACGCGTCCCTAGCAAGCTATATGTGTGACTTGGTCGCACCTGGACGCTAGTTCTTGCGTGCACGTTCTCTGGGCACTGCGACCCTGTCGCCTGTGCTGCGTGCAGTATTGGAAGTGACGTGACTTACGTCTGTGTTTCCTTGTTAATAATAAAGGCAACTTCCTGCAAGAACCATGGCGGAATTCGTGGCATTCTCACGCTCACAACTGTTGTTGTTGTTGTTGTTGTTGTTGTTGTTGTTGTTGTTGTTGTTGTTGTTGTTGTTGTTGTTGTTGTTGTTGTTGTTGTTGTTGTTGTTGTTGTTGTTGTTGTTGTTGTTGTTGTTGTTGTTGTTGTTGTTGTTGTTGTTGTTGTTGTTGTTGTTGTTGTTGTTGTTGTTGTTGTTGTTGTTGTTGTTGTTGTTGTTGTTGTTGTTGTTGTTGTTGTTGTTGTTGTTGTTGTTGTTGTTGTTGTTGTTGTTGTTGTTGTTGTTGTTGTTGTTGTTGTTGTTGTTGTTGTTGTTGTTGTTGTTGTTGTTGTTGTTGTTGTTGTTGTTGTTGTTGTTGTTGTTGTTGTTGTTGTTGTTGTTGTTGTTGTTGTTGTTGTTGTTGTTGTTGTTGTTGTTGTTGTTGTTGTTGTTGTTGTTGTTGTTGTTGTTGTTGTTGTTGTTGTTGTTGTTGTTGTTGTTGTTGTTGTTGTTGTTGTTGTTGTTGTTGTTGTTGTTGTTGTTGTTGTTGTTGTTGTTGTTGTTGTTGTTGTTGTTGTTGTTGTTGTTGTTGTTGTTGTTGTTGTTGTTGTTGTTGTTGTTGTTGTTGTTGTTGTTGTTGTTGTTGTTGTTGTTGTTGTTGTTGTTGTTGTTGTTGTTGTTGTTGTTGTTGTTGTTGTTGTTGTTGTTGTTGTTGTTGTTGTTGTTGTTGTTGTTGTTGTTGTTGTTGTTGTTGTTGTTGTTGTTGTTGTTGTTGTTGTTGTTGTTGTTGTTGTTGTTGTTGTTGTTGTTGTTGTTGTTGTTGTTGTTGTTGTTGTTGTTGTTGTTGTTGTTGTTGTTGTTGTTGTTGTTGTTGTTGTTGTTGTTGTTGTTGTTGTTGTTGTTGTTGTTGTTGTTGTTGTTGTTGTTGTTGTTGTTGTTGTTGTTGTTGTTGTTGTTGTTGTTGTTGTTGTTGTTGTTGTTGTTGTTGTTGTTGTTGTTGTTGTTGTTGTTGTTGTTGTTGTTGTTGTTGTTGTTGTTGTTGTTGTTGTTGTTGTTGTTGTTGTGTCCCACGCCGCACATGGGCAGCAGAGAATCTATAGAGAGCGTGTTACCAGATACGGCAGCGATACTTACCGGATGTGGCGATTCGGCCCCCGAGCTTCGCTTGGGAACTCAGAGGCGGAACGGCAGTAGGCCGCGAGGTTGGCGTAGGAGGATGCGGGCTGAATTCACCTGGACTCAAACTTGTGTGTGGTGATGATGGGGGGGCGTGGGTCTGGTTGGTGGCTTGTTGTTGTGTTCAGTTAGGTCTCATCATTCGGATGCGTAACTAGAATCACGTGGAGGCGGTACAGGGCGCAAGGTGTGGTGGTTAATTTTTAGTTCTTTTTCACAAGTTTTGCGGGCTTCGACCGCGACATTACTGTACAGTAGAGCTTGTACTTTTTGTGGCCGGTCCCCGGCCAGGGAGCCCCGGCTAGGGAGATGTGAGTCACCACGTACCTCCGTCGAGTGCAAAGTGGCGCTAGTCCCGCCAAGGAGCGCGCGCTAGCTTTAGAGTTTCGACCACAAGATTCATGGAGTTTGGTAAAAGGGGGAAGGAAAAAGATCCGAAGTGCAATGGAAGTACAGTCATTCCCGCGTTAAGTTGCGTTTCTTAAGGTTGCGTTCCCGTGTTAAGTTGCGGCGCTGAAGTTTGGGGGGCGACCGCAACTTAAAGCATGGAGGCCATCGCAACTTAACGCGGTAATGACTCAATTTGTAGGTGTCACAGGGGGGGTGTCCGAAACAAAAATATCAGACACATACGCTGAAATTTTCCAAAAGTTGGCCCTTGGACCCTACCTACCTAGCACGTAGGCGCTATACCTAGCAAAACCCTGAGGTCCCAAGGGCTGTAGGGGTCGACCTAGGGAGCAAAATGATCAGCTCCGCGAGCTCCACCGTTTGAGCATATTGGTGTATGGGAAAATTCCGGTTTTCTAAAATGGGTCATTGGCCGGCGCGACGCGATACTGGCACGGCACGGCGCTGGATAGCCGAAGCCTTGTAGTGGTGGCAGACGGCAGCATACTTCCGTGCCTAGGGGCAGCACCATCTTGCGGGCAACCCCCCCCCCCTCTATGGTACCTGCCAAAAATTTGACTGCAGATTTGGGTTCAGCTCGCCAAGTGCTACCAGATTGTCCGTCAAACCGTTTCAAAATTCCGACCATACAGGGAGCTAGCAGAAATCCAAGTGTTTTGTTGTAAAAAACCCATATCGGCCCGGCACCCTACCTACCTACCCTTTAAGTTAACGGTTTTTGAGGCTCTGTAACTTCTAACCTAGAGACCCCCTGGGGTTGCGACCAGTGGCAAACATGCTTGTTTTCGCGAGATCTACTCGAATCCAGCGTCGTGTAAATTTTCTTGTTTTTGGACACCCCCCCTGATTATGGGTCAATTTTTGCCGTATTTGCATTACGAATAACCCTGGATTGTTTGTTGGGGAGCCAGTTATGAGAGTCCCGGGTTTAGTTATTATTTAGTTAAAACCTTTTGTTTGTTTGTTTGTCCTGCAGCCATTCAAGGCACGTGGGTACTTATTTAATTAAATTTCTTTTGTTTGTTTGGTAGATATGGTACACGCCGTCCCCAACCCGGCCCAGCGGCCCCCCTTTCGGCGGCCAGAGGCTATAGTCAGTGAGTGGAGGTCTCAGGTCAGTGATACCCTATTTAAGGGGAGGTGGCACCCCAAAACCCAAAAAATCTGACATATGCTAATATCACTTGAAATTCATTTGCACAATGCTGAATTATGATTGGGGGCACTAAATAACATCTCTAGTGAGTTGTCCATGCACTTGTTGGGGGTACTACCCCCATATATACGCCAATAATGCGCTATAAATAGCAAAAGACGCTAATTAGGGCTGAGTATGCCCCAGCCAATGCACTTATTTGTTGGCTACCAAAAATCAAGGTCATATAGTTCCCTGAGTTTGTAGCTTGCTGAGCTATTTACATCATGGAAATGGCAAAACCTTGAACAGTTATTAATTTTCCCGCAAAACAGGTCATTTTTTACCGGACATTGGGAATAAACATATCATAAACACTTCCGATAAGCCCACAAAATTAACAAAAATTCCGGCTAACAGGGGGACAGCAGTGTTCCAAGTCCCAGGTCATTCCGACAAGTCTAGCTCAAGTTATTGCGTCAGACGTGTTTTCAAAAAAATGCCCGCTAAAACAGAAAATGTCACTATATCAGCCCTTGTAAGCATCCTGCACAAGGCAGGCAGGGCAAAACCACTCCCCCTTGGGCTCCTTAGTCAACGGGGGGTCAGCGCAGCACCCATGCAGTCCTCCCTTGCACCCGAATGTGCTGCACAGCAGGAAAGGGACACCGTCAATTTCATCCGGGGAAGCACATGCAAGGCAAGGAATATTATCAACATCATTCTCATCATCACTACTACCTTCCCCATCGTCCCCCTGCCCCTCCCTTTGCATCACGTCGTGGCAGCCACCCTTAACACAGGTCATTCCGACAAGTCTTGCTCAAGTAATAAGGTTATGCGTGCTAAAACCTGAACATAAGCTTAAGGGGGGGTTTCTTTGTATATGGCCACTTAGGCATGCTGTTTTCCATCCAAAAAGCCAGAAAGCATGCCCCACTTGATCACAAAACATAAGCAAACGGCTAGGCACCACATCTTCCCTCACCTGCCCTCGGCATGGCCAACCTTGCCAGCGCAAGCATAGCAACACGATCGCTAGGCATACATGCCAAGAGAGCATACACTATACTCTACCCAAGGTTACCTTGTAAACATAATGCCAAGAACTCAGCAAATCTATGATCAAAAGCACATATAATTAACTCTACCACACTGATGACGACACATGCTCAAGGTTGGGGGTCACTGTGGCACGCACTGATGGGTTTCCTAGACGACCACTCACTACCTGACAAGGCGCTAAGGACCACTCAGAAAGCAAATAAACACAATCACACTTTACATGCCATCAACATGGATCAAATCCATGCTGAATATGTTGTGAAGTACAAAGGGGTGGCCACGCACCTCATACTCCTTCACCGTCCCTCGAGCATGGCCAGACTTATAAGTACGTGAATAGCAATAATGATTATGGCACTAACATGCATTACCAGCATTTTCTATGTTTCTCCCAGGTTAGACTGTAAGGGTTATGCCAACCAAGCTTACCAACACAGCAACAACTCCTTAACTGCACTACCCGACATGGGCAACAAACTGGAACTATGGAGGGCAAGGAACCAAGGAGATCATGGCATACAAAGCTTGTATGCAGTCAACCATGTCAACCATGGTTGGCTCAGCAACATTGCTGTCTTGTCACATCATCATAACAAGGAAAGCTCAAATAAACCAATGATGGCAGCTATCTACATGCAGTCACACAAATGCAATATCTGCAACATGATCGTCGATTTAAAAAATTCCTTCCCTGGACGATAAAATGCAAAGAAACCAGTGGCGGCCGTTCAGCTTCTGACCGCTGTGATGCCGCTGCGAGGAAAGGGTGCGTCACTATCACACAACAAGAAGCGTCCATACGCACAACATCCTTGCCAGAACACGTGCTATGAAATCCCTTACGCCTTCCCTAGGATCTATCGGCTGAGACTGAAGCGGATTTGATGAAGACATCAACGAAAACAAGCTAAAGCTGCCAGGTATTCGTCAACACGACGGCAAGCAACGGAGAGTTAACTGGCGGAAACTGACCAAAACGAACGCAAAAAACTTCGAACGATGAGCTCTTCGAAGAAAGAACTGATAGTAGATAACAGTCGCCACAAATCTATACCTTGCCCTCGTAGATCCCTCGCCCAGGCGCGCAACAACGGCCGTTCTTCCATGGAAGGTTCCGACATGCACTGCGCAGGCCTGAAAAAATACTTACCGAGAATGGCCGAAAATGTAGCAAAAAGCACCCGTTCGGTTTAGAATTCGATGCTACCGATATGAATGCATCCTTCACGGTCAAAAAGACCCCCAAAACTGAGAATTTACTGCCGCAATCACGAATTCTATTTTATTCCGCGCGACCAAAAAATGCAGATTACCCCCCATGCCGATGGCAGTAAAAGAAAGCAGCGATATTGTAAACCAGCCACTTGCCGCCGCAATCCAACATCATTAAATCATCGTCTTCAACATCCAAGCATTTTTTTTGCATTTCTCTAGCCCTACATTGCTAGTTTCGCCTAAACGCAGTCGCCATGGCCACTTCCGCAAGTGGTGCGCGCACGGGAGCACCCACTTTTCACGGTACGGCCGGTGCCGCGAATTTTTTCGCGCGGAAAATATTCGGCGCGCCACGTCCCCTTAATATACGAAGGCAAAATGAAAAAAGTTAAAACGTTAGCCGCCGACAATCTGGAGCGTCCGATGATGGATCCAACGGACGCGATAAACCCGCTAAGTTAGCGGCTCGGGTCGTCCGTACAAATACTAAATCACCAAGCAACCAATACAAAACAAGCAAACTACGGAAAACAAACGGCCTTCGGCCCCAACCGCATAGACGCGACGCGAGGGATTGGGGCCGTCGGATGGTGGAGGCGTTGTCCCCAACCCGAGGGGCGACGGGTTGACTGGGGTAAAGGTGGCGCAAGCCACCGGAGGTGGGCGGGGGCGGCTAAGTGCCTGTGGCGCGGTGGAGCGTCAAGGCCCATAAGTATCGCACATGAGTACCTAGTACATCTTACATGTACATCTGTAGACACGCTCAGGCCTCAGCCTCTACTGAGTACCGACCGACGTGCCCTGCCGAGGCAGTAGAGCGTGGATTGCTGGATGCAAAAGCGGTTCACTTGGTTCGCGCCTCAGCCCGCGCTCGGCCTGCGTCTCGCGGGTTTTTTTCGATTTTCACGATATTTCATGTTCCCTGCCTGCCCAAGGTATTTTCGAAGGTTTTATGTACTTTATTAAGTTATTATATAATATAGGTAAAGTGTTTGTTTGTTTTCTCACAGGGCGACGACCCCGTGCCCACATGAGTTAATTAGTTAATTTTGTTTGTTTGTTTGTTGAGTCCAGTCCTCAGCCCCCGGAGTTAATTAATTAATTTTCTTTTGTTTTTTTTATGGTTTTCAGCCAGAACATTTTCCAGAAGCTAATTATGCGGACTTCTAATGCGGACGGTGTATATTTGACTGTTCCATTGCCTGGACGACGCTGCTTCCGAGTTGCGGGGGGGAAAGTCGCCCATATTGTGAATCTCCCCGTTTGCCACGCCCATTTCCATTTCTTAGTCCAAACGACGACGTGCCAAGGCGGGGGGCCTGCAGTCACATGCGCCCACCTCAGCGCCCCTGCGTATTTGAAGGAAATGGGGACGTTTTTGCCTTTAGAACGCAATTTTGACGTTCGGCTGCTTGGAAAATAGCTTGTGGAATGGCATGAAGGCGGGATGTTCTTCTGCGATGTCCACAATTCAATCTCATAGAATGGAAATTCGAGCATGCTAGCCAGGGGGCGGGGCTCCGAGCGCCCCAAGCAAAACGCCGGTGATTTTAGTAATTCAACACGCTTCGCAGAAAATGACTATTGTATCACCAGGACAGGACTCGCCCACCCGACTGCTGTTCCCTACGTGAGACGCAGCTCGGTTTCTACTCCCATCTTCGGCTCCGCTTGCTCGGGTATCAGTATTAGCCCACCTTCGCCCGCCAAATGGAAATCCTTGCGGGCTAACACGGGAATTTTCGAACAAATATTCAAAAGGTAACGTTACATAGCCCGTGATATTCCCCTCCGTATATAATATCGGTGTCCGATCGCGCTAGACTGTCGTGCTCGTGCCCCCTGAAAGATGTGCTTTCGTTCTTCCGGTTTCCGTTGATTTCCGAACGGCAGATGCGACGAGGCACTGTGCATTATGCAACAGAACGGAGACGTGGTTCATATGAACCCGGCATGGCTTACTCTCTTTGGCTATGAGCAGAAAGAAGCGTCCTCGTGCACACCACGGGAGTGCCTGTAAGTCCGCCCGTCCAGCCAGGCTGTTCCATGCCCCATCCCACGGCAGCCTTGCCACGCGGGCCATTGTCTTGGTTGGCCTGAGGGCGTTGTGCCTGGGATGAAATGCGTTGTTGTCGAAGAAAATATTTGTGGGGTGTTCTGTGGGGGGAGGGGGGCGCGGGAGGGGGGGGCGGAGGGGGGGGGGGGGGGGGGGAGGGGAGGGGGTTGAGGCGGCAGGATCATGATTGTCACCTTGCGCTGTACTTCCCCATGTCGCAACTTTGCTGCATGCTTGCCCACTATGGCAACTTTGCCGCGCCGGCTGTCTTGACTTTGTTCCGCCACAAAGTCCTCTAGGGGTGCGTTCAGAAAGCTCGTTGTCGTATTACCTTAGAAAGCGTGCCGATCTTATACCTGGCCCCATGCCATCCCGGCTGCGTGCCATCTGGTGGCATGACCAGTACTCACCTCCGGCGCCGTTGTGTCTCATCCACTGTGTGGCTGCTTGTCATGGCGGATAGCTGCGCCCCGTCCCCTCATGGCCACAGTTGCGCCCAAGGAGGGGTGCCCCAATATGGCAATAGATCATATGTATTTCGTAATACATGCATGCCCCTGAGCACTGGTAGTATACAAAACCCCTGAGCATTGATAATATATTAGCATGTTATGATACATGAATACCCCTACGCTTTGATAATATATATGTTGTGATGTACAATTACCCCCAGCATCAATGATATGGTATTATAAATATTGAAATGCCCCCGAGCATTAATAATATGAAAATATTAAATGTGTTGCAATGTATCCTCTTTCTTGCGTGTCCCCGCCATCATCTCCATTTCACATGCTTTCCCAGCTGGCATTCGCTGTAATCCCTGTTATTTGCTCGCCGACTTAACTGTTTAGTTCCAGCCAACACTATGGGCTGGCATAATCGTTGGTTGTTATTTGTTCCTATGCTCTGGATTCCCTGCACTTTACTCGTCCCTTTTTTTCTGCTTTTCCTTCCCTGCCACCCTCCCACCCTCTCACCCTCCCACCCTCCCAGCCTCCCACCCTCCCACCCTCCCACCCTCCCACCCTCCCACCCTCCCACCCTCCCACCCTCCCACCCTCCCACCCTCCCACCCACCCTCCCACCCTCCCACCCTCCCACCCCCCCACCCTCCCACCCTCCCACCCTCCCACCCTCCCACCCTCCACCCTCCCACCCTCCCACCCTCCCACCCTCCACCCTCCCACCCTCCCACCCTCCCACCCTCCCACCCTCCCACCCTCCCACCCTCCCACCCTCCCACCCTCCCACCCTCCCACCCTCCCACCCTCCCACCCTCCCACCCTCCCACCCTCCCACCCTCCCACCCTCCCACCCTCCCACCCTCCCACCCTCCCACCCTCCCACCCTCCACCCTCCCACCCTCCCACCCTCCCACCCTCCCACCCTCCCACCCTCCCACCCTCCCACCCTCCCACCCTCCCACCCTCCCACCCTCCCACCCTCCCACCCTCCCACCCTCCCACCCTCCCACCCTCCCACCCTCCCACCCTCCCACCCTCCCACCCTCCCACCCTCCCACCCTCCCACCCTCCCACCTCCACCCTCCCACCCTCCCACCCTCCCACCCTCCCACCCTCCCACCCTCCCACCCTCCCACCCTCCCACCCTCCCACCCTCCACCCTCCCACCCTCCCACCCTCCCACCCTCCCACCCTCCCACCCTCCCCCTCCCACCCTCCCACCCTCCCACCCTCCCACCCTCCCACCCTCCCACCCTCCCACCTCCCACCCTCCCACCCTCCCACCCTCCCACCCTCCCACCCTCCCACCCTCCCACCCTCCCACCCTCCCACCCTCCCACCCTCCCACCCTCCCACCCTCCCACCCTCCCACCCTCCCACCCTCCCACCCTCCCACCCTCACCCTCCCACCCTCCCACCCTCCCACCCTCCCACCCTCCCACCCTCCCACCCTCCCACCCTCCCACCCTCCCACCCTCCCACCCTCCCACCCTCCCACCCTCCCACCCTCCCACCCTCCCACCTCCCACCCTCCCACCCTCCCACCCTCCCACCCTCCCACCCTCCCCCCCTCCCACCCTCCCACCCTCCCACCTCCCACCCTCCCACCCTCCCACCCTCCCACCCTCCCACCCTCCCACCCTCCCACCCTCCCACCCTCCCCCCTCCCCCCTCCCCCCTCCCCCCTCCCCCTCCCCCCTCCCCCTCCCCCTCCCCCCTCCCCCCTCCCCCTCCCCCCTCCCCCCCCCCCCCCCCCTCCCCTCCCCCTCCCCCCTCCCCTCCCCCCTCCCCCTCCCCCCTCCCCTCCCCCCCTCCCCCTCCCCCTCCCTCCCCTCCCTCCCCCCTCCCCCCTCCCCCTCCCCCCCCCTCCCCCCTCCCCCCCTCCCCTCCCCCTCCCCCCCCCCCCTCCCCCCTCCCCCCTCCCCTCCCCCTCCCCCCTCCCCCCCTCCCCCTCCCCCTCCCCCTCCCCCCCCCCCCCTCCCCCCCTCCCTCCCCCCTCCCCCTCCCCCCTCCCCCCTCCCCCCTCCCCCTCCCCCCCTCCCCCCTCCCCCCTCCCCCTCCCCCTCCCCCCTCCCCCCCTCCCCCCTCCCACCCTCCCCCCCTCCCACCCTCCCCCCTCCCACCCTCCCACCCTCCCACCCTCCCACCCTCCCACCCTCCCACCCTCCCCCCCTCCCCCCCCTCCCACCCCCACCCTCCTCCCCTCCTCCCCTCCTCCCCCCCCCCCCCCCCCCCCCGGCCTCTCCCCCCTCATCTCCACCCCCTCCTCCCCGGCTGTCCTTCAACCCTTTCTGCACCTTTTTTGTCCCCCCTCGCCCTTTTTCTCTTCTCCCCCTTTCCATCCCCTCCTGTCGCCCCCCTTCTATCCTTCATTCTCTACCTCCCTTCCCCTCCCTTCACCCCCCTGCAACCTCACCACCACTATTACCTCCACCAACACCGCCGCCGCCGCGGCCGTCATCGCCACCACCATCATTACGACCACCACCAGTGGGCAGGAGATCTTTGAGATCCTGCTCAACCGTCTGCGGCGCTATTCGGAGTTCCATGAGGACATGCTCGTCCGCACCCGCCAGGGCGTCAACAAGGGCATCTCCATCCGGTCGTTTGAGATCCCTGCGGATCAGCAGCAGCTGTTCGTTACGGGAGGCAGCAAGAAGGGGGATGGCCCGCTGCTTTACGGTGCGCATGGCCCCCACATTATGCCCCCTCGCCCCTTCGCCCGCTCCCCGCTCGCCACCTCGCCTGCTCGCCACCTCGCCCGCTTGCCCCCTCGCCCCCTCGCCCCCTCGCCCCCTCGCCCGCTCGCCGCTCGCCCCCTGGCCCGCTCGCCCCCTGACCCCCTCGCCACCTCGCCACCTCGCCCGCTCGCCCCCTCGACCCCTCGCCCCCTGGCGCGCTGCCCCCCTGGCCCGCTCGCACCCTCGCTCCCTGGCCCCCTGCACCCCTGGCCGGCTCGCACCCTCGCACCCTCCCTCCCTCGCTCCCTCGCTCCCTCGCCCCCTTGCCCCCTTGCCCCCTTGTACCTTTGCCCCCTTGCCCCTTTGTCTTTCATTGGTCCATTGGTCCATCGCCGCAATCATCCCGTCGATTGGTTATTGCGTGTGGATGCATGCGCGCGCACACACGTGCACATGCTTACAGGAATTGAATCATTACTAGAAGCGCCTAGACCACCAGGGTTAAGAGCATTACCTTTTAATTTTACATTACCTTGAACAATCTTTTTCGACCAACAACCCAAAAGGGGCCAAAAAAAGTGTTGAGAAACTTGTGTAGTTAATGAGGTTCAATATTGAGGCTAATAATGAGGTTCAATCCGCGTACCAATCACACGGCGCACATCCGTCAGATACACATTCACATCCTTCACATATATTGCGAGAAGTAATTCTAAGACAAATGCACACAGCACATGCGCACACGTGTACACACACACACGTATACACAGTCACACCGCGGATTCCTCTCCGATACACGAGCTTCCGTGGGTCCCCTACCACATCCTTTGCTCTGCCCTGCCCCTTCTCCGGGCCGTGCCACAACGCCCCCCCCTCTTCCCCCTCTCTCTCTCGCGCGCTATCTCTCTCGCGCGCGCTGTCGCTCTCGCTCTCGCTCTCGCTCTCGCTCTCGCTCTCGCTCTCGCTCTCGCTCTCGCTCTCGCCCTCGCCCTCGCCCTCGCCCTCGCCCTCGCCCTCGCCCTCGCCCTCGCCCTCGCCCTCGCCCTCGCCCTCGCCCTCGCCCTCGCCCTCGCCCTCGCCCTCGCCCTCGCCCTCGCCCTCGCCCTCGCCCTCGCCCTCGCCCTCGCCCTCGCCCTCGCCCTCGCCCTCGCCCTCGCCCTCGCCCTCGCCCTCGCCCTCGCCCTCGCCCTCGCCTGCCCTCGCCCTCGCCCTCGCCTGCCCTCGCCTGCCCTCGCCTGCCCTCGCCTGCCCTCGCCTGCCCTCGCCCTCGCCCTCGCCCTCGCCCTCGCCCTCGCCCTCGCCCTCGCCCTCGCCCTCGCCCTCGCCCTCGCCCTCGCCCTCGCCCCCCCCCCCCCCCCACACACATACACACAAACACACACACTCCTCTCTCCCTCCCGCCCACACCTGCACGCACATATCTGCCACATATCGATGCACACACACACACGCACCCACCCACACACCCACACACCCACACACCCACCCACCCACCCACACACACACACACACACACACACACACCAAGTATGGTCCTACATGAACCCAAACGGGACCACCTGCACTCGGTTTAACATTGGCGGGGCTTCTGCTCCCGCACCCACGGCGCTGCCGCCTATGGTCATGTGTGTGAGTCATGTGTATGATCATTTATGTCATGTATGTGCATGATATGAAACCAGTGTATGCTATTAAGGTTTACCGTCGTCTTGCTGGTGCATGCGCCACACCAAGCAGCCATGCTGGGGCGCGAGCAGGAGAGCCGCTGCCACCTGTTGTACTTGCCCCTTGCATGGCTGCTGCCACCTGCTGTAGTTGCCCCTCGCATGTTTCCCACAACTAAACCCAAATGTACGATGTGGACGCATGTCTGTCGTTCTATGTGCCCGCATGCTTACTGGATTACGTGCCCGCAGTCATGCTGGGGCGCGAGCAGGAGAGCCACGCGTGCGCGGAGCTGTTTTTGGACATCATCCTCGAGGAAAGTGCCGGCATGGTCGGCCGCGCCTTCTGCGAGAAGCTGGTCGGGATGCTCGCGCGCGTGCTCCAAGTTCCCATCGCCTTCCTGCGCGAGGTGAGTGGCGGGCCATCGCGCCGTCGTCTGCAGGGAACATGTACTACTAGTACCTACTTGATTGTTTGCAGGTTATCTTTAGCACAGTACTTTATTGTTTGCAGGTCATCTGTAGCACTAGTTCTTGATTGTTTGCAGGTCATATCTACTGCTAGTACTTGACTGTTTGCAGGTCATCTGTAGTACTAGTACTTGATGGTTTGCAGGTCATATCTACTACTAGTACTTGATTGTTTGCACGTCATCTGTAGCACGAGTACTTGATTGTTTGCAGGTAACATGTAGCACTAGTACTTGATTATTTGCAGGAATAAAAGTACTGGCTGTGCACAGCGTGCTGCAGGTTCCCGTCGCCTTGCTGCGCAAAGTGAGTCCCTGCCAGATGCCCATACACACACCCCAATAATATTGCGGACAAGATAACAGCAGGCTCGAGCTACCATGGTCCGGATTCTTCCAGATTTCTGGCCTGCGCTGGTTGTCCCTTTGATATTGTCGCAAGCCTCATGTGCCCGATGGGTAGGGACGGTGGTGCATGCATGCCCAGCGCAAGGGGCAAGGGATGGAGCCCACATGTGCCCAATCACAGGGGGGTGATGGGTTCCTGGCCCATAGTGTGGCAAGGCGAGTGAGGCTGCCCAGACACGCTTTCTTGGGTGCTGTGTCGCCGACTGTCGGGCGACCCCCTAGTCCTGAAAGCGTGGACGTCATGCTGCCATCCTTCGTCCGCTCACTCTGCCGTCCGTGGACGAGCTCACGCTGCCGTCCGTGGACGCGCTCACGCTGCCATCCGTGGACGCGCTTATGCTGCCGTCCGTGGTCTGCTGTTGGCAGCTTCGAGATGGCCGCATTTCAAGATGGGCGCCATCAAGGGCATGAGCTTACTGAAGATGCTGGCATAGCTAGACCTGAGGATACTAGGATAGGAGGATAACATCTCAGGATACTAGGATATCAGGATAACATCTCAGGATACTAGTATATCAGGATAACATCTCAGGATACTGGGATATTAGGATAACATGCCAGGATACTGGG
The DNA here is from genome assembly GCA_009746045.1 of Mesostigma viride. Classification (NCBI taxonomy): domain Eukaryota; kingdom Viridiplantae; phylum Streptophyta; class Mesostigmatophyceae; order Mesostigmatales; family Mesostigmataceae; genus Mesostigma; species Mesostigma viride. Next base: position 72,691 of record RPFO01000381.1, on the reverse strand, counting down.
ATATCAGGATAACATCTCAGGATACTAGGATATCTCTAGCATTCTCCGCACACACGTGGGCATCGCTAATGCTGACGTGCATTCTTTCCCTCTTGCCCTCTTGCCCTCTTTGCGTCCTGCCTTCCCATCCCTGCACCCCCTCGCCCCCCGCCCATCCCTTGGGTTCCTGTCTGTTATGTCATTGGTTTTGCCGTTGCGGTAGTCGCTGCCACCGCCGCTGCCGCCACTGCCATCACCATGATTGTTGTTTTCGTTCCCATGGTATTATCTTTTCCATCCGCAGGTGAGTGCGACGAATAGCAGCCTTGCGCGCGTGGTCGCGATGAGCGTGGACGGCGAGCTGCAGTACCAGCCGAACGCGCCCTACACGCGCAGCAGCACGCCGGCCGACAACAGCACCGACAAGGCGGTGCTTCACTTCCCCGATGGCGTGCAGACGCTCTTTCCTCGCGACAAGTGGCTGCGCGCGCACCACGTGGAGAGCTACTTGGCCATCCCACTCATAAACCAGGACGGCAGACTGGTCGGCCACATGGGCGTCATGAGCACGGTATGGACGCCAGAAATGGTTGGTTGATGATCATTATAGTGACCAGGGGACATGGGCATGGTGAGCACGGTACGCGCGGTATAGTGACTGGGTATGGGCAGTATAGTGACCACGGGACATGGGCATGGTGAGCACGGTGCGCGCGGTATAGTGACTGGGTATGGGCAGTATAGTGACCAGGGCACATGGGCATGGGGAGCATGGTACATGTGCTGATATGGTTGGGTGATGGCTGCCAGTACTGATAGCAACCACAGTACTACTGGTGAGGCCCCCATCGGGTGCGTTATGGCTGCGGTATAGACTCTGGTAGGTGACAGCTGCAAGTGCTACAAGGGTAGGTAGCAATCATTGGGTCCGTGTGTTGGTGGTTGTGCGTTACATGTTCCTTTAAGAAAAACCGTTGAAGTTCCTCACTTCGCATCCCCCCCCCCTGCCAAAGTCATAAATACAGCAATGTGCTGGAAAAGATCATCTGCAGGGATGCGCATCCTTTGGGGGTGGGTCCACATTGGTTGAGGTGCGCCGAATATTTCTTGCATGCAGATAGACCTGTGCTGATGGTTCCTTGTTCCTTTCTCATGGAAGAAAAAATATGTACGGGAATATGTTCCATGGCGTTGCCTTTAGAGTTGCGTGAATATATCCATTTCATTTTCTTAGATAATGGCCTAGCCATGCCAATGTGATATACGTTCACCCATGCTTTGTTTTGGCACTGACATCGCCTCGGCTGGCTGTGCTTTTTCTACTTGCAGTTGCACCCTTGGCCATCCCCTTCCCTTTCTCCCCCCTTCCCCCCCTCCGGTTCCTTACCCCTCCACCTCCACCCACCCCTTACCCCTCCCCCCGCTCGGGACCATGCCCCCCTCCCCACACAATTTATTCCCCCGCATTGCGGATGGTCGCAGGAACCGCTGCAAGCCGACGTGATGAAGGTGCACGTGCTCAAGATGTTCGCAGGTCGCGCTGCGTCCGAGGTGGGTCAACCAGCCCGGCCTTCAAACCCTTACTTCCCAACCCGTGCCATTCTGCTGTCTCGTGGACATCGGTCAACCGGATCCCCCCCCTCTCCGCAACAACGATTGTTCTGCAACGCCCATGCCAGTTGTTGTCGCTGCTGCTGCCTCTGCCACTGCCACCCCCATTGTTGTTGCCCTTAACCAAACGGCAATTGTTGGGAACAGGGACAACAGCTGGCAGCTTGGTTCCTACTACGTGAGGTAGTATAACACCTTTCCCTGATGGATAGTTGGTTCATATAGCAGCTGGATGTTTTGCTGACTGCTTTGCTGGAGGTTTCGCTGACTGCTGTGCTGGTTGTTCTGCCGATGCTTGGCTGCATGCTTGGCTTTTGCTTTGGTGATGCTTGGTTGCATGCTTGGCTGCGTGCCTGGCTGCATGCTTGGCTGCGTGCTTTGCGCTCCTTATGCCTCTCGGTGACATCCGCCAGCTGGACCACATGCATCGCGAGGAGGCTCACCGGATGGAGCTCGAGAGCGCGAGCGACGACTACGTTGAGTTCCTGGCCATGGTCTCGCACCAAGTGCGCACGCCCCTGAACGCGATCAGCAACTTCACCAACTTTGTCCTCGAGACTGAGCTCACGACGGAGCAGCGGCGGCACTTGGAGATTGTCAAGTCGAACGCGCAGCAGATGCTGAATGTGATCCAGGACGTGTTTGACCTCAACAAGGTGCGTGCGGTACTGGTAACTGATGTAGAATCGTGGGGTATAGTCGACCAGCTGGGGGGGGGAGCGTATCAACGACGCATGTTTGCTACAGGGCGGTTTTGACCTCAGCAAGGTGTGTGCGGTAGTAGTGACTAGGCACAATAGCGTCGTGAGGTGGCGCCATAGATGGGCAGGTTTTTGACCTCCACAAGGTGCATGCGTGCGTGGTGGGTGCAGGTGCTAGGATCATGCGACACAGGGCATAGGGCTCATGGACTTGATGGGAAAGCGTGGTGCAGGATGTGTTGGGTCGTGATTGGGTGGACCCATGTAGGATAGCTTTGTTGGTGTCGTGTTACGTCTCCTGCGCACATTATATGCACATCTGCATGGTATGTAACAATGCATATCCGGCTATTGATTTTTTTTTTTTTGGCTCCCACCCCACCGCAAACCAACCCAACCCAACCCAAACCAAACCATCATCATGCCCTTTCGCCAGCTGGCACTCGGCTACATGTCGCTCGAGTTCAGCCCGTTTGACCTATTAGAGGAGCTCTCGGCGTGCGAGACGCGCTTCCTTCCCATGGCCGCATCCAAGGACATCGACCTCGTCCTCAAGATGGTTCTCCCCGAGAAGGACACGCTGCTGCCCGAACGTTCCACGCTGCGCCGCATGACGGGCGACCCCCAAGAGGAGTCCAAGCTGCTTATCAAGCAAGGCGTGCGGATATTTACCGAGGCCAACGCGGCGACGTGGTCCCCCCGCTTGCACCTGCCACAGCACCCATTACAGCAGCAGCAGCAGCAGCAGCAGCAGCAGCAGCAGCAGCAGCAGCAGCAGCAGCAGCAGCATAAGCATATGGCGCTGGGAGGGATCACGTCGTTGCTCCCCAATGACCCAGCGGTCCCCTTCCATTCCAGGCCTGGTGTGTGGGAGATGAACCCGCCGCAGCTCCCCGGGGGTGGCAGCACGGGCCTGATGCCGTTAACCCCGGGCCACCCAAGACGCCGCTCGTGGACACTGGGGGACGTGCGCATGTCGCAGGACATCGTGGATGAGGGCAAGGTCATGCTGCTGGGGGATGCCAAGCGGTTTCAACAGATCATCGACAACCTGATCAGGTGGGCCAAGGGGGAGGCAGCGGAAGGAGATATCGGGGAAGGGAAAGGGCTGGGGGGAAGGGGGGGAGGGGTCAGTAATGGAGTATAAAATCAGACCGCTTCAAATGAGGGATCGCCCTCGCAGAGCGTAGAAGGGGGAAAAGAGTTGGGGGAATAAGGGGAGGTTGAATTAAGGGGGGGGGCGGGGGAGGGGGAGAGGGCTGATCCCACCATGGTGCCTGTTCTGTTTCTAGTCCATCATGGCCGATGCCCTGGCTTTGTGTCCTTTGGCTCCGCCACCCCTGTGTACTTGGGTGCGTGCCATGCTCTAGGGCTTGCAAGGCAACCACTGGCCCAACCCTACCTAACGCTCCCACCTAGTTGCCGGCCATGCCACCACCCTACCCTACCCCACACTACACGCCCACCAACCCTTGCTTCCCACACTACTGACCCACCACCCCTGCTGCCCTACCCTACTGGCATCTGCAGCAACGCCATCGAGGCGACCCCTCGCAATGGCCGCGTCAAGGTCTTGTGCGAGGTCCGGCTCGTCATGTGGCAGCACGTGGAGGTGGTCTGCTCCGTGTCAGACACAGGTGCGCCGCCAGACACAGGCGCCGGGGGGGGCAGGAGGCAAGGGGTGAAGGGAGGGGGGGAGGAGGGGAGGAGGGGAGGGGAGGAGGGGAGGAGGGGAGGGAAGGAGGGAAGGAGGGAAGGAGGGGAGGAGGGGAGGAGGGGAGGAGGGGAGGAGGGGAGGAGGGGAGGAGGGGAGGAGGGGAGGAGGGGAGGAGGAGGAGGGGAGGAGGGGAGGAGGGGGAGGGGAGGAGGGGAGGAGGGGAGGAGGGGAGGAGGAGGGGAGGAGGGGAGGAGGGGAGGAGGGGAGGAGGGAGGAGGGGAGGAGGGGAGGAGGGGAGGAGGGGAGGAGGGAGGAGGGGAGGAGGGGAGCAGGGGAGGAGGGGACCCGGGGACCCGGGAGCAGAGGAGCAGATGAGCAGGGGAGCTGGGGAGCTGGGGGCGGGGAGCGGGGGAGCAGGGGAGTGGGGGGCGGGGAGCGGGGGAGCGGGGGCAGGGGAGCGGGGGGGGAGCGGGGGAGCGGGGGAGCGGGGAGCGGGGGAGCGGGGGAGCGGGGGAGCGGGGGAGCGGGGGAGCGGGGGAGCGGGGGAGCGGGGGAGCGGGGGAGCGGGGGAGCGGGGGAGCGGGGGAGCGGGGGAGCGGGGCGGGATCGAGAGGACCAACAACTCTAAGGGAAACAGGAAGGGATGGAGGTAGAGGGGATGGGCAGATAGTTGGGTAGAGAGCGGGGAGGGGGAGAGAGGGGGGGCGGGGGCGGACGTGTGGGCAGGTGGCTGGGGAAGGAGGGAGGGTGGGAAGGAGGGAATCTCTGCAAAACGTAGAACCGCAATTTATCGACTTTCTGACATTAAGCAGGATCCCAATTGATTGCCGTTTTTTAGGATGGTCGCGATGGCGGCATTAGCAGCAAACGGATGGTGTCAAATGGTGTCAATAGCTGGGGATGGTGATGTTGTCCTGCTGCATTTCCTGGTTGCACCATGCCTCTCCCACACACTAGTACCACTTGCAACTCGGACCCCCCCCCCCCCCCCCCCCCCCCCCCCCCCCCCCCCCCCCCTCTTACCCCCAGGTCCAGGCCTAGAGGAGGAACAGCTGCAGCAGCTGATGCGCAAGAACCTGCATGGGACGATGGCCGCCAGCCCCAACCACCACACAAGTACGTGCGGACAGCCTCCCTAGTGAGCGCTGACCGCCTCTTGAGGAAGTGCAAACTGCCCGACAGCCCAACCTTGCAGCTCGAGAGCGCCTGCATGTTTGCCTCTGTAATCTCTCACTACCTTCCCGCAGCGGTACGACGAAGATTTGAACACAGTTGTCATGCAGAGCTGGCGGGGTCACCTGCTTGCGTCGACGGGCCCGTGTTTGCTCATTAGCGCTGGCTAGTCTTCTGTTTTCCTGGCGACAACATGTGTTTTTTTCCTGCCTTTTTTTTCCTGCCTTTCCTGTCCTGCGCTGTGGCGATTTTTCTGCTGCCACGACGTAATCATCAAGTGTGGTGCCACACGAGGGAAGACGACTTTTTCAATGATCATGGGGGCTCACTCTACTGCCATCTTTTGCATGACCGCTGCCTCCCCCCAAAACATACACACCACACACCCCAAAAGCGGAATAAGTACGTCTTTCATGTGCGTCTGTGCGTCGCCCCCACCTTTGCCCCTCCCCAAAGCAAAAGCACCCTCAGCCATCAACCTCATCCCACGTGCACCCACACCACCCACACCAGGCGCCTTACTTGACGGATTTATTGTTACCACCCTCGCCCCACCCTCGCCCCACTCTCGCCCCACCCTCGCCCCACCCTCGCCCCACCCTCGCCCCCCTTCTCATCCACACCCCGACCCCAACCCCTGCCCACGCAGTGTCAGGCCTGGGCCTCACCATCGCCCACCACCTCGCCAAGCTTATGGGCGGGAGCATCGACTACCGCCCTGTGGGGCCTGACGGGAATCAGCACGGGTCCACCTTTGTGCTGACCTTCCGCTCGCGCCTGGTCTGCCGCCGCAGCATGAAGAACATTTCGATCCGCAACCTGGCCATGTCCGGCGTCGACCGCGTACTCACCGACCACTGGGCACGCCAGGCCGAGGAAGGCATTCGCCGCAAGTCGGTCTCGTCCTGCTCCAGCACCAGCTCGAGCACCTCCATGGTGGGCGCGGGCAGCAAAAGCCTCTACGGGGGCGCCAGCAGCGAGGCCTCGCCATTTATGCGCGTGAATCGGGGCAGCCGGAGCGCCTCAAGGTCCAACACGGGTGGCGGTTTTGAGGTCGATTCGCCCATATCCGAGGGTACGCCTAGGGGCTTTGAAGACGTGATGGAGGGCCGCGGGCTGGGTGCCGGCGGGCTCAAGATCGGGCTGCATCTAGCCAAAGGGGCAGAGCGAAGTCTGGGGAACATCTGTGCGGCAAGCTTCATGGCGCCGCCGGTCCCGCCAGTCATAAGCAAGCAGCCGGTCCCCCCTTCCTCGTCGCGCATGATGTCCACAACGTCCTCGAATTCCAGCAGCAGGGAGCAGCAGGAGATGCGCATCCTGGTGGTGGAGGACAACCGGGTAAGCAACCAATCGGAGGGGCAGCGTTGCCTGCGTTTGTTGAATTGATTGTAGTCGTTCTGTATCTCTAATGCATATTTCTTGTAAATATTAGGAGCGGGGTTTAGACCCTAAACAGTAGCGGGGGATGAGGGTGGCTACACAAAGGTACTGCGAAACAGGAAGGACCCTCGTAAGTATGGAGAGTTAGCCATTGCGAAAAGGAAGAACCCCAGTAAGTAAAGAAAGTTAACCAACGCAGCAAACACTGCATATATACCACTGTTTTGTCATGAAAAGCAGGGAAAAGCACATCCCATCAGGTGAAAAGCCAACGGAATAGCACATGAGAAAGCACGCAAAGTGCACATGTGTTGTCTTCCTGGGATATGTTTCGCGCTGCTTTTGCGTCCCTCTCTCAGCGCGCTCTCGAGTGCATTTCACGGTCCCGCAAACAAGCGTGGCACCACAAGGAATCATGGCACTCATCGTCATGCAGAGAATCATGACACTGCCTCCATAGGAGTGTGCGGGCACATTCGTGCGGGCTTACCCTCTTCAATCCCTGTTTGTGACGTCTGCGCCATGCTCCTGCCCCCGCCCCCCTGTGCGTGCAGCCTCCTACCACAGTTGGGTTGGGGCATGCGTGGGTGCTGACCCATTTAAAATGACCCCTTCGTGTGCCTCGTGCGGAATGCTGGCTCTGTCCCCCGTACCCGTACGGCTGTGTCCGACAGGTCAACCAGCAGGTGGCGGAGATGCTGCTGCGCAAGATGGGCCTGTCCTGCACGGTCGCGTCCGACGGCGTGGAGGGGGTGGAGGCTGTGGACCGCGAGCCCTTCCACTTCATTCTCATGGACGTAAGCAACATATCATGCATCCTGCGTTTGGTGTATCCTTCTCATGGGGACAAGCATGAATTAACATCGTAGTAAACGTCCTAGGCCTCAGCACAAACTCACGTCCTAGGAACCTATTCATACCCTATCAGCACTAGTCCTACTTGGGGTATCTTAGCTTGCACCCTGATTGTTGACTGCAGGTGCTTATCTACTCCGATGTTGCCGCAGCGTGCACACACACACACACACACACACACACACACACACACACAGCGGCAACGTGGAAAGTTTGCATGTAGGAATAATTAGATAGATCAAACTGTTGTACGTTTTGGTCTCACTCTGAAGATGAAGCAGCCATTATTTTAACGTACAAGGCTACACATGTCCGATTCACGATCATCCCCGTCATCCCGAATGAATCAACAAACGCGGAAAAGATACATGCAGGCTCGAGCTGCCAAGGTCTGCATCTTCCGTATTCACACACATCTACATGCATGCGCTGGTTGGCTCCTGGATAGGTCACAAATAGTCGGACAATGTGCTAGTGCAATAGTTATCCATGTCACATCATCTGCTGGCACGCACATGGGCTGTCTCCGCCCCCCCCCCCCCCCATCTCCCTCCCCCCCCACCGCCACAGCTTCAAATGCCGCGCATGGGCGGCATGGAGGCCACTGCCAAGATCCGGGCAATGGAGGCGATGCAGGAGTGCGTGGGCGCGAAGCACAGGGCGTGGATCGTGGCGCTGACCGCGGATGTCGTCACGTTCCAGCGATGCGACTTCCTCAATGCGGGTGAGTGATGGGGCACGTGTAGGGTCCACCCCTCTCTCTTGCCGTGGAGGCCGCGCAGGTCTCTCAGGGAAACCTTGAAGTGTAGATATCGTCTATGTGTAGATGAAGCTTAACATGTATGATTGAGAAGGGTCAACACTGGCGCGATGATGGTTTGATGTCCTCTGATAGGGGTAAGAGGTGCGTTGGTGATGTTGGCTAGTTGCAAGGCCTGTGGGTGGACAGGACGGTAGGTGCAAGGCCTGTGGGTGGCAGTGTGAGTTCGTGCGCCTTATAATACGGTAAATACTCCGTTTTATACAATACGGGGTGGGGTGGGGGGTAGAGGGGGGGGCGTACTAACGTGCTAGAAATACGCCGTATCGAGTTTTCAACGCGCATGCGCCGCATAATACGTATTTTTCGCGTATTATATGGCACACACCTCCGGAATTAGGCGCCAGGCCTAGTTTTGGCGTAGCTCACCTACGCAGGTACGCTGCCTACCGGAAACCGTACTCAGGGAGTACGGGCCTGCGGTTGGTCCCGCTTGTCATCTGTGCCAGTTCACGACGTGGGTAAACCATGGCAAAACGAGACCGACTTGCATAAAAACAATAATTGACGTCCGCGGCCATGGAGATGCAGAAAACTGACTGGTATGAGAGCATGGCTTGACATTTTGAACTGCAATTTTGCAGGCATGATCCATAGGTCTTACAAAGCTTGTCTCCTTGGCCAGGCAACGTCTGGGTATGCGCAGAGATGTCTCGACCTTCTGCTCGGTGCAGCAACATCGTTTGACCAGCGACCAGGTCGGTCGCCGTGCATGCGCTAACGGTTGCTAGGCGGGAAATATGTCCATAGATTTGTACGTGGATAGATGTGTCAAATGATTGCTGACATGATTAGTTAGCGAGGACGGCCAGGAAAGCGGCTCGCAGCTCTGCCATGCGGTGGGCATGCGGCTAACTCCAGCAAGGAAGGTATACGTAATTAATCTGCGGTTTTGATCTGGTATGTGCTATCCTGTTCACGTGTTTATTGTATACTGTATCAACTTTTGGGGTCGATTTTAAAGTAATCGTAAACCTATTAAGCCTATCAATGCATTCATGGTTGTCATAAGGAATTAGTTCAATCAGCAATCTATATATATAGCATGCATTGGATGGATGAGTATTACACTTCATACACCGCCCGCATGGTTAGTTTTACTAAATAATTATGAGGCTGGGCGTCGACCACCTGCAAACGATAAATAAAACAAAAGATTTGTAAATAATTAATTCCCGATTGTACTCCCCCGTCGTTTTTCTAGCTACCAAAGAAACTAAGAAAGTGTAAATAAATCTTCTTTGGACTGCCAAAAGCGCTTATTTCGCGGTAAAAAAAAAAAAAAGAAATATTTAATCTTTGGCTGACAAGCGCGCTTTTACTGGCGGTAACAGCAGTGCAGCCGGCTGGGTTATACCAAACAAACAAAAAAAAAATTAAATTAAATTGCCAGGTCAACGGTTGTTCGTTAACCAAACAAACAAACTACTAATTAATTAATTGGACTGGCCCATTAGTGCTTCCGACCAATAAACGCTATTGTCTAATTCGGAAGGGCCTTTCCGCTGAACTGAATTAAAACTAACAATGCTGGGGGTGTACACTGAGACAACCCAGTGAGCTTCGAAGGTGCCGTGCATTGCACTTACGCCACGTCAAGATTGACGCATTAGTTAGTGTGTTTAAGAGGCACACCCATGGGATAAACACCTTAGAATATGGCGAGAGACTTGCCCGCATGAATACCGGCTCGAAAATGCCCTTTTTGAGCTTTTGGCGTGTAATACGCGTATAATACGCAATATGGCAAGACGATGAGTTTTGGCGTATTGCCGTACTAGCCGTACGAACTCACACTGGTGGGTGGACAGGCATGTAAGTGCTAGCCGATACCTGTGTTAGCTTATACCTGTGCTAGCTTATACCTGTGCTAGCTTATACCTGTGCTAGCTTCTACCTGTGCTAGCTTCCACCTGTGCTAGCTTATGCCAGTGCTAGCTTATACCTGTGTTAGCTTATACCTAGGCTAAACCTATGCTAGGACGCGCGTTAAACATGCCTTGCGCCGCGCCATGAAATTCTGCCACCACAAACAGCGCAACAAGCTTCCCCACATGGGCATGTACGAGAGCTGGGCACAACGACTCGTGATGAGAAGGGTTGCCCTCGCATGTAATGGTCTTGGTCACTGTAATGGACCCCAGATAAGGGGTTGTCCTCACGAAGCCTAGTCCCACCGTGCGAGCGCATGCACTGACGATTTCCTCGCCACTACTATCTGACACCCGGCCTGTGGCGTCATGGCGCCCCCCCCCCCCCCCTGCGGACACATGGCTTATGGTCCGGATTCTCCAGATTTCTGGCCTGCGCTGGTTGTCTTGTTGACATTGCGTGATTTAGCTGATTAATTTGGGCACGTCCTTGTGGTTGATATGCGGTTGCAGGCATGGACGACTTCCTGGCCAAGCCATTGAAGCTGGCGGAGCTGGCAGAAGCCATCGCCCGGTACCAGCTGGTGGCTCAGGCGGCCGAGGCGCAGGCCTCCGCGGTCACAGGGTCACGGAACATCAGTGAGACCACGGAGAATTCAATGGCGTCGCCCCGCTTTGTGGATGACGACGAGCAGTTCTTGCTCTACTCGGACGATATACCGGAGCTAAAGATGCCGCCCGTCGCGCCCTGGATACAGGACCTGGTGTTCTCGCCCTGAGGGCAACCTGCCCTGCTGGCCTCAGGGCAGGCAGGGGTTGCACGAGCCGGGCGCCCATGTCCAACCCTGGGACTGTAATCCTGGGAGGGGCCAAGGATCTTGTGTGCCGGGGCCGGCAGTCCTGCCTCTGGGCCGTCATATGGCTTCTGGGGCCGGCACTGTGGCCTGGATCTTTTATTCCGGGTGGGACGTGTCAAGCTCAGTCGTATACTTTGAGCGATGCTTTTGCATTGAGAGCAGGCTCAAAGTGCGCTTGGTTTGTCGATCTGGGATGCATGAACCTGAATCTGTGTGGGGCTCGCCATCACATGTGCGTTGGGCATCTGTGGTTATGAAAGCTTGGGATGCGTTATGTATATTGGTAATTGAGTAAGATGAACAATATGGGGTATGACATGTAACATGGGCAGTTAGCATTACGATGTTTGGCCTTGTAATAATTTCTTTGCCTGTCGGCCATGTATGTGTATGCCGTTTACCCGCCATTCTGCATGCTCTTTGGTGAACTTCCAAAACTCTTTTCTGTGGAAATGGGCGTTTGTGATCCTGACACAAGGGCACATGCCCTCTTTGTAACCTGCCTTGAAATCTGTATTATTGATATTGCCTCTTGTCCCAATGGTGAGCACTGTAATCAATCAAGATTGATCGATTATTCATGTGCCTCTATTGCATGGACTTAAATTAAAATATTGAATTAAAAATTAATTTGAAATATATCTCCGTTGGGAGTACATGTAGCACATATCCCTGAGAAGGGGCATTAAAATTATAAATTAAATTATGTATAACATGAAGTTCCGTTGGGAGATCATGTAGCACGTATTCCCTTGCTGGATGGATGGAGGTGGCCAGGTGGGAGAAGCCGCGAAACCGAACTAAGCTAATCTAGAAAATCCTAACTACTCTACTCAGCAAAGCGCCCCTTCCTCCTGGGGGGGGGGGGGGGGGCTTAATTGCCCACATGCAGGGGCTGGCGTGTGAGCCTTGCCGGACATGATGTCCAATCGACTTCCACCTCTTCTTGTTCTGCATAGCAGTCCAAGTAAGAGAGACGGAGGAAATGCGGTGTTCAAACTTAGCTGGGACCACTAGGTCGGCCAGCAACTGCTGTGTATAGGATGGAAGGTCATGATGGCTAAACAATGGCTAGGGCATGGCTTCTCAGCAGAATGGCTGACGGCGGTATGGCTGACGGCGGAGCTCAGATCTTTTGCTTCTGAGCCCCAAATTCGGTCAGACCACTTGCATTCGATGCGCTTTATTCAGACGTACACGCCAGTATAATCGGTTACGGCTGAAACGCAGTATTGCTTAAGTTATCACGTGACAAGCAGCTATGACGACCCCAAAAGCAAAACGGGGTTTGAAAAAGGAGCTTACCGGCTCCCAGCCCAACCCTCTCGCCATCGTTCTTGCCTAGCCGCCTGGGCTCGCCAACCCATCACCAGCAGACCCATCGCCAAGCGCCTCGCCTGAGCCCAAGAAACCATGCCACGACCGCCACAAATGGAGCCACTACTTGCCCGGCGAGAGAGCGTTCTCCCTCCTCAAGTGACAGGGGCTGTCGCCGCAGGAAGTCGTCGAGGTCCTCCAGTTCCTCGCACAGGAACGGAAGCTCTTCGTGCCCCAGAAGGGGGGGGCGACTATCGACTACCACGACACGTCCTGGCTCTACACCTTTGACGAACCAAGCCAACGCCTGTTTATCTTGACCAGCCATGCACTACCAGCTCAGCCTCGGCGACATCGGCCGAGCGCTCCGCACCCCAGCCCCCGCACAGCCGGCAGCCCCATCGGCTCCCTCCCTCTGCAAGGACATGACATCCGCGCAGTGCTGGAGGAGCACGTGACCTGGCCGCTGGCCGAGAAGCTGACATCGCTGAACATGACGCTCAACACGGTGGAGGCCCGGGTCTCCAATGTGGAAACCAAGGTCGTCCACAAGCTCCAGCCCCAGTTCACGACGCTGCACACCGCGGCGCAAGCTTCGGAAACGCATGCTGCACTTGTCTCTCGCCTTAACCAGGTGGAGGGCAAGTGCGGCGTGCTCATGAAGAAGCTTGAGGCCATCACCGCCCACACCGAGGCCCTGGCCACACAGGTCCCCAAGATAGCGGAGCAGACGGCCACCATTGCATCCCAGCCACCCCGGCAGGATGCTGGTGACCTCCCGCCGCTCTCCTACGCGGATCTGCTGCGGTCAGCGACCGCCTCCACCACCGACGCCATATCGCCACGAAGCTCCACTGAGGAGCTGGAGGACCACCGCCACTGAGGCCCAGCAACGGGAGGTCACCGACCGCGCTCGCCGCGAGTGCCGAGTGGTGCTACGTCGCTTCCCCCAGAAGCCAGGTGAGACGTCAACCTCCGCTTGCTGACGAGCTCAAGAACCACTGAGCTTCGTACCCTCATGGGCCTGGTAGGTGAGGTAGAACTGCGTGGGTGCCACCGCCTTCCCCACTCACGGGACAAGGCGGCTCCCCCACCAGTCCTGCTCACCTTCCCCTCCCCTGAGGATAAGCAGCGGTTCCTCTCTCGTCGCAAGAGGTTGCACGACCTCACCTGGACGCTGGATGACGACCTGAACCCCGGCCGCTCAGCAACAGCAGCGACGCGACCTGTGGCCGGAATACCTCCGCCATTAGCAGGACCGAGGCTGGGGGCCCCAGAAGCCCAAGGTGTACTGGAGGGGCGGGGACCTGATGATCAACCACAAGATGTGACGCCCCCAGCGGGCTAGAATAGCACTGAATAGCCCTAATACTAGCTTGTAACCATTGGAGTCACTGCCGCTAAGGCAGCCATGCTTAGAATGTTTGCCTAGCTGTGCCAACACTGTACCTACTAGTCACGTGCCGCCAACGCATGATACACAACCAGCCATAGCCTTAGCCTAGTCCTAGTACAGCCATGCTATATATGCCCTGGCTATGTTCAGATTACTTGCCCACGCTACTTGTTATGCCACGCTTACATGGGTTTTGTTGCACCCACAGTTTGCCGGATCGTTAGCGTGTCCGTTTAGCTAGCGCGCCCGAATGCAGCTGTGGCATGCCTTTGGCATGAAGGAGAAGTAGGGGTCTCTGCCCTTTCTCCTGTAGTGCACACACAGGGATTAAAATTAAGCACTTCGGTGCTCCGTGAAGTCCTCCCCAACGGGAGCACGTGTTTAATTAATTAATTGCTGTGTAGTTCATGGCAGGTTTAGCCATCTTTCTATAGGAATGTCCTTGGGGCCAGGCCAGGTCAGGATATGCCGCCCTGGTTGGCCAAGCCGCTGGGGGCCGGCCTGACCGAGGTCGGTGTCTACCTGACTGGTGCGAGCAAGATGTCCTACGAATGCTATCCTATACGCTGCCTAATCTCGTCCGAAATTAATGCGAGGCATACCCTGATACAAAGACTCTAAAGACCTATATGCGTGGAAAACCCTACGTTCAGGACCTGTCGAAGCATGATAAGCACATTCGGGCTGAGGGGCCACGGTCTGAGCGAAGCTCATGCTCCTGTTTTCTCCCCGGCCACGGGCCCCGCGGCGCCCATTGCTATATAGAATGCAGGGTACATTAAGTCCGCACTGAGGTGGAAGTAATTAAGTAAGTAAGTACTTGCGTGTCATGCTCAAAGGCATGCCACGGAGTACTATGCTAATCTCATTAAGCAGGTGGAAGTAAGTAAGTAAGTACTTGCGTGTCATGCGCAAAGGCATGCCACGGAGTACTATGCTAATCTCATTAGAAAAATAATTACACAAAAGTTTAAACAAATATCGTCTGCATCATCCCCAAATTAACCGTTAAGCACTAGATGGGGATGTAATCCTCATCCGAGCTGTCCTCTACTGTAATGGCAGACGAGGCGGTAGTGTAGCGGCTATCCTCAGGACCAATAACCTCCACCTGCGGACTTCTACCCTGGCTAGCAACGGGCCGCGGGGCCCGTGGGGAGAAAACAGGAGCATACCCCTCGGGAAGGTGCTTATCGCAGATGGCAGCCCGTTTCTTCTTGTCAATCATGCGGGCGCGGAGTACGGATAGTCCCAGAAGCCCTGCATCTTCAAGCAGTTGTGTCACATAGGTCCGGGTCGCGCCGCGCCGGTGCCCGGCGCGCGCAAGTTTGCCAGTGGGTTGCGATGGGACTGAGTGGACCCTGCTGCCATATAGGAGGAGGTGTCTACCTGGTTGGCAGTTAGGTTAAATAGTGCCGGAACCTTTTGCCGCCTGAGGCAAATCGGTCTGTAACACTATTTTGCCCGGAATAACCACTTCCGAGCACCCAAGTTAATTCGGCCGAATTAACTTGGGTGCTCGGAAGTGGTTATTCCGGGCAAAATAGTGTTACGGACCGATTTGCCTCAGGCGGCAAAAGGTTCCGGCACTATTTAACCTAACTAAAACCTGGCCTCGTGGAGGGTGGGTTGAATATGAGACATCGATCCGCCTGGGCCACTGAGCACGCACCACTAAATGCGCCGGAGCTGTCCGGATTCGAACCCCTGACCTCCAAGGTGCACAGGTTTTAGTTAGGTTAAATAGTGCCGGAACCTTTTGCCGCCTGAGGCAAATCGGTCCGTAACACTATTTTGCCCGGAATAACCACTTCCGAGCACCCAAGTTAATTCGGCCGAATTAACTTGGGTGCTCGGAAGTGGTTATTCCGGGCAAAATAGTGTTACGGACCGATTTGCCTCAGGCGGCAAAAGGTTCCGGCACTATTTAACCTAACTAAAACCTGTGCACCTTGGAGGTCAGGGGTTCGAATCCGGACAGCTCCGGCGCATTTAGTGGTGCGTGCTCAGTGGCCCAGGCGGATGTCTCATATTCAACCCACCCTCCACGAGGCCAGGTTTTAGTTAGGTTAAATAGTGCCGGAACCTTTTGCCGCCTGAGGCAAATCGGTCCGTAACACTATTTTGCCCGGAATAACCACTTCCGAGCACCCAAGTTAATTCGGCCGAATTAACTTGGGTGCTCGGAAGTGGTTATTCCGGGCAAAATAGTGTTACGGACCGATTTGCCTCAGGCGGCAAAAGGTTCCGGCACTATTTAACCTAACTTTGGCCCCTCTTAAGCCCCCCGGCAGGGCCGCCCACATCGGTATTCACCTGGTCTGTGCGGGCAAGATGGCCGGCAAAGAGGCCAGCGGCGGTGTCGGATGGTATGGGTGACAAGAGGGAGCTCGCAGTACTGAAAGCTCGGCCCGGGTGCGGCGTCCTTGGTAGCGGACGCCGAGGATATGGGCGTCCCCAACATCTACTGCTCCAATTTTGGTACTTTTGAAATTCCATGCCTGGAGCGCAAAGTGTTACAAATACAGGTAGTCGGAGGAAAGTTCCGATCAATATTGCTTGATTACATTTTCATTATCAATATTCCATAGCCAAGTCAAAGGACAAGAAGAGAGAGAGAGAAAGTGTATGGACAACACTTTTCACTTCATTCAGCATGCAAGCGCCTGCAACTTTAACCGTTAGATCAAGATCTGACGATCTAGGTGTGGCGGCGCTTATGTGACATAAAGCTCTACCCATTGACCACAAGATTCCTACCAGTTTATGGCACTAACTGTGGTCACCATAGAGTCCACATCTGACCACCCATACATGGGCTCTGATCTTGCTCGGTGCATGACATCATTCTCATGCGCCATACAAACTTATGGCACTAGCATAGAATTCCATAAGACAAGTCCACATGTGCTTGCACATACAGGCATTGAGACACAAGTGTCGGCGCCCAACAAATAAATGGCGCGGCGCTATCATGACAAGCTACAAGTGACGCAACGTGGGCGTACTGGGACAAAGCCACAGTGCCTCCTAGGCAGCGCCGGAACGTCCAAGTCGTGCGCGAAGCGCGAATTCCTTTTGGCATCACAACGGCTAGTAGTCTGAGACACAAACGGCACAGAACATAATTCAAGGTAAGGAAAAACGCACAAGTCCAAAAGTCGCATAGACAGACAAGCAGACGAAAAAGATTCCGTCGAACATATCGGAATAAAAATATTCCGTCGGGCTCTCAGATACTAAGCCCTCACAGTATCTTGGGCATCAGAAACGCAGCACTAAAAATTCGTAGCACGAATTAAATAGCCTGGATAAAGTCCATTATTGTCATCCCACTAATTCGGCTAACTGACAGCCAGAAAAAAAAACTAGTGCCGGGACTGCCTTGGCCCACTACGGCTGACACCCCCCTTAGTGGGACAAGCTGGAAACAATGTCTCACACAAACATGGTGGCCAGGTGACCCTGGAGCAACGCACCACACACAAGGACAATAGGGCTAGTCGCCACTAACATTTCCCACAGTGTAGAACACAAAAACCAGGTAGAGGAGCAATAACGTCTCCTCTCGTGTGGCGTGAGCCTTCCCGTCATCACCCCCCTTGGGCTTGGGTGCTGAACCACAGGAAAGACAACCGTCGGGCATGAGGGTGGCTAGCTAGGAAAGAGCCTGGAAACACGCACCCCTCCCCCCTTGCTCCTGATAGTCACAGAAAGACATGGCCATCAACCACCTACCCCCCCTTAAAGAATACAGGGGCAAGGAAGTACTGGTACACAAGACCAGCTTTAAAAATCACTAATACGTTTGATTAGCTTTAAACACTGACACCCCGAGTCAGCTTCAAACAGGTACAAATAGTGACAAATAGCGCCCCTTGCTCACAAAAAGAACAAGCAGGATCCACCCAACGCCAGTGAATCCCCCGACGGGCCTCCTTGCACGATAGGTCTCGCTCCCTACACAAACGTAGAGCTAGCGCCTCGTGCCTCAAAAACATATTTGCTTGCAGGGCCCCCAAGTCTTCGCGAAATATAAATCAGCCCTTTCTCCAAGCCATCAATGAAGGCGCCCTTTGCCAATTGAAAGGCTCGCCCCGTTCACGAATACAAAACAAAGCTGGTCGTAATCAGGGCGTCCCCCTTTGCTGACCACCGCTTTACAGTTCCAAAAAGGTAAATCATATCAAGTCTGCACATTTGCCCTTGAACAACACAGGGCCAGCACCCATAAGTGATCCCCTATTTAGCCAGGTAGCTAGACTGGCAAAACAGGATCTCGCCACAAAAAAGTCTCGAGTGCCCCAACCTTCAAAGACTCAGCAAATTGAAGAACACGCCGCATCGCGGCTGTACAGACCCCCTCGACTGCGATCGAGCAGATTTTCAACAATACTCAAAAACCAGCAAAGTGTGATAGCTCATAAGAACCGTCAAATCTTGGGCTTTCCAACGACGCCTTGAACGCCAGATTTCGTGTAGAAACGCGACGACCACAGCAAAACGCGCAAACCAATCTGCGCCAGCAAACCCGCTCCGTGAGAGAGACGTTTACAACAAGAACGGACAGGAAAAAGCTCCATTCTCCACAAGCTTGACGTCGTTGAAATCGCCATAAAAAACTGGTTTCAACGAACCCAAGAACGCCCCAAACGGACGTCAAACAAGAAAGTTACGTCCATCTCGAGAAATCAGGCGCTTATACTCCGAGCCGTGAGCTCGCGAAAAAGAAGGGAATATGCTCGAGCCAAAGCATGACTTCGAGCCCAAAGATTCCTCACGATCCTTGTCGATACCATGTTACAAATACAGGTAGTCGGAGGAAAGTTCCGATCAATATTGCTTGATTACATTTTCATTATCAATATTCCATAGCCAAGTCAAAGGACAAGAAGAGAGAGAGAGAAAGTGTATGGACAACACTTTTCACTTCATTCAGCATGCAAGCGCCTGCCACTACAATACGGTTCGTAGGAGACGCGAAATGAGTGAGAATGTTACCCGAGCGGTAACGAGGATTCGCACCGTTGATTTTAACATATGTTTCTTTTTTTGCGCCATTTGGCGAGCATCGACTGGAGCCTGAACCTAGCGGGGGGAATCGTGCGGGGGAATCTTGCGGGGGAATCTTGCGGTGAAAAATTCCGAACGTGAATTTAGCGAAGTCCTACTACATTTTGCTTGGTACACGGTACTACAGTTTCGTCACTGAAAATTTTCTGTAGTTGCGTTGGTGTTTCGTACGTTCCGCTGAAATTTTCGTGTTCAGTGCCCAGATCACAATTTGATCCGGGCGCAAAATGATTGGCTGTACGGTACGAACCAAAAACGAATTTTTAGTATCTAAGTTCCGCAGCGCTTGCTGAATTTGCCCCGGAAGCCCGGGGGCACTTTCCCCGCTGAAAAAGGTGTCCGCGGAAGCGTATTGTAGTGGCAACTTTAACCGTTAGATCAAGATCTGACGATCTAGGTGTGGCGGCGCTTATGTGACATAAAGCTCTACCCATTGACCACAAGATTCCTACCAGTTTATGGCACTAACTGTGGTCACCATAGAGTCCACATCTGACCACCCATACATGGGCTCTGATCTTGCTCGGTGCATGACATCATTCTCATGCGCCATACAAACTTATGGCACTAGCATAGAATTCCATAAGACAAGTCCACATGTGCTTGCACATACAGGCATTGAGACACAAGTGTCGGCGCCCAACAAATAAAT
The DNA here is from genome assembly GCA_009746045.1 of Mesostigma viride. Lineage (NCBI taxonomy): Eukaryota > Viridiplantae > Streptophyta > Mesostigmatophyceae > Mesostigmatales > Mesostigmataceae > Mesostigma > Mesostigma viride. The sequence continues at coordinate 53,349 of RPFO01000381.1, read as the reverse complement.
GGCGCGGCGCTATCATGACAAGCTACAAGTGACGCAACGTGGGCGTACTGGGACAAAGCCACAGTGCCTCCTAGGCAGCGCCGGAACGTCCAAGTCGTGCGCGAAGCGCGAATTCCTTTTGGCATCACAACGGCTAGTAGTCTGAGACACAAACGGCACAGAACATAATTCAAGGTAAGGAAAAACGCACAAGTCCAAAAGTCGCATAGACAGACAAGCAGACGAAAAAGATTCCGTCGAACATATCGGAATAAAAATATTCCGTCGGGCTCTCAGATACTAAGCCCTCACAGTATCTTGGGCATCAGAAACGCAGCACTAAAAATTCGTAGCACGAATTAAATAGCCTGGATAAAGTCCATTATTGTCATCCCACTAATTCGGCTAACTGACAGCCAGAAAAAAAAAACTAGTGCCGGGACTGCCTTGGCCCACTACGGCTGACACAAAGTTTGCAATATATGTGCCGTTTGTAGCTCTAGCTCTATAATAACCTGACCAACCCCGCATTCCTCAAAGTAGCACTTGTTGCCTTTTCTCATTATGCGAATCACATGATTAGGATCTGCTTCACGATTGCTATTGCTCGAGATTCAATTAAGAATGATGTTCATCAATAAATGATGAACCAAATAAACCAAATTAGGCCACTTGACAAGTTCATGATCCATTTAAATTGTACAATTAAGCGATTAATTAATTCATAAATCATACATTACATGGGATACCCCCGTCGACGAGCTAGTGGTACGTACTTGTAATGAAACATTTGAGTTTGTAACATGTCTCCATGGATATATACATGTATGCTGGACCTCGCGCATCTCAGCCCTCTAAGAAATGTTATTTGAACTCAGGTCTAGATCTAAATATATACATGATCTGGATAATATTATACACTTCCTTAAAAGAGCATGAATCGAGCTTTACAATTCAGGACAAGGAACTCGTTTGCAAATCACGGCTGAAAGGCAAGTGCTCACAACGAAGCACGTGCTCTCAAGGCTGTCCACCTCGTCCAACCAAGCCCGGGCGAGCTGGCCTACTGAACAGGTCTCTTCTTGGCCAAGTTCGTGAGCCGTTTCTCGACGTCTGTCGGAATGGTCAAGATGGCCTGGCGATTGTTAGCTGGGTTGACAACAATGGTGTGTTCGAACCCCGCGTCCATGCACAGGTAACAATTGACCAAGTTTGGCTGTTCAGCTTGGGCATCGGCGTCCATTTTGAACATCGTCGCCATACCCGGAAATCTGTCCCAGTAGCGCACCCCCACCACCCATTGTCCCTTACGGAACAACTCCCTATCGACCTTGCCGTTTCTGTCGGCCACTCGCCTCACGAAAGTAGCGGCCACCTGATAAGGCTCCTGCAAGACTTCCGCTAGCCAATATGGATGATCTGGATCATGGGACTCATCACCAGAGTAGGACTCGACGGCAAAAATGTCTCGCAGCTTCAGTCTCCTTCCCATCATCGTCCTCTCTGCCTGTAGTCTGTTCAGTCGCGTCCCTGCGTGCCCCCCTTGTCCGTTTGGGTTCCTTTGCACTGGCTCCCCCAGTTTGTGGAGCTTCATCCGAGCACCTCCCACATTCCAGCCGTCCATGTCGGTCCACTCCTTTCGACAATCCCACCACCTTTCCTCGGCGCACGCACCGCCACAATAGCAGGAATACTGGCGCGTCACATTCGACTTGTCCATGCGCCACCAGTGCGCCTTCTTCACTCCTTTGATTTCGCCGCGCCCTGGGCTGTAAGGAAGCACCTGCGCGTCGAAGACAAGATTTGCACAAGGGAAAGTTGAAGTTACGAGACCATCGAGCTAGTTGTGTTTTATTAAGCACTCCTGATCGCCAGGACTCCAAGAACGCCCTAGAAACGACGGCCGGCGTAACTATTCCCTGAACGAGGACTGTACACTTAATTACCTCGGGGAACTCGAAGAAGTTACGCCTGGTCGTTGTGGTCCCGCCCACCGCCCCCGCGCCAGATTCTCCACCAACTGGGCGGCCGTCTGTTGTCCTGGTTCTCTTCCCTGATGTGCCACCTCCTCAACATGCACTTCACGTCCCACCAGCTCCATCCACCTCCCCCTTTCCGTGCTGCTCCCCAAAGTAATTCCACTCAAATGACTCCAGGTGCGGATCCTCCGTCAGCAGCCGGGCCACTTCCGCGATCACATTCCTTGACTTGAACTGCATGGAGCAATTGTCCGACCACCCAATGAAGCGCTTCACCTCTACCCTTCTGACCGTAGTGTCGCCAGGATTTTGAGGATAGCAAAACGGAGGGCCCGCCCGTCCCTTTTCATTCCGCCCTGTCCGATGAAGTGAAACTCCCTTCTCACGACCTTTCCCGACGCTGGATCCAAGTAGCGCACGATCCAGGGCATAAGGACGAATGTGACTGGATGCCAATACTGTGCTTGAGATTGTGATAGGTGTAAGACTGGTAGTTCTCGGCGTAATCTGTGTGGCATACAAGGTCCCCACCCGCATCCTTGAGAGGCATTCCTTGGAGGCGTCCGCTTGCCACCACGCGTTGAAGCAATGCTGGATGAAGTCCGGCCACTTGTCCACAATCGCCTCCTTTAGCTCCGTTGGTGTGGACTTGACGTCGACTTGCGTTCAATCGCTGCCCACCAGCCTTTGCGATCTCGTCACAGTCGTCCTGCATATGCGCAATGTGCACATACAGAAAAGACATCAACTTCGACCCACCAATGACCTGTAGGAAGAAAAAAGACAGGACCTCAGGAAAAATTGAAAAGAAACGCCTTGGGGCGCAACCACTCCACTAAAAATTACCTCTGGCCCAGAACCTCAGGAAACATTGCAAAAGAAACGCCTTGGGGCGCAACCACTCCACTAAAAATTACCTCTGGCCCAAGAACCGCACCCGGCGGCACATCCTGCATCTCGTATCTGGTCCATGAAATCAGGTGGTTGGAAGCCTCCTCCCGTTCGCATAACATGAAGTTCCGAATTCCACACTTGGGAGCCCGGCAGTTGAACGCCCTTCACCGCTGGCTAGCACGCCGGCGATGGAGACGGGATTTTTGTTGTTTGGGGAACCGATTGTGGGAGGCTGAGCCCGCAGCCGCCACTGATTGCTATTGAACCCTTGCAGCTGGCCAGGCCGCAAGGAGCTCAGCGGCGCGGCGCTAACCGATAAGGCATGCTCGAGCCTCTAACCCGAGACTACCGGTAGGCTACCCGATAGTGCATGCTCGAGCCTCTAACCCGAGACTACCGGCACTCAGCGGATCTGTGCTACCGAGGGCGACGGTTCTCTGACCGTCCCGGCGCGCACTGGCTTCCGTACCTTGCTTAGGCACCGACTAGCATCTAGACACCAATCTTTGATGCCCACCTGACTAGGCGCCCAGGCCGGCGACTACCGGCCAGCGGATAGATGCCACTCGGGAGCACAACTCCCATACTTTCTTTTTAAATAATTATCATAAATTATTTAAAGCGAGGGCAATAGGGTAGCACTGACCCTACGTACGTTCAAGTAGAGAAACACGTAACGGCACACTGACCGTCCCCAAATCCTAAACCCCAAGGAGGGTGCCCTACGCTGGATCTGAGCACGCCAAAAACACCCGGGCTTTGCTCCCGGCCTCCTTTTCTACTTGGGTGCAACTGCACACATGCATCATTATTAGGCACACTGGCCGCCTGTCAGGTCTAGGGAAATGTATTCACAGATGAAAGAAGCGCCCATTCCCATGCAAAAAGACGACAGGTCACACGGTAAAAAAAACTCATGTCATCATGAGCTGCCGCAGCAGCTTGTACTGAGGCCCCGACAGCATCGCTGGCTTGGTCAAGGCATCGGCAATATTCTCGCTCTCGGGGATCCACCGCCGCTCATCCAACACCGTGGCGGACTCGGCCAACACAAGGTAATCTAGTTTGGTGGTGGAGGCGAGCGGGTTATTCAGAAACTCAATTATTGACTTGCTATCTGTGCACAGCCGATGCGCAGCGACAGCGCCACGCGGGCCTTATCCGCAATCCATTGCAAAAGATGCTGCACATAACACGCTTGGTCGACAGCGGAAATGAACGCGCGACACTCCGCGCGATTGCTGTCTACCACTACCCGCTGATGGATGCGGCTATACCAGTCGACAATAGTGGGCTGCCCAGTGGGGCTATCAAGAAAAAAGATGGCCGCCTCCCGCGCGCGCCAGCTGCGTGATGGTACGCGACTCCAGGTTCGCGTCAGAGTAAATGGTCATTGCCACCGGGCGGGTGATATCAACCCCCACACGCGCAGGCCCGGTGACGCCAAGACTTGCGTCCGAAGATGCTGCGTCCCATGCCCGCAAGCACGGCGTCGCGCGCACGCGCGTAGATGGACAGGTCGGGTCGCACCGTGCCCGCGAGCCACCCCAGCTGGCCGCGCAAGTGCGGTCCCGCGGACGCATCCAGCCGCTCAGGCAGCGATTGCGCGAGCTTGTCGGCGTATTCCTGCTTGGCCGCCATGTCAATGCACCAGCCAACCGGTGTGCGGTGCAAAGTGTAGGTTAGGCCACAGAAAGGGACGGGGGTGTCGGGGTCCAGCCACAACGTGCGGCTAGTGGGCAAAAGCTTGGCCACAGCGGTTATGAACTGCCGGACCCACGCCCGCGGTCCAAGAAGCCGCCAGTCATCCCCATGCCATTGCATGAAAGCGGGCTCTGTGGGTTGGGTGTGTGGATGTGAAAGAGGTTGCTATCGATGCGGGAAAACACCGCCCCCATGCTAGCAAAGATGCTTCAGCCGTCTTGCGAAAGATGATGGGGCTAGACTGCAGGCCCTCCACACCAAGGAGAAGCCGCAAGTACACACACCGCAGCTCCCCTGCCACACCAAAGGGACCTTGACCACATACACCGTGCCACGCCACACTTCCTCGGCCACTGCCGGTCGCTATGGAGAAAGGCCCGCTGAAAATCTGAGCAGGCCATGGCATAGTCCAACCCCCGATCCAACAGCCCCAAGAACACCGATGTTAACACCCGGCTAGTGGTCTGCGACAGCCCGGGCGGAAACAATTCCTCCTCCGACAACTCAGACGAGCCCCTAAACTCCGTGACACAGGGCCGTACATGAAATTGTGACAGGGTCAGTGGGGAGGACCTGTTATACTTGAGCACAAACTTCAAGTTCAGCTTTACCGCCCCTTGCGGCACCTCCATCAACTCCCCATACACCCATACATCGCCCACTCCAGCTGCGCGCGCAAGAAAGCCGCGCGCCACTTATGGAACTTGACAGGGTCACGGCAGTCCTCTTAAACTGCGGATAACTAACAGGAGATTTAGTGCGATGCTCCAGGGAAAATGCCAAGACTGCTGGGGTGACACTTCTGCGGCTGCGTGACATCGGCTACCAGCGGCTCTGCCGTATATTCCGCCCCGCGAATGGCCCTACTGCAGTGGCATAATCCTCAGGGTGATTAATAGCCTCGGGGGACCCCGGCCCGTGAGGGCTGCAAGCGCTACGTGATATTGGTACAAGCCTATGCTCCCCACCCCCTCGAGGGTCACCAAGCCGGCTGACACAGAAAACCCGGGGAGGGAAACAAAAGGGTTACCTATGAGGGTGATCCCCTTGTAACCCTCTAGCACTTGCACAGGGACATCTACCCCTAGGATGGGCATGAGCACCTGCCCAGCCACCTTATAGGCCCGCTGCCCGTCAAACCCCGCAACTTCCTTCCACTACTGGGCAGCAAAGGGGAATAGTAATAGGCCTCGGCCGCCGCCGGGCTCGTGACAGACACGCCTGCCATGGTATCTATGGCCGCAATATGCCTAGAGGGAACATCATGAGCTTCAGTCACAACCGTGGGGCACTTATCTGGCATGACGCGGCTGACTTGTGCCGCACCCCCCGCTGCCGCCGCCTTGAGCTTGTCCGCCTTGAGCAGCTGTCGGAGGACGTGGGCCAGCTGGGAGCCCACGCCCGCGCCTGACGATGTGTCCGGCGCCGCCACGGTGGGCGCTGCTGGGGTCGCGGGGAGGGGCTGAGGTAGCGCCCCCGCGTCGACCCCGGGGACTTGCTCCGGCGCGGCGCCTGCAGGGGGGTGGGCAACAAGCGCATCATGCACAGCCACCCCAAGTGGGGTGGGTAGGACAGGTTCCAGCCGGGCCCGCTTGGCCGGCCGGCTATCCACATTCCCAACCGAGCTGGCGGCTGTGCTCCTTGGCCGCCTGGACCTGGGCATCGGACGCCTTGTACCGATACACCTTATCCCACGGGATGAGATAGTCCCTATGCTCCCAGTGCACCTTCACCCGCCTATGCACCCAGTCCAAATCCACCACCATGCCTGGCCCTTGCATCTGCCCCGCTTGCCAAAGGAATTCTCCTTGTGAAACAAGACCAACTCCCCCAGCTCCCACTCCTGCGACAAGTCAGGCTGGGTGCGGTCTAACTGCCGCCTAACCTCAGCGGTGGTAGCGAGGTGGCCTCCCAATGGTCTGCCACGTCCGGAGGGTAAATGCCCGACTGCAGCCCCCCGCGCGGTAATAAGACCTAGTCCCTGGGGCAGCTTGAAAAGCACCTGGCTGTTGTACTTGTCCATGAGCAAGCGGCACCACAGCGCGCGTTGTGCATAAGGCTGCCCCGCGGGCTTGAATCCTAACCCGCTGGCCTGCTGCTTGGCTGCCATGCCCTTTACGCTGCTGATGTGCCTATCAATCAGCCCCAAGTTGCCATGGTCCTGCCGCCCAGCAATAACCACCATCTCACAGCCCTCCCGCCCCACAATGCAATCAAATTGTTGGTCCAACATGACCTCAGAAATGGGAAAGAAGTGAGACATGGCAATGCGCAGCCCCGCCACAAGGACTCCTCTACCATGCTTGGCAGGGGCTCGATGGCTAGGAACTTGGTATAGCGATCCATCAAGACCAAATAATAGTCCCCCTCCTCCAAATGCATGACATCCCCCACTAACCTCCCCCGGTACGGGGAAGGAGTCTTAGCATGCCAGCGCCTACGCTTCTTCCGGACACTTGCGCATGCGTGGCACTCCTCTAACTCCGCCTGAGCGACCTTCAACCCGGCGCCCCCATAAGCCTAGTCGCCCAGTCTAGCGTTTGCCCCGCCACATGACCCACCGCAAGGTGAATCTGGTGAGCAAGCATCCGCAATCCTATGGCCGTGGGGTGGTGCCATCCCCTTCTATGCTAGGCACCTGCCCCGCCAAGCTCTCTGCATGTGCATTCCTGTCGGCAATGTGCTCTAGTGAGGCCTTACTGAGGCGGCGACCCAACTCCACGTCTACGTGAGGGGCTACCTCGGCATCTGCCGGCACTATCTCACCTGAAGGGGTGAGCTCCGGAAGGGCGTGTTCAGGCTCTATTGCGACCACGCTGGGCACGCACTCCTGATCAGCTGCAGCACTTGCACTTCCATTCTGAACCACGGACGTGGGAACATTAGGACTACAAGGCACAGCATCCTCACGCCTAGCCGACTCACCGCGACACACATCACCTCTATGACGTCACTTGGGCATGGCTGGCCGTGGGGCGCGGCATGTGTTGGGGTCGTGTCCAGGAAGCCGAACCGCCCAGCAGCGCCGGCACACTCGAGTCGCCTTGCCGAGGTCCAGCCGCAGCGTGCAGTTGGCCTCGGTGTGCCCCACGCCGGTGCACCGCTCGCAGACGACCTTCTCCTTGGGGACGCCACCCTGCTGCTGTTGCTGCCTGCCAGCGCCGCCCTCCTGTCGAGGCTGCTTGCCCTGACCGCCTCCCGGCCCGCGTTTGCTGGACGCGTTCTGGTTGTGCCGACCACCGCGAGCTCGGCGTTTGCCACCCAACATTCGCACCACGTTGTCGGCCACCGTCGTGGACAGCTGGGTAACAAGAGTGGTCAAGTCCGACAGAGAAGCTGCTGGCGGGGTCGAGGCAGGCACAGGGTTTACCTGAGCAACTGTCGGCAGCTTGTTGTTACGCCTGGGGCCGCCCCGGTCCTTGAACATCTCTCGGAGGTGCGCCATGGCTGCGTTGAACCGTTTCTGGTCGTCCGGGGTGCCCACTACCACGGAAGAAGCTAGCGCAATTTTCATGCCGAGACCGGCCTTGACATTGGCACGGCTCTCTGGCGTCAGCCCCAGCGCATCCAGAACTGCGCTGAGTAAATATTCGCTACTCATATGCTTCAAGACACCCTTGCTCCGGACCTGGGCCGCGAATCTGGCCATGTCCGAGCTGAGGTAGTTCGGGTCAAGCGACAGGTTGCGCACCAGCGCCTGCCCCTCCTTTTCCTCGTCAGGAAAGCTTGAGGTGTCAAGCACCTCTTGCAGGGCCTTCACTGTGTCGGGCCAGGTCCACGCCTCTTTGCTGGCGTTGATAATGACCCCGCGCACGTCCGCATTACCCGTAGACTCGTTGCATACCTCTGACCGGCGCAGCTTGGTGAGGAAAAACTGCGTCGGACAGTTCGTTGTAGTCCTGCCGGAGCTCGCCCAGGCTGTTAATAAACTCCTCCACGGCGGACGGCGTCAGAATTTCTGGCAGCTTACTTGGCAGCTCTTCTTTCTTGAAAACTTTCCGGGCAGTTGGTGCTGACTGCTGCCCCGGAGCTGTGCTGACCGAGCCCCCAGCTGGCTCAGTCGCCACGGTGGCTGCGCCACTCCCATCCGCCGGAGTTGATGCTTGCGTTCCCTGGTCCTGGGTTGCAGCTTGCGTTCGCTCCGCGCCACGCGCCATGAGCCCAGAAAAATGGTCAACGGTAATGTTTGTTAGGAGTGAGAAAACAATGTTTGCCACAAAGTTTTACTTTATTTCACTCAGATAAAAATAAGTCTCAGTCGGCAGCTGGCCGGCTGCTAGTTCCACCACAGGAGTGTGTGAGGTGTGAGGTACTAAGAGAGCAAACAAGGTGCGTAGCTTCGCCTTTTAAACAATTCCAGGCTCAGCTACTGGGTAGCAGTTATGATCTACCTACAATGAACGTGGCCACACCAAACCGGTTCTTTTCTGACTGTGTGGCAGTTACAATCATAACGTGATCTCAAGCCAACCATTCACAACCAAAGTTCAAGGTCAGTCACAGAATGACTGGGTCACTTATGGAACAGAACTTAAACATGCGGCACATGCCCGTTCATGTAGTCCAGCATGAGAGCTAGCACTAAACTATAAGTACTAGTTTCAGGCAGGTGTGTCGATACTTCTGACACCCCCCTTACTCGGCACACAGGCCGGAAAACAAACTCAAGCAAGCCAGAACAAATGTTCACTAAAAGAACTGTAGTATGGGACCAGTGTCACAGGCTAGCAAGTGTGTCCTTATGTTGTCTCATCACTAATTGCCAGTAACTCAAATACCCAACAACTTGTGTCTGAGCTCCACAAAACGTGGCTCAGGTAGTGCCTTGGTGAGCATGTCGGCGATCATCGCTGCCCCAGGAAGGTGAGACACCTGAACGGTGCCATCCGCGACCTTCGCGCGAATGTAGTGGTACTTGACGTCGATGTGCTTGGTACGCCGAGGGTGAACAGGGTCTCGTGACAGAGCCACAGCACCAGTGTTGTCGCAAAACACCTGAATTGGCCCTGAGGCCGGGTCACCCAACTCCTTGGTGATGGTGAGAAGGGGGACCACCTGCTGCGTGACACCGCACAGGGCCATGTACTCGGCCTCACAGGTGGACAGGGCTGGAGTGGGCTGCTTGCGACTGGTCCACTCCACCGCAGCACCGCGGTACATGACCACGTTGCCAGTGATTGACTTGCGGTCCACAGGATCGTTTGCCCAGTCGGCATCCGAGTAGGCCACCAGCCCCCCTGCCCCGAGTAGGACAGACCCAGGTCCTTGGTGTGTACCGCGTACTGAAGCACCCGGCGTGCCAGCCCAAGGTCGCTTACAGTAGGGTTTTTCATATTCTGAGTCAGCAGGTTGACTGCGAATGCCAGGTCAGGCCGAGTGCATCCCATCGCATACAGGAGTGCCCCGGTGATCGCTTGGTAGACGCGAGTGTCGTCCGCGTTGAGAAGCCCCCCCTCACCACGGGGGGTGTTGGGGACGACGGGCGTCTTCACCGCCCGTGGGGAGACCCCAAAGCGCTCAGCGAGGGCCTCCAGGTACGGGCCTTGGTGCAGAAAAACTGTGCGCGCCGGCGGGTCGAGGACCAGGGAGACCCCCAGAAAGAGGGAGGGGGCATCCGTCTCGGTGATCTGGAAGCGCTGGGACACCCGTTGGGTCCACTGCGATAGCCACTCCGCCGAGGAGTGGGAGACCAGGAGATCGTCGACATGGACGAAGGCAAAACCACCAACATACAGGAACAGACACGTGTCCGTGGTGCTCTGGACAGCGCCAGTCTCATGGATGAGGTAGTCCCGGAGCGTGTGGTGCCAGTTCCGGGGCGCCTGTTTGAGCCCATAGAGGCTCCGCCGGAGGCGCCAGAGGTACGTTTGGCCAGTAGGGTCGCGCTCCTCAAAGCCCTTGGGGGGAAGGACATACACGTCCTCCTCCAACTCAGCATAGAGGAACGCGGTGCGGACATCCAGCTGCCGGATGGGGTGGCCAGCAGTGCCAGCACGAGCCAAGCCCATGCGCACGGTGGCAGCACGGACGGTGGGAGCAAAAGTCTCACCGAAATCAATGCCCTCGCGCTGTGCAAACCCCTTGCACACAAACCGGGCCTTGCACCGCCCATCAGCTTTCTGGGCGAAGACCCACTTGGTGGGTAGGAGCTTGGCACCGCGCGGAAGATCACGCATATGCAGAAGCTCGTAAACCTGGTGCTCCTGGAGGCTGGCCAGCTCACTCTCCATGGCCGTGCGCCATTCCGGCAAGGCAAGGGCGGCAGCGGGAGAGGAGGGCACGGACGCAGGCTGGCTATGAAAAGCAGCAGCGAAGCACAGGTCAGCGACAAGTGAGTGATGCGCGTGGATCCGTGCAGCCTTGGTGACAGGTTGATCCGGCCAGGAAGAAAGTGCGTCATCCAATACATCATCGCCCCCGAAACCAGGGGGAGCGGGGGTGTTACTGCCATGAGAAAGGTCGCCACACAAGGCAGCACCACGGGAACCCCACACGGGGAGGAGACCTGCAGAGGCACCAGGGGACGCCGGAGGAGAATAGCCGGTGCTGTCAGCCGTGCTCTCCAGGTCAACCGAGGTACTCAAATGCGGCGGAGGCATCCCCGCCCCGGCGTGTTCATATGACGCCGCAGAACGCGAGTGGCCAGAGGCCTGTCCGCGCAACAGAGGGGCATGCTGTCGAGCATCTGACACGGTGAGGTAAGATGTCGGCGCCGAGGCAGGAGCCGGAGCCGTCGGAGCATGGCCGTTCCGCACAAGTGCCTGGATGGCCGCAGCGGCGGCCGGGGGGAGAACGAAACGCTCAGGAGTCCCCCCGATGCTGACATAGCTGTCCTCACGGCCTGCGGGCAAGGCAGTGGAGGGCGTTGCCGGCCCCCCAGAGTCCTCGGCAGAGGCAGAGGGTAACTGCAAAGGGGCAGGAGTCAGCATGTCGGCGGGAAAGAGGTCGGCCTCCGCAAAGGGGGCCGCCGGGAGCCACTGCGCAGCCTGCGGGGCCCGGTTGCGCCACGTCTCGTCGAACTGCACGTGCTTGCGCTCGATGACACGCCCGCCGCCCGTCGCCTTGTCGGGCACCCATACGAGGTAGGCCGGGGAGTCAAGCTTGTATCCCACGAAGAGGCCATCCTCAGCGCGAGAATCAAACTTCTCACGGGCTGCCCCCTCAACCAAGACGTGGGAGGGGCAGCCAAACACACGCATGCCGGATAAATCCGCAGGGCGCCCATACATGAGGAAGTAGGGCGTTGCGTGCTCCGGGTTGCTGCGGCAGGGCAGCCTGTTGATGATGTAGATGGCGCATGCAAAGGCTAGAGCCCAGAACTCCTTGCCGAGGCCAGCATGCGCCAGCATGCTCCTGGTCATGCTAACTGCGACGCCCCAGAATCGCTCCGCCACGCCGTTCTGCTCCGGCGTATAGGGGGACGAGAACTCTTGCCGCACGCCATACTCGGCGCAGACGGCGCGCCAGTCCTGGCCAGTGAAAACCGCGTCTTGGTCGGAGCGAAGCTCCACAGGCGCCGTGGCCGCGGACGCCCGGAACGAACGCAACCGCACTCCGATACCATGTTAGGAGTGAGAAAACAATGTTTGCCACAAAGTTTTACTTTATTTCACTCAGATAAAAATAAGTCTCAGTCGGCAGCTGGCCGGCTGCTAGTTCCACCACAGGAGTGTGTGAGGTGTGAGGTACTAAGAGAGCAAACAAGGTGCGTAGCTTCGCCTTTTAAACAATTCCAGGCTCAGCTACTGGGTAGCAGTTATGATCTACCTACAACGTGGCCACACCAAACCGGTTCTTTTCTGACTGTGTGGCAGTTACAATCATAACGTGATCTCAAGCCAACCATTCACAACCAAAGTTCAAGGTCAGTCACAGAATGACTGGGTCACTTATGGAACAGAACTTAAACATGCGGCACATGCCCGTTCATGTAGTCCAGCATGAGAGCTAGCACTAAACTATAAGTACTAGTTTCAGGCAGGTGTGTCGATACTTCTGACAATGTTGACTGTTGTGAATACAAGTTGAACGCCCTTCACCGCTGGCTAGCACGCCGGCGATGGAGACGGGATTTTTGTTGTTTGGGGAACCGATTGTGGGAGGCTGAGCCCGCAGCCGCCACTGATTGCTATTGAACCCTTGCAGCTGGCCAGGCCGCAAGGAGCTCAGCGGCGCGGCGCTAACCGATAAGGCATGCTCGAGCCTCTAACCCGAGACTACCGGTAGGCTACCCGATAGTGCATGCTCGAGCCTCTAACCCGAGACTACCGGCACTCAGCGGATCTGTGCTACCGAGGGCGACGGTTCTCTGACCGTCCCGGCGCGCACTGGCTTCCGTACCTTGCTTAGGCACCGACTAGCATCTAGACACCAATCTTTGATGCCCACCTGACTAGGCGCCCAGGCCGGCGACTACCGGCCAGCGGATAGATGCCACTCGGGAGCACAACTCCGGCAAGTGCCCAACACACAAGCCTTACGCCGGATCGAGCAAACCCCCAACTCCTCGCCCAGGTCATGATCGGGCACCCCTTCCTCGTCGTCCAGCACCCTCCCATGCATGGGCAGATCCTCAAGTTCGCCCTGAAAAGGCTGAACCTGCGGCCGCGACGACCCCACAGACGACCTCGAACCTCCCCCCTCCCTCATCCCCTCCACCTCACAAGTAAACTTGTTCACCCACTCTGTCGTGTGAGTGGCTTTGAAAATGGAACATGTGGGCACGGAGGACCCCACGTCGAGCTGGCTACCATGATCGCACGCGTGGCATTCAGGTCCGCACTCGCATCTGGCATGAAAAGTTGCACGAAATTTGGCCAACCCCCCAACCATGGACTGCATGGTAGTGTGGTGCTGGCATGCGCACAAGTTCCGCATTTTCCACCGCCCCTTGACGCATGCGGGCATATGCTTGCAAAAAGTAGTGTATCCCACATGAACTGTGCTCTTCTGATTCGTGCGAGGCATTGACATCCCATCCTCCGTCTCCATAATCACCTGATTTCCCCCCCTCACGCCCTCCTCTCCCTCCCCCCCCCCCCCTCCCTACTGTCCATCCGTCGCGGTGGCTTCAACTCCGGATGGCGGGAAATGAACACTTCGTAAATCTTCGACTTGGAGACAGTATAGTAGCGCGCCCCCTCCGAAAACGCTAGTGTATGTTTGTAATCCCTTCTTGTCCATTCACAATGAACATCCTTCATGTTCGGAGACGCCCGTGTCAAGTTATCATCCCTCCAGCACGCTTGTATCAGGGCAATCACTTCCGTCGGAAGCTCGTCTTTCCTCCTCCTCCTCTCTGGCGCACTCAGCAAAAGGTCGTCCTCCCCTTCTTCCATTCCATCCCTGTGACCCCGAACAGTTGCGACAAAGCGCCTGTCAATCCCGAACGCGCGCTCCACAATCCTGTCCGGGACGCCCTCCATTGCCTTCGTAACAAGTCCACACAAGGCCCACCTAAGCCCACGATCCTTCTCAGATGTTCCCAAGTCGCCAAAAGCCTTCTTGATGGTATCCCGAAGAGATTCCGCCCAACTTTCAGGAAGCCCGTCGTCACAGTTCTTCCTCTTCTTAATGCCGTTGCTCTCCGCCACCATGGCATTTAGTCTTGAAGCTGCGCAAGACAGAACCTCCGCGCTCATCTCTGGCGTCCTGTGGTTGTTTGCTTTCACGTGTTCCGCCATGATAGGAAAGATGGCATTGGCAATTTTGTACCCCTTGTTCTCGATGTACTTGTCGCTCCAGGGACCGCAAAGTGCAGGCTCCCGGTCGTCCTTGGACAAGGGCCGGGACGCGAACCGTCGGAAACGGCCCCCCGCCCCGATTGCGCCATCATGCAGACTTTGGTCAGAGGGCAGCTGATTTTTTTCGCCTCTTAATCCCGCGGCACCGAAAGCCCTGAGGATGAGTAATGATAAATAATCACCATTAAAGACACGACGAAAACGATGGGCATCAAACAAGAACGACAAGCGTCATTAATAACGCCGGCCGGCGCAACTGGATGCATGTAAACCATACAAAAGTGATTTTATGAAACCCATACAGTTTGTCATTAATAACGACGGCCGGCGTAACTCGGGCGCAATTAAAAACCATTAAGAAGCAACTCAGGATATGCAGGCAGAAATCCTTCAGGTGTAAAAAAGATGTACAAACACAATTTTGGTAATCGGGCCTGATTGCGCAACTGCAAGATACCATTGGAAACGCCGGCCGGCGCAACTGGATGCATGTAAACCATACAAAAGTGATTTGCACAAAACCCCTACAGTTTGTCATGAATAACGACGGCCGGCGTAACTCGGTTGCATTTGAAAACCACAAAGAAGCAACTCAGGTAGTGAAGGCGGAAATCCCAGAGGTGATAAATTGTTTACCAACACAAAATGTTGATAAGCGTGCAAGCTTTTGCAAGTGCGCGCAAGATACCATTGGAAACGCCGGCCGGCGCAACTGGAACACCAAAACAAAAAACTTGATTTGCACGAAACCGATTCAGTTCGTCGTGGATAACGACGGCCGGCGTAACTCGGTTGCATTTGAAAACCACAAAGAAGCAACTCAGGTAGTGAAGGCGGAAATCCCAGAGGTGATAAATTGTTTACCAACACAAAATTTTGATAAGCGTGCAAGCTTTTGCAAGTGCGCGCAAGATACCATTGGAAACGCCGGCCGGCGCAACTGGAACACCAAAACAAAAAACTTGATTTGCACGAAACCGATTCAGTTCGTCATGGATAACGACGGCCGGCGCAACTTAATGGCACTCACCACTTTCACCAAATGCCATGTCGCCATTATATTGAGGAAAGCGAAGTATGCCCACTTGAAGCTGTGGTCTGCAGAACATTGACACAAAATATGCATGGTATTTCAAGCAATGAATGCTGTGTCAGGCATCAATGTCTTTATTGTATCCAAATGTGGTTAGGACGGAGGTTTACATTGGTAGCTATTTTAAGACAATGGCGTATAACCAAACATTGCACACACTCAAGAGTGTACTTATGCTGAACTGGAAAGGAACATTAAACAGCAATAAGGTAGATATTTTTCTTTTACATTTTAATTTTTTATATACTAGTTTATATAATATTATATTATATTATGTTATATAATATTATATTATATTATGTTATATGAAATAACATTAAAATTGACATAAAATAAAAAAATTATATATTAATTCTAGTATATTATATAATATTATTATATATTATATTCACGATGCTCTGTGTATTAATGAGATATGAGACACACCTACACCATCACATCGCCTTGATGTTTCCGTTTTATGGGTCCGGTCGGGCGTTGGTAGCTGGTCGACAACAATTCTACATTTCCTAAAAAAAAATGCGACCGTGCCTACATTCGAAGGCGCGCTGTGGCTGACCTGAACTACCGGTGAACACCTCGGCGTCACTTGACCGGCCTAGGTTGACATTTCGGCATAGTAACGCTGCTCAAAGGATCATTGCTTAGTTCGCGCAATTTGGCTCTTTATATATGTTTTTGGAGACGACGAGCAAGCATCCGATTGGTCAGCCAATTCCTGTCCAGTCCTCGGACAGTGTCCAATCCGGTGCTTGGGATCCAGAAAACGTGCTCGAGCCTGGCCACTCTGTCGCGGGCGCCGCGCTAGTGGCGTCGCGCCCAAACCTGACCAGGCCATAGGAAAGGGCGGGGGCGAATGCAAGAATTATTGTTATAACCTGACCTGTCCTGTGGAAGGTCCGGGGCGAATGCAAGAATTAATATAACTGCGTATGCAACCAACACGGCCGATCCACATACATAATCCGACTGAGCTGGACGGTACGGACCAAATTTCGGTGCAAATTGAGGCCCAAAAGCTATGTCGGCTGATTTAATGGCGGTGACTGCGTTTAGACGAAACGTGACAAATCTGGCACGCGGAAAGCAGAAAAAATGCTCGATTGTTGGAGAAAATTAGTTACTGATTCTAATTTATGGCGGGATGGTTGCGATCTATAATGTCGCGGGCTTTTTTTCTTTGCCATCGGCAGGGGGGGTCCGGCCTGAATTTCTGTCGGGATGAATAAAGTATAATGGATGCCTGCCGGGTTGATTGTCGATTGTTGCCAGTTTTGATGGTCGTAAGGAAAGCTAGTTTAATGATGTTTCTAAAGCCGTAAAAATTCCCGCTGCTATCTTTACCTTTCCCGTCATTTTGCGGTACTTAAGATAACATTAGCCCTGCGCGATGCGTACTGCCCAACCACTCCATGAAAGGGTGGACTTTCTTGTGCGCCTGGGCACGAATAAATGCCCGTTATGGTACGTTCTTGTGTTAAACGTCTTAAGCTAGCGTTTTCCTGCTTTCTTAGCTCGTTGAGCGTAAGCTTTTTGCCTTTTTTCCGGCCAGATGCAGCCAGAAAGTTGCGGTTCCTGGCGCTGCATCGCTGGATTCCTGGGTGTCTTTTAGCTAGTTCGTCTGTGACGTGGCTGGCTTTCTGCAGCGCGTGGCCCGCAACCTGTCGGGAAGGTGTAATGCTTTTATTTCCATGCTTCTCTGAAATTTCTTTTGCTTTATAGACAGTTGTGTTCGAGGAAATTCACGCGGTCTTCCTAAGCAGCGGCAATATCATTTTCCCCAGACACTGACGAGCTGGCACCTGTCTCCTAAAGAGAGCGGCTCGTGCTTGTTAGAAAGGAGGCAGTGTGCATTTTGCGGGACACAATGCTTTGGTGGCACATGCGTCAGGTAGGCTGTTCCAATGGTCTCTTCACCTTTCCCACTGAGTAAATGTTAGCATTTGTCATGGTAACCAGAGCAGCTAGCCACAGGTTGGCTGGATAAAAAGTCAGCTTATTTTCTCTTTATATACTGCGTGTGTGGTCCTCCACGTGTCCGGCTTGTTGGGCATTTTGGAAGAGGGTTTATAATGTGTTGTTGGGTGGAACAACTTGGTTGTTGGCACAAAATCACACATTATTAGCCTGAGATAGGCATGACATATGCTGCTCAGGCGTGTCGTCCTACCAGCCTTGTTGTTAAGGGTAGACTCACAAGGCTGGCTGTGCCGATGGAGGGGTGGGGCGTGCTAGCCCCCCCCCACACCCACGCATGCATGCTAGCCCACCCCGGCCACACCCACGCATGCATGCTAGCCCCCCCCCACACCCACGCATGCATGCTAGCCCCCCCCCACACCCACGCATGCATGCTAGCCCACACTCACACCCACGCATGCATGCTAGCCCACCCCCACACCCACGCATGCATGCTAGCCCCCCACACACCCACGCATGCATGCCAGCCCCCCCACACACCCACGCATGCATGACAGCCCCCCCCACACCCACGCATGCATGCTAGCCCCCCACACACACCCACGCATGCATGCCAGCCCCCATAGTTGGATGGAGACTAGGGACGACGAACAACTGCTGAAGCTGAAAGCGAATGATGATTGTATTATCAATAATACAATGAGAGAGCAATGAAAGCTGAGGGCTCAGAATGGAACGTCTGGGCAAACTCGGGTGCTGCGGCACTCCCCAGTGCTACGCCTATATGCCTATGGCGGTGCTACCTGCAGCACACGACCAGTGGACAACTGTACACTGCAATGCCATGCGACCACGTCACTAGCAACCAGCTAAGACTCGGCCCGTCAGGCCCGGCTACACCGGACCTGGCGGGTCGAGCTAGCACCTAGGAACAGTCTGGCACTAACCGCACATCGGTCCACATGACACCTCAGTACCGTACACCCTGCCGTACTGTACTGAGGTGTCCCGCTCAGCCGCGGTAGGCAATACGCGGCGCGCAGGCCGGAAATCCGTGTGTCAGCCTAAGCATCTCATCTAACTCCCATTATGTTTTCCTTTCAGGTTGAAGGCTAGCGACTTCAAGCCTGACCCTGCCCAGCTAGGAGACTGACTCCAAGCTGACTGAGGTGCTGAGCAACTGACACCCATACTGCAACATCTGGACTGAAAAAGATGGGCCCCAGAACTCGTGCAATACTTGTGATGGCATCACGTTTAGCTCAACATGCCCGGGGAGTTCCTCCTCCTCGCGAGCTCACAAGGGAGATAGCTATGCCTGTCTGCCTATCCAGGGAGTGCATCACCAGCCAAGAGAGCCATTGTAAAAAAATGCCAAGGTAACCGTTTAAGAGGTTCCATGTTGTTCCATCATCATCGCCCACTCAGAGAAAAATACCCAGCCAGGCTGGGTCAACTGAGCTCAGGTTACCTGCAACCTGAGGAGTGACAGTGGACAGGTTTATTGCACCCTGCACTGTCCATGTTGTACCTGCACAACATGTGAGGACCAGCCACCCCTGCCCTGCACAGAGGGGGCTGAAGTCCGAGTGACAGGTGACAGGACTATGACATCCTGGACCTGGCCACATTGCACCTGCACAACGTGTGAGACCAGCCACCCCTGCCCTGCACATGGGTGACTGAAGTCCTGGTGACAGGTGACAGGAATATTTCATCCTGCACCTGTGCTGAGCACGTTGTACTAGACAACATGACAGCACCCATGCCTTTACTGCCACTGAACAGTAAGGCCAGGTGGCCCAGGATATCCACAGTGAACTGGGGTCCTGGGTAACCACCTGTCAAGGGAGCTTTGACCCTCCACTTGAATGGGGGCACCTGAGCCACTGAGCTCAAGGCCAATCCACCAAGGCATACGCCCTAGTGGAAAAAGGTGTGAGATACATCCCATGCCCACCTATGAAGGTGTGCATAACGAAATTCCATGGTGTTGAAAAATCAAAACAGATTTTATTGGGCATAGGGCACGCAGATGTATGAAAACAGACTCCAACCAACCCCCCTTGCTGGAAGCCACAACCTACCCCTTGGACCTGCCCAAGGGGTACTGGGTGACCTAGGCGGCCCTGGTGAACAGGACCCTGCTAGGCGTCCCCCCTATGGGGCAGGGTTGCCTGCTTGCCATAGGGGTTCATCAAGTGGTACAACAGCTGATATTGTTCAGCTGCCTGCTGAGGCACTTTAGTGAGTGCATCAGCAGCGTTGTGTTTGTCCTCCACGTGACGGGTGGACTCCCAGTAGGTGGACTCCTGTTTCAGGACCACCCAGTCAAGATCAGTGTGGACAGCATAGGGGTTAGCAAGGAAACTGAGGACTGACTGACTGTCAGTGAGCAAGTGTGCCACCACCCCAGCATTGCTGCCTGCTTGCATCTGCAACCAAACCAGCACATGATTCAAGTACCTGGCATGAAGCACTGCTGACACCACTGCCCTGCACTCAGCAGCATTGCTGCTGACAGCCTTGCGTCTATGCAACCGGCTGTACCATGAAATGAGAGACAAGGGTGCATCATCATTCTGCACAAAATACAAGCCTGACTCCCTTGCCTGCAACTTGGTAATCTGCCTGGACTCCATGGAACTATCCATCATAGCTTGGATGTGAATGGTTTTGTGGAGATCCAAGGAGTGCAAGATAAGGGGAGGGCCTCCTGGAGAGTTTTGGTGATGGCTTTGTGACCTACTTGCATCAAGACATCATCATCAACTCTGCTAACCACAGCCAGGTGAGGTGCACACGTTGAGCACAACCACCCCAGCTTGCCTCTAATGGTAGGACAGGCTCCAGGTTTGATTTTTGTTTGCAAAACCTCCAAGCAGCTGTGCATGTAATCATTGGGAGAGTAGAGTGCACACACCCACTGGTTTTGATGCTGCTGGAGTTGTAACATTGTGCCACAAAATTTTATGGCAGTGGTGCCCAGCTCTACTTGCTTGCCAATCTCAAAATGCTGTGACACTTGTTGAATAAAATCATCCACAGCACGCCTTGGCCCAGCAATCAGCTGATCATCCCCATGCCACACAAAGGTGAGAATGCCATGAGGGTGTGGGACCACAAAGAAGCAAGGGTCTATGTCATCATATCTAGCCCCTAGCTTTTCAAACACAGCCTGAGCTGACATCCTGAAAATGCGAGGAGCTGATTGCAGCCCTTCAACACCTATGTTAGCTTTCAGGTACTGCTGAGGGATGTGTTTTGCCCAAACTCTGGGAGTGGAGACTACATACACCTGACCATGCCACACTTGTTGTGCTATCTCAGGTGAGCCTTTCAGGAAAGCCCTTTTAATGTCTGTAGCCTTACATACATAGTCATCCCCATCATTGAGATGACCCACAAAGACAGACAGCAAGATTTTTAGGGATGTTTGCTGAATGCCTGGCGTGTACAACTCTGCCTCTGTCAGATCAGTGGTGCCCTTGAACTCTGTCACACAAGGTCTAGCATGAAAATGACTGACCCATCTGCTGCTGGCTTATGTTTACACACAAACTTCAGGCGCAAGTGCTTGCACCCTGCAGGCTTTTTGTCAATAGGTGTGACAGGGGAGTATGAGAAGGACTAAGAGGATCTGGCACTACCCATTCTTCCCTGGCCTTGTTAAAGGCCTCCACCCATTTTAGGAATCCTATGTGTGTGCGACAGTCTTGCTCTATCTGTTCATAAGAAAGAGGAGACATTTTAGCCACATCATGCTTGCCCAATCCAAATGAGTTGGGATGAAGTTTTTGGTTGTGAACCAGTCTGCCACACAGGGTTCTTGCCCTGGGGCATACTTGGGTGTAGCAAATTTTACAGAAGCAATGTTGGTGTTAAGAAGTTTTTCAAGAGAAATTTTGAAATGATTCAGATCAACACCACCCATGTCCTGGATGGATAGTCTATCACTGGATATGACACCAGGGTAACAGAGAAAAGGATCCCCCAACAAAGCATTCCCTTTATAACCTTCCAATACCTGAAAAGGAGTGGGGATACCGAGTATAGTCAACATGACCTGACCTAATACCTTGAGGGATGACTGCCCTGAGAAATCAGCCACATGGTGCCAGGGTGAAGGTTCCAAAGGCAAATGGGGCACAGCCAGGGCACTGATAATGCTGACCTGGGCTTGTGTGTCCACTGCAACCATAAATGGGCTATTGTCATTCTGCCCAACCTTCCCCACCTTAGCTGATCCTGCAGCAGTTTGAGCTTTGGCTCTATGAGCTGCTTGTAAAATGCGAACAGCGTCTGCTAGGCTGCGTTTGGAAGGTGCAGCTAGTGGCTGAGCTATGTTCACACTTGTAGAGGTGATAGGTTGCTGATCACCTGTTTTGCCAATGTGACCCTCTGCTGCAGGGGGCCAATCCTGCAGTGACTGCCTGCAATCATCAAGGGTGACCTGGGTGTCACAGTGGGTGTGGCTCTCACACTCACCAGTGGGTGTTCCAAACAACCACTCACTGGGCAACGCTGGGATGCCAGGCAACTGTACAGGGCTGTCGGCCAACAGCTCTTCCTCCTCTGCCACGTCTGACACAGTTGGAAAATACAATTTCATCCTGTGAGGTGAACACCTGTGAATTTTCCCGTGTCATTGTGTTTAACTAACACTGTCCTGCCAGTGGTGTTAAACTTTAGGATGGTGGCTGGCCCATGCCAGGTACCCACCTTGCCTAGTCCCGACTCCTTGTAGAATAGGACCTGATCCCCTTCTCTGAAGGTGGGACGTGGATGCTTTGCATCCTTGACAGCTAACCTGCTAGCTGTCTGTGCTCGCTGTGCGTTGTAGAGGGCTAGTACCTCAGGTGGATAAATGCCTGCATGCAATCCATCTGGTGTAATGACCACCCCTTGTGGGGTTTTCATGAGTGGCCTCCTGTTGAGGACTTGGCACAACCTGGTGGACCACAGAGCTCTGTCAGCATATGACCCACTGTCAGCCAGCAGATTGCCATCTTCTTTGGCTACAAGGGTTTTAATGGACCTGATGGCCCTTTCAATAATGCCTTGCCTCTCATGATCTTCTAGCCCAGCCAGATCAATAGCCTCACACCCTGGTTCATTGGCAAGACACGTGAACTGCTGATCCAGTAACAATGCCTCCACAGGGTAGTACCTGGCCTGAGCAATCAAGAGAGCCCTGAGCAACTGTGTCTTGTCCATTCCAGGTAATGGTTCAATGGTTGTGTACCTTGACCATGCATCTTTAAGTGCCAAGTAAGATTGTCCTTTGATATGAAAGACATCTCCTACCACCCTGCCCTTGCTCTTAGGTGGGGTAGCTACATGCCACTTAGGGGGTTTGGGTGCATTGAACTGACAATGCTGGCAGTGGGATCTGACCACCTGGCATGCACGTCTGAGTGCTGCCCCCCCTATTGCTGCTGCCACCACCTCTGCACTCACTTCATGCCCATAAAGGAAATGCAACTGCAAAGCAAGCTCCTGAAAACTGATCTGAGCATCCTCTGCTGGGGACACTCTGCACACCTTGGGAACCATAGATGTGAAGGTTGGTTTAGAGACATAATCTTCTGAAACCAGCTGTAGCACCTTTCCAGAACTGCTCACTGCTCTGACAGTGGGGCATGCAGATGAAAGAGGTGAAGCAGGCACACTCAAGCCAGCATGAGAGGGAGACTCACACTTCTTGCCGTAAGGAGGCCGCTTGCAGTCCTTGGGGTCACCGTGGGGCGGCCCGTGGCACTTGTGGCACAGGACGTCCAAATGCCCCAGCTCGTCCACGTTCTTGCGGCAGGTGGGCCGCAGGTGGTACTTCATGCCACAGCGGGTGCACCGCTGAGAAGACTTGTCCTCCTTGTCCTGCTTCTTGTTGTTGTTGTTGTTGTTGTTGTTGTTGTTGTTGTTGTTGTTGTTGTTGTTGTTGTTGTTGTTGCTGTTGTTGTTGTTGTTGCTGGAGCTGCCCCCCTTGGAGGGAGACTGCCCCTTACCCTTGCCCTTGCCCCAGCCCCTGCCCTTGCCCTTGCCCTTGCCCTTGCCCTTGCCCTTAAACATTTGTCCCAGCAGGGACTTGACTTCTGCCATAGTGACAGGTCTCTTGCTCCTGTCTTCCCTCTCCCTATCCTCCTCCTCCCTCTCTTCCCCCCTGACCCTCTTTACAGAGGTGCCCATGGCCCCCTGGCTAAGGGGAGCCAAGGCCAGCTTGATATAATCCAATGCCTCCTTCATGTCCTCCCAGTACTTTGCCATTCCTGTGCAAGCATAGCGTAGGTGTTTTTGTCAAGTTTGAGTTTCTCAAGGAAGGAACGCAGCAAGAACTTGTGATCTAGCTGCTGGACATCAGGACGTGCTTTGATGGCTAGCTCATATTTCTTTGTCTCAGCCACATAGTCCACTGATGTGACCCTGTATTCCTCTACCCACCTGAATGCCCCATAGATGTCCACAGATGAGGGGGTGGAGAGGAGGTCAGTTAGCTCCTTCATGAAAGCCTCCCAAACTGCCCTAGCCTGCGTGTCCTGCCACTTGGGATACCTACGCTGGAAGACAAGAATGAGATTCTGAATCTGAGAAGAGGACTGATGGTAAAATCCCCCTGCATGAGAGATCCAAACCAATTCTTGACATTCAGTTCCTCCCTAGCCAGCTGCAGAGAGAGAAGTGCATGATTCCCCTGCTCCCTAGTATACCCCTCAGGCAGCCCCCTGACATTAATCCTATCCACAGGACGGTTTTCATTGTAAGTGGGCAACCTAGAGGGGGATGCAGGGGGAGAGGGAGAAGATGGTGTTGCTGCTGCAGCATTCACAGGAGAGACCTGCTGAGAGGGAAGTGCTACTTGAGTGAGCTGAGCAGGATGGGCAAACATGGGCTGTGTAGGAGGGTTAGACAACATAGGGGTGGGCTGGGTGGGGGTGTGAGTGTGTGTCACTTCCCGCCTCCTGCTGCGGGCCTCCTCCCAATCATGGAAGGTGGGAGAGAGGGACACTTCATCGTCAGTAGGGTTAGTAAGATCATGATGCAGCCAGGTAGGCAGCCACCTACCCGCCCCTCTCAGGATGGCGTTGTGCAGGAGCTCCAGCACGCACCAGACGCACCCTGCTGCCCTGCACCCTCCTCCCTGAGAGGAGAGCCTGCAGGGCAGGCAGCAGGTCGTCGCACACCCTGCGTGTGCCCTCTTGGAGGTTGGGCAGGCCCAGGATGTGCGTGATGATTGCACACACCAGGCTGCCCGCCTCCGCGACGTGCATCTGCTGGCTCCTGTCGGCCAGCCCACGGAAGGAGGCTGTGGCTGTCTGTATGGCACGCCACACGGCCTCATCACCCAGGGTGATGAAGTCGCGACCTTGCAGGTCGCCCTCCAGCAGTGCTGGTTGCTGCCCAGCTGCGGTGGGACCCTGGGCCCCTCCGGCCCTGCCAGGGACTTGTCCTTGTTGCGGCTAGAGGGGGCCTGCCCCCCAGAGCCGCTGGAGGTGCCCGTGACACCCTCCATGGGGGCTGCATCCCCCGCCAGCGCCGGAGGCGCCGGCGTCGCTGCCGGGGTCCCTGCGACCCCGGGCGCTTGTGTCGCCGCCGGGGTCCCTGCGACCCCGGTGGCCTCCTCAGCCACCTGGCCCCCCACGCTGGGCGGGGGAGCCTGCGGCTGAGGTTGGACCCTCTGACCTGCCAGAGGGTCCTGGGTGGCTTCACCACCCATGGGCGTGTTGGGGGCGTCTGCCGCCCCGCGCCCGTCGCAGGCGGCATCGCAGCCGCCTCACGCCTATCCGGGCCCCAGCCAACTGGCGTGACTTGGGGCCACGGCCCCAACGGAGTCAGCGCGATCTCTGTCTGGCGACCACGCGCAGCGCCTCTCTCTGGCGCTGCCTGGACGCCCACTGATCAACAGTGCCGGGGTTGTGCCTCGGCCGATTGGCGAAACAGTACAGCCAAACTGCCACCTGAACCAGTGGGACTGCATCCTAAGACGCCCCTCGATCAGCGTTTGCACCCGATGAACCTCTATCGCGTGTATCTCCTCATCTGGAAGCAACTGAAAACGTTGAGTAGATCCGGCCGTTCACCGAAATGAACGCCGGGATGTCGTCCTCCCCAAGGGGGAGAAAATGGGGTGGGCGCCCGAACGCGACCGGGGGCGGAACATGTTCCCCATACCGGTCAATGTCCATGGTGGCCATCTGTCGGCCCACGGAAAGGTTGCCAGACGTCGCAGGTGTCTGCGACGAAAGCTCAAGCGAAGGCCGAGGCCTCGCAGGCTGCACCTCGCCATCCTCCTCGAGGAATCACTCCGCTCACGACCCCCGTCACCTGCGACGGGGGAATTCGTGCCCGGGGGACCTGCCCCCCAGGTGCCATGGCGGACGAACCGCCAGTGGCAAACGGCCGACCGCTCGCCATCCCCCGGGCGCCGGGCCCCACCTGCGGGCCCCGACGCCTGGGTTGGTCAGCGACCACCGTGCGGAAGGTGACGTTGGGCGTCACCCTCGCATCGTTGGTGGAGGGCGTGCCCTCCGGCGAAAGGCGGGGTGAGGTGCGCCTGGCAGGCGCCTTCCCCTTGTTGTTGTTGCCGTTGTTGCCGTTGTTGGAAGCCATATTTTTTTTTTGCGAAAAAAATATCGAACTTTTCAGTCCAAGTTGGATGGAGACTAGGGACGACGAACAACTGCGAAAGCTGAGAGCGAATGATGATTGTATTACAATAATACAATGAGAGAGCAATGAAAGCTGAGGGCTCAGAATGGAACGTCTGGGCAAACTCGGGTGCTGCGGCACTCCCCAGTGCTACGCCTATATGCCTATGGCGGTGCTACCTGCAGCACACGACCAGTGGACAACTGTACACTGCAATGCCATGCGACCACGTCACTAGCAACCAGCTAAGACTCGGCCCGTCAGGCCCGGCTACACCGGACCTGGCGGGTCGAGCTAGCACCTAGGAACAGTCTGGCACTAACCGCACATCGGTCCACATGACACCTCAGTACCGTACACCCTGCCGTACAGTACTGAGGTGTCCCGCTCAGCCGCGGTAGGCAATACGCGGCGCGCAGGCCGGAAATCCGTGTGCCAGCCTAAGCATCTCATCTAACTCCCATACACACCCACGCATGCATGCCAGCCCCCCCCACACCCACGCATGCATGCTAGCCCCCCACACACACCCACGCATGCATGCCAGCCCCCCCCCACACCCACGCATGCAGGCTAGCCCACCCCCACACCCACGCATGCATGCCAGCCCACCCCCACACCCACGCGTGCATGCCAGCCCACCCCTAGCTTGAGCGTGCTTGTTAAGTTTTTGCATGGTTTATTAAAATGAGTGGAATATGTATTTATTGCATTAAATGTTAATTTTATCATGAATGAAAATGGTCAACATTGCCGAAGTGCCCCTAAATTGCTCAATATTGTGTGCTCAAGAATTCAATGAGGATTGTCATCATGGAAACCCGCACAAATTCACGATTCCGGGCATGCATGTGAAAGTATCAAGAACAATTTTCAATTAAGAATGGTATCTCATTGTTCCATGAATCAATATGACTCCATGTATGTAGGCCAGCCATGATGACCCAAAGGGAGCCTGAATCCTCATCATTAAATACATAAATGCCACCCATGTACGTAGACGGGCCATGATGACACCAATGGAGCCTGAATCCTCATCATTAATTACATAAATGCCAACCATGTACATACACGGGCAATGATGACACCATGGGAGCCTGAATCCTCATCATTAATTACATAAATGCCAACCATGTACGTAGGCCAGCCATGATGACACTATGGGAGCCTGAATCCTCATCATTAATTTCATACATGCCAACAACACGTAGACGGGCCATAATGACACCACGGGAGCCTGAATCCTGATCATTTTTTTTTCTTTGACATCCATGTACGTAGGCCAGCCATGATGACACCATGGGAGCCTGAATCCTCATCATTTTTTTCTGAGACATCCATGTACGTAGGCCAGCCATGATGACACCATGGGAGCCTGAATCCTCATCATTAAATACATACATGCCATCCATGTACGTAGACAGGCCATGATGACAACATGGGAGCCTGAATCCTCCTCATTTACTATTCCTTGACATCCATGTACGTAGACGGGCCATGATGACACCATGGGAGCCTGAATCCTCATCATTTTTTTTTCTTTGACATCCATGTACATACGTAGGCCAGCCATGATGACACCAATGGAGCCTGAATCCTCATCATTAATTACATACATGCCATCCATGTACGTAGACGGGCCATGATGACACCAATGGAGCCTGAATCCTCATCATTAATTACATAAATGCCAACCATGTACATACACGGGCAATGATGACACCATGGGAGCCTGAATCCTCATCATTTTTTTTTTCTTTGACATCCATGTACATACGTAGGCCAGCCATGATGACACCAATGGAGCCTGAATCCTCATCATTAATTACATACATGCCATCCATGTACGTAGACAAGCCATGATGACACCATGGGAGCCTGAATCCTCATCATTTACTATTCCTTGACATCCATGTACGTAGGCCAGCCATGATGACACCAATGGAGCCTGAATCCTGATCATTTTTTTTATGAGAGGATTCAGGTTACATAAATGCCAACCATGTAGGTAGACAAGCCATGATGACACCATGGGAGCCTGAATCCTCATCATTAATTACATAAATGCCATCCATGTACGTAGACGGGCCATGATGACCCCATGCCAGGAGCCTAAATCCTCATCATTAATTACAAAATCGCCATCCATGTACGTAGACGGGCCATGATGACACCATGGGAGCCTGAATCCTCATCATTTACTATTCCTTGACATCCATGTACGTAGACGGGCCATGATGACACCATGGGAGCCTGAATCCTCATCATTAATTACATAAATGCCATGCATGTACGTACACGGGCAATGATGACACCATGGGAGCCTGAATCCTCATCATTAATTACATAAATGCCATCCATGTACGTTGACGGGCCATGATGACCCCATGGGAGCCTGATTCCTCATCATTAATTACATAAATGCCATCCATGTACGTAGGCCAGCCATGATGACACTATGGGAGCCTGAATCAGTTAGCATTTTGGGCAACCAATATGCTAAGTGGATGCAGTTTGGAAAGACCTTTCCAACGCCGTGCTGACCGCCTGAAACAGACAAGGGACGAGAAAGATATGAGGTCCCGAAGTCCTAGCCGTCCGTGGCCGACTAAGGTACAGTCCTCTGGTATAGTGGACAGGACACGTGGCAGGCCGTAGTTGAATGAGAGTTTACCACCGAGGGAATCCATGGCTCTTGCAGGAAAGTTGCCTTTATTATAATGAGCAAACACAGACGTAAGTCACGTCAAGTCCGAGACTGCACGTAGCACAGACGACAGGGTCGTTATGCCAAGAGAGCGTGCAAGCAAGAGCTAGCGCCCCAGTGTGACCAAGTCACTCATATAGCTTGCTAGGGACGCGTCCAAGTATTCAGCTGCACTGTCACAGCTGAACTGTCAATCAATTGATTACACAGACTCTGGCACGCCTTTGGCGCGCAGATCTATCAATTGTCCATACGGCTAGTCCTGTGGACCTATCCGTACACTAGTCAGCATCAATTGTCTCATAGGTCCTGGCGCGCTACAGTGCGCCTACCTATCAATTGACCATCAAGTCCTGTACAAGTCCTGTCAACGTCCTGCGGACTATCAAAGTGACACTTGTACATCCTGTGTCCGTACGCGCCCACAGTGGCGCGCCGGGTACTGTCGGCACAGCCTAGGAAACGTCATAACTTTTACGTTCCTTAACCAAATGAGGCGTTCAAGGTGCCGTTGGAAAGAGCGTAACAATCTCTATCCATCTAACGTAAATCCTTTACGTTAACTCCAATCCCTTCTTTTCTTTAGGGATCACATCCCCTGCCAGGGACCCTTGAAGTAGCTTGAAATGTCCTTCACTCCAGCTTGAAGCTTGAACAGATGTCTTTAATGGCCAATGCCATTCCCCCAGCCCTTTCTTTTAAGGAACTGGAAAAGAAACAGATCTGCCACAGGGAAAACCATTTCATGAGAAATGGATAAAAACCTATGGAAGTGGCATTACAGAGTACCACCAGATATTAGAAACACACAAAATTAAATACATACAGGTTAATTCTATGAGGTCTTCTCCAGGAATTAATCCCATCACCTCGGTAGAGCCTCCAGTACAATGACCTTCTGGCGGTGAGTTACATTAATCCCAGATACTAATCCCATAAAACCCAGTACATATCTAATATAAGCACAATAAATCCATGACAATTGAAATACCACTTGACAAAGTAAGACGTATTACAATAGTTTCCCCGTCATACTCTCAACAGGTTAGTATTGGCGCCCGTCTTATGGCGCCCGTCTACTTGTCAGATGATAAATTGCCACAGCAAACAAATGACAAAATGAAACACATAGGCAACAATTAAATCCTGCCCTGGGGAACTAGGGAAGTCTGAACAGGTAAAACACCTGAGCAGGCCAGCTTGTAGAAACATAATACCAGGGAATCGAACCCCGCCCTATAAACCCCAGAATAAAGGTTCCCAGACCATTGTGAGAGGTATGTACAAATATACATTTCTTTTTAAATAGAATACATGGTCTGTAATGGACCTGTCAACCTTGTGTAGTCAACAGCATGAACCCCAGCCAAAACCTGGCTGTATCCTGATTAAAATCAGAGTGAGTGTACCATGGTCCATGAGCCTTAGTACAGACTAAAATACAGGTATTATGCCAGTCACAATGCTGACACTACCACACAATCTGCTCTCCAATGCCCTATAACCAGGCACCAGCTTAGACAGCTTGCTGAGATGGGTCCATCAGAGACTGAAGAACCTTGTATTGCACTGCTGCCTTCTGCACTAGCTTGGTCAAAGCATCAGCAGGATTGTCAACCCCAGGGATATGCTCAATATTGGCCAAGGAGGACAATTCCTTAAGAAGGAGATAATCCAAGTCCCTACTTCTGGCCATCTGCCTGTGCACAAACTGCACCATCCCCATGGAGTCTGTTTTTAGAAGAGTGGTAACCTGAAGTGGCCAAGGAGTGTTAGAAGTCATCTGATGAAGCAACTCCTTCAGATAAAGGCTTGTGTGAATGCCTTCACAAATAGCCCTGCATTCTGCCACATCACTACTGACAGCCACCCGTTTGTGCAGGCGACTGAACCAGCTCACCAAACTCCCCAGGCCTTCCTGTCTGAGCACAAAGAGCCCTGCAGCCCTGCCCCTGACCTTGGAGACCTGCCTGCTGTCCATTGAGCTATCCACATACAGCTCCATGCAAATGGGTTGTGATAAATCCACTGCAGACAACAGAATGCCAGACGAAGCCCTGACCTGATCAGCCACCTTGGCAGACCCTAGCTCTGTCAGCATGTCATCAGGCAACCTGGCTATGACCATAAGGTCTGGCCTGGAAATGCCTGCCACCCAAGCAACCATGCCCCTCACCATGGGACACAGTGCCTGTGTGATGACTGGAGGAAGCTTGCTAATGAGGGTCTCTTGATAATCGTTGCCCCCCACCAGCAGCATACGCCACTCCCCCCCTTCTTCACCAGTGTGGCCTCCATGCCCACAAACAGGAGAGGCTCATTCTCCACCTGCCATTGCTCCCTACCCAGAGGAAACTTGGACTTAATGATGGAGATCAGCTCCTTAAGCCACGACGTGGGAGCTATCAGATGTAGGTCATCCCCGTGCAGCGAAGCATACACTGGTAGGCCTTCCCATTGCCCCAGAAACAGACAGGGGTCTACAGGAGAAACCTTCAAGTTGCAATGCTCCTTCAGGAAACGGTTGAGAGTCTCCCTCCAGATTATTGGACTTGACCTCAGGCCCTCCAGGCCCTTGAGGATTTTAAGGAACTCAGTGTGAATGTCCCTTTTCCATACAGCAGGCACCCTGACATAGAAAGGCGTCTTGCCCTCCCACTTTTCCTGTGCCACATCTGCATCCCCCTCCAGAAATGCCCTCTTGAAGTCTACCACCACTGAGCCATAGTCCAAGCCCTTGTTGAGAAGGCCTAGAAATACACACAGCAGCAGCCTCCAAGTGTCATGCAGCATGCCAGGGGTATACAACTCCTCAGCGGTGCACTCACCAGTACCCTTGAACTCATTCAGTACTGGCCTGACGTGTGGTACCTTGACCCCGTCCACCTCCTTCATCTTGATGACAAACTTGAGCTTGAGTAGACGTCGTGCAGGAGGCAGGTCATTGACAGGTTCCACGCATTTCTTGGAGATCCAGTCCTCCCCAGATTTAATCAGACCCAGTGTGACCTGGGGACACATAATGGGAGAGGACATGAGCTTCACCAGGCCTTGGTAGTTTATAGGGCTGTGTCCAGCAAGTGAGTGAGGACCAATGCCCAAACTGCTTGGATGACTAGCAGCTGGCAATATGAGGTCATCAACCAAGGGCTCCTGCCCCTGGCACACTTGCACACGCTTAACCGTCCTGGTTACTGCACGTGATAGGTGAGTGGTCCTGAAATTAATCAGTGGGACCTGACCAGCCCCTTCCTTAGTCAGGAGAGAGGACGTGATCACTACCCCATCCTGGCATAGGAAATTCTGCCCCAGAAGAGCAGGTCCCTGATAGCCCTCCAAGACACAAAAAGCAGTGTCCTGTCCAAGGATAGGAATGGATACCTCACCCAGTACCTTCACGTGTACCCCGCCACTGAAGTCAGACACAAACTGATAGCTGGGTTCAGTCATGCTGTACCCTGCTGCAGCTCTGGTCCCAATGATGGAAACCTGAGAATTAGTGTCTACCTCTAAGGCAGTGTCCAGCCCCAGATTGCCATGCCACCTGAGCTTGGCTACCTTGGGCTGCTTCTTGGCCCTTTGCAGAGCCCCAATTAATCCAGCCAAACTTGTCCCCCTGGGCTTGGTTAGAGCCTTGGGCTTGACAGTTGACTCCCCAGCTGTTGACCTTGCAGCCTGTTCAACAGGTACCTCTGCAACCTGGCCAGGGCTGACAGATTCCCCTGCAACAGATGTGGTCGTTGCATCAGTGATGTCACTTGGGACCTGAAAATCCTGCAGGTCCTGTGAGCCTTGTGCCTGACTGCCCTCATTCATCAGGTTAGGCTTGACATATGACCAACTCAGCCGGTGCACATGCTTTGGTTCGTCCTCCATGCTGACCAAGCATGCGTGGCTAGCTTCATCAACCTGGGTAACCACCCCAGGACTCCAGCTACCACGTTTGCCATAAAGGCTAGGTTCCTTCCAAGCTAGGACCTTCTGACCCACTTGTGGCTCCAGCATCTTCCAACCCCGGTCCTTCTCCCTCAGCTTGGCAAAGGTGACATGTGCAGCATGTTTCCAGCCCTCCAGCACATGTGGTGGGCACAGGCCATGATATAGACCCATTGGGCTGACAGCAACTCCATCATAGTAGAAGTTAACCCTGCTGTTCAGCTGCTGCTCCACGTTCCTCAGCCATGCACTCCTGACAAGTGCAGGTGCAGATAAGGGTACCCAGTCTTCAGAGATAATCAATTTCTTGACCTCCTGGATTGCCCTCTCTATAGCACCCTGCTGCCCATGAGCCTCCCTAGGTGTAACCAGCAACTCAGGAAGGGTGGGATCACCCTTGAGATGCTGAAACTGCATGTCCACCTGGATCCTTGTGGTAGGAAACTTGGCTCTTACATTCTGCAGGGCAGCCAGCAAGTACCTGTTCTTCATAGAAGGTAAATGCTCCAGCACCTTGTATTTTGTGTACCTGTCCACGCACACCAACAGTTGCATGCCCCTGATGTGTTGGATATCACACTGCAGATCACCAATGCTCTGAGGTATAGCTTTGGCATGTGATTTCCTGGGCTTGTTGGAGGACAACTGGCACTTACACCGTGAGGCAGCTTGCTGACACGCCTTAAGAAGGGGTGCCCTGCCCATACGGAAGGCAAAGTTGTTTGACAGAGAAGTGGCATGCCCAAACATGTTGTGGATTCGGGCACCCAACTCCTGGTACACAGAGGAAGCAGTCCCTGGCACAGTCAGGACTGTGCTGTCAGGTTGTCCAGCATCACCATGCTGTCTTCCATCCTGTTCTGACTCAGAGTCTGAGTCACCCTGCTCATGCCCAACACCTGGACCGCCAGCAGGGACCACATGCATACCACCAGAGGCCTTCACACCCCTCTGTGGTTGTACATTGGTTTCTCTCAAAAT
Source organism: Mesostigma viride (assembly GCA_009746045.1). Taxonomy (NCBI): domain Eukaryota; kingdom Viridiplantae; phylum Streptophyta; class Mesostigmatophyceae; order Mesostigmatales; family Mesostigmataceae; genus Mesostigma; species Mesostigma viride. The sequence continues at coordinate 19,770 of RPFO01000381.1, read as the reverse complement.
GAGAGGTCCACCCTCGTGCCCAGCACAAGGATGCATGGGGTCAGACATTCTTACAGCTGCACCAGCTGTCAAGGACGTCTTCATAGGAACCTGTACCTCTCCAGGTGACCTGGGGCCACCATGAACCTGGAGATCACCCTCTTGTTGCCCAGATATAAAATCTGCATTGGAGCACCTGGCCTCCCCCTTGGGTGAATTAAGGTGTGTAGGGGTTGCCTCAGACAGTCACTGCTCCTTGTTGTCTTCTTGCTGACTGCCCTTTGAAGGCTGGCCTGCCTGGGACTTGTTGTTGTTCTTGTTGTTGTTTTTCTTGTTGCTGCCCTGGCCCTGGGTCTTCTTGAAGCTGGGACACTCCTTCTTGATGTGCCCCCACCCCTTGCACAGGTAGCACTGGATCTTTGACTTGCCCTGGCCTCCTCCCCCGTTGTCAGGCGCGTTACCCTGCCTGGGCTTACCACCCACCCTCCTGAACACCGACTTGGCATGTGATTGCCCGTCAGGGTCGGGTGAATGGTTGGCCTTCCGCTTGTTGTGGTTGCCCCCACGTCCTCCTTGGCTTCTGTCAGCCTCAGACGTCTTGGAGCCCCCCTGGGCACGCCCACCTGCGTGGGTAGCCTTCACAGCTGGCATTCCACCCTCAAACAGCTCCTCTGCCTCGAGTGCTTGTTTGATTATGACCTTGTAGGCCTTGAGGGTAGAGTGTGGGGCACACATGACCTTTAAAGAGCCACGTGTTGCCTTGTCCAGCCCAGAAACCTTGAGCCAGTTTGTCAGGGCTATGCTGTCAGCGACATTGAAGCCGTGAGCCCTGCCCTCCTCAACCATTTTACAATAATTGAGGAAGTTCTGGATAAGGTCTCCCTTAACCTCCCACCCTTGGTATTTATCCTGCCAATGGATCCCCACTTTCTTCCGTTGATCCTCTAGCAGCTCCCTCAGCTCTGCCACGTAGACTGCCCAGGCCTTGTTGGCCTTCTTGCACTCTCTAGTGAGGTCTTTAATCTGATCTGTGCACTTGCCAAAAGTCTGGCTGCCTATCCAGATCTGATAATAGTTTGTACCCCGTACAAGCTTGGAAACCCCTCTAGTCCTTCCACAAACTCCTCTGCCTGCTTTGGCTTTGAGTCTGAAGTGACAGGTTGCAGCTGATTAACAATAAGGAGACCCTGTGTGGTGAGATCATATCCAGAGACAGCATGTGTATTATTATTAATAGGCACATTGGTAATCTCGCCGGTAACCCCCACGTCATCTACGTGAGCGGTCCCGCTACCAGCACCCCCATTATTATTCCCACTGGCTAGGCCCTTGCTACGGCGTCCCTCAGCCATGGTAAACTACACTAGCTGTGTATGGCCCTGAGCTAAGCAGCTGGAAAACAAAAGACAGGTAGATATGTACAATCTGTCAAAAAGCCGCCTGCCCCGGTGCCGACCGCGCCACCATGCCGAATTCAGTCGAGACCACGAAAATCGCAGTAGTCGTAGTCGTAAATTGGATCGTTGGCGACAGGCGCAGGCGCCTCCTGGCCTTGCCCAACCTCAATCGTCACCGGAGTTTCGATGACGATGGGGTCCAACCGACGTCCCGTCACCGGATCAATGCGGCGACGACGGCGGCGGGTGACGATGCGGAGCGGGTTGGTAAGAATCGTTAGAAAATCCCACCCGTCCGGCGCCCACTCTCGCAATGCAGACAAGAACGCGACAAGATTGAGCAGCAATTGCCGCTCACGCGTCCGGAAGCCTCGCGACAGCAACTGCAGAATCGCAAGGTCTTGAAACAGGTTGGTCGTAATCGTCGGAATGACGCCCGAACGAACCGACAGCCAGTTAGCGAGATTGCGCTGGTAACCTGTAAGCGATGAAACCGCGTTGTCGATCTCCTCAGAGACCTCGGCAACCGCGCTGGGCGCTTGCAACCCCGCCCGGGTATGGACCTCGAAGTCCGCGAGCAAAGCTCGAATGGAATCAAGGTAATCGCGAAACCCCGAAACAATCGAAGGTTGCGGAGGCGGGGGCGGCAGTCGTAGGTTTTGCAGCAGTGCCTGCTGCTGAGCGCGTAGCTCCGCACTGGACGCTACCGCCTGGTCAACAACACGCTGCCACGCCGGATTAAGAACCGGACGATCTTCACGAACAGGAGTCGTCGAAGGACCAGCCGGAGATTCGGCGATGTCCGCTGGACTGCCCAAAATTTCAGAATCCCTCGGAATGCGGAACTCCATCGAGTCCGGCATTTTTCTTGGTACGAAGATTGTAATACGAGTTGAATGAGAGTTTACCACCGAGGGAATCCATGGCTCTTGCAGGAAAGTTGCCTTTATTATAATGAGCAAACACAGACGTAAGTCACGTCAAGTCCGAGACTGCACGTAGCACAGACGACAGGGTCGTTATGCCAAGAGAGCGTGCACGCAAGAGCTAGCGCCCCAGTGTGACCAAGTCACTCATATAGCTTGCTAGGGACGCGTCCAAGTATTCAGCTGCACTGTCACAGCTGAACTGTCAATCAATTGATTACACAGACTCTGGCACGCCTTTGGCGCGCAGATCTATCAATTGTCCATACGGCTAGTCCTGTGGACCTATCCGTACACTAGTCAGCATCAACTGTCTCATAGGTCCTGGCGCGCTACAGTGCGCCTACCTATCAATTGACCATCAAGTCCTGTACAAGTCCTGTCAACGTCCTGCGGACTATCAAAGTGACACTTGTACATCCTGTGTCCGTACGCGCCCACAGTGGCGCGCCGGGTACTGTCGGCACAGCCTAGGAAACGTCATAACTTTTACGTTCCTTAACCAAATGAGGCGTTCAAGGTGCCGTTGGAAAGAGCGTAACAATCTCTATCCATCTAACGTAAATCCTTTACGTTAACTGCCGTGCCTGCGCAGGCTTAGCCTGACTATCACGTGACTGTGGTCCACGTAGACCAGAGGAGCAGTAACCTGTGACTGGTGGACTACAGGAACTGGCACAGGTCTGCAAGGATACTAGACCTTGCAGGCTTGTGACAGGTCCTGTACTTCCTAGGTTGCAGAGTCTAGGCAAATCCAGTTCGTCCTGGCTCTGCACTGATGCCAGTGGACGTTGAGGATTTGCTTGCCTGCCTGCACGTGCCTCGTCACGCCGATGGGAACGAGGAACAACGCAAAGGATATAGCTTGGTCATGGGGGATGACCAGCTATATATCTTGGCAAGCACGAACCGAGGCTCCCACATTGGACGTGGAACCGCTTACCGTGGTCGTGGCTTGGTGCACGGGTTAAAAGGTTGCTGCCTTGCAACTTTGGCTCATCCCGTTGTGTGGCGTGAGAGACCAGGAACTCACAGTTCTGGCTGCTCGCTAACTCGTACTATTGCATTTCTGTTTGCAAAGGTTTCATGTCGGCCGAGGCTCGGGTTACTCTACCTGAGTCATCTCCCAGGCGCGAAGCAGCTCCAGAGTTGCCGGCGCGCGAAGACGCATTCTTCCCCTATAATCACCCGTCCAACGCTTCTACATTTGTGCAAGCGGCCCACGTTGCAAGGGGCCTTGCGGAAGGAGGTTGGGTCGCTGTGTTCGGTAACGCAGCAGGGCCGTCGGCAAACGACCCTGTGGTGATGAGGATTAGGGCGACGACGTCGCCAGGGGAAACAGGACGGGTCTGCACGGAGCGCCTCGTCGCCATTCGCGACGAAATTGCTTCGTTGATCTACAGTTTAGAAGTTGCGTACCAGGGCGGGCACGTAACCATCCAGGCGCTGGACTTAGCGCGTGAAACGCTGGGCCAACTGGTGGCCATCTGTTTAGGTGGAACCAGATTGTATAATCACTGGGTGGCGACAAGCTCGCTGGGGGAGGGGACCGACGCGTCACATATCATACGGGACGCGCAGACGCGCGAGGCCGATAGCCCGTGGGATTCGGCCGAGGTGGTGGCTCAAACGTGTGAGCACCTGGTCAACATTCTGATCCAAGAGGCGCGTGGTCACGCCGATCACTGGGTGATCACTACGCGGCCGCCGGGGATTTGGTCGACCTTGGACACTCCGAGGTTGCAGAGCAGGCCAGGGGCGACTGGGCCGACGGTGACAGTCATCACCGGTCGAGACGTCTCCGACGAGGAGTTCCACGATCAGTTCGTGGACCGGCCAACGGGAATCATAGCCCGCTCGTCACAACAGATTGACGAGGGTGACGGCACAAACGAGGGATACTCGGCCAGGCGCAGGGCAGAGTTAAACATCCCCTTTGAGCCGGAACACGATTTTGGGGAGATTGGTCGGGGCTCGCGGAACGACCGGCGAGGTGGTGGTAGTCGGTGGGTCAGAAATCTTCAGTGGTATCGCCGTGGCAGTGCGCCTAGACTGCCGGTAGAGCAGACAGCAGCCGGGAGGCCGGTGAGCCGTGTGCTCGGTCCTTACAACGCGGAGGAGGTCCGCTCAGTTCCACGCGTGGGGACACCGGTGGCACGCACAGCGCAGGAGCGTGAGGAGGAGGCCATAGCTGAAGAGCATCCAGCGGCTTCTTCCGGCAGCACCAGCGCTTGAGCCTGTTTTCCTTGTCTATCGCCTGTTTTGTTTTGCCATCCCACTGTATATAATGCCTCGTGGCAAACCGGGAGACGGCGACAAGGGCGAGATGGAGGCACCGGCTGGAGCAAGCCAGGAGCCTCGGCACGACAAGGAGCAGATGGTGGGGGAGGCGATCCCAGCCAGCGAGGGCGATGGGGGAAAGAGACCAGGCAGCAAGAGACGGCACGAAGACTCGGTGGAAGAGGCGCGCAAGGCGCGGGCACTAGGGGCATCTGATGCCATAACGGTGGCGAATGGGCAACCTGCCGTGGAGAAGCGTAAGAGGGACCCCTCCGCTGACGGCAATGGTAAGAGGCCTCACGTGGATGTGCTCTCCCCTGTGCTTGCTGGCCCAAGTGGCGTTGTTACTGTGACACCCACTGTGGTGGAGCCGGTGAAAGCGCTGCCAGGGTCGAGACCTCACATGAGTGCAGTCACGCTTATGAATGGACAAAAGCCTCTTAACTCACCACTAGCACAGGAAGCCCTAGACAAGTGGCTAGAGGACATGGAGCTGGTTGTGCTCTCCGTGGACCCCACTGTCAACCTAGTGCAAGTGTTTCACTCGTCCACATGCAACAGGGACTCGTCAGAGCGTGTCAGGGAAAAGGCTAGGACTGGTGTCAAGGATAAGCTAACCTGGGCACAGTTCCTGGATGGGTTGAGGGAGGAGTTCTCTGACAAGGTTCTCAACCTCACCAACTACTATAAACATCAGTATGACACCTTTGAGATAGTGGGCCCTGTGGCAGAGGAATGGGCTAGGCTCAACCGTATCAGGGACAAGGGGGCCAAGTATGGCTTCCTGGTCACAGATAGGGCCTTGGCAGACTATTTCCTGGACCGTATGGGTTTGAGTGTGGATGGGAGGAACAGTGCCCGCATGTTTCTTAACCAGACTGATGGCTCCTTGCGTGCTCTGGAGCTTGTAATCCTCAGCATAAGGAAGCCAGATCCTGCCTGCAAAGCTATCCAGTCCCATGGCAGCAATGCCACCTCCGCTGTGCAGGGCCAAGGTGATGTCCCCGGGTACCCAGCCCGTGATGGGGCAAGGCCCAACAAGCGTAAGCGCTTCAGGCGCCAGAGGCAGGGGGCTCAGGGTGGCAAGGGTCCAGGTTCCCAAGGAGGGGTTGGGAGCCAGCAAGCTGGTGGTCAGCAGGGTAAGGGTGGCCAAGGGCAAGGCAAGGGCCAAGCTCAAGGCAACCAGGGCAAGCAGGGTGGACAGTCTCAGGGAGGCCAGGGAAAGCCTGGCAAGGGTGGGGCTGGGTCTGGGAAGAAGGGTGGAGCATGCTTTGTGTGTGGCAAGGAAGGTCACTGGCGTCGTGAGTGTCCTGAAAGGAAGGCCAAGCCTGCTGGGGCAGGGGGCCAGTCGGGGCAGCAGTGACTAGCTACATCATCCCCTGTAAATAGTCAATCACCCCTTGGGGAAGGTGTGTTGGATGTACATAAGGATGGGGGTGTGCCCCTTGTGCAGCACCAAGGGTGTAAAGATGTTGTTCTTCCACTGGATTGCAATAACAATGCTGCAGCTGAATTCCCTATGCCTCATGCAGGTGGTGGGTCTCCAGCAGGTGCTGGCCTGGAGGGCCAAAGGACCTTGCTGGAAGGGCCTGGAGCGGTCCAGGGAGCAGGACCTGGCTTGGGGAGTCAGGATGGCCTGCAGGAAGGCCCTGGAACCTCAGGAGTGGATCATGTGTCCCCACACACGGTTCAGACGTCTCGCCAGGTCAGTACTGACAGAGTGCTGAGCTATGCTGAGGCTGGCCATAGACTGCATCATATGTTTGGGCATTCTGGGCAGGCAGCAATGTTTGCTTGGAAGCTAGGTACATCAAGTTTCGTTTAAGTGGCCAGCCGGAGCGGCTGCTTAGGTTTTAGCGGACAAGTGTTCGAAGCGCGTCATTGGTGAATTACTAGGGAACTTGGGTTTCCCCGCGAAACTCCAACCGCACGTTCAGATTTCCAAATCTCAAGTAAAGTTCGGCGCAACTTTCTGAACGGGGGCAGTTGACGAGCAGCATTCCTCCGGACGAATGAATTGCGTTCCATACTTGCGCAAAATTTTGAAAGGTAGCTTGCGTGCAGCCCTACTAAAATTTGCGCGCACGTTCAGATTTCCAAATCTCAAGTAAATTTCGGCGGAACATTCTGAACGGGGGTAGTTGGCGGGCAGCGTTCCTCCAGACGAATGAAATGCGTTCCATACTAGCGCAAAATTTTGAAAGGTAGCTTGCGTGCAGCCCTACTAAAATTTGCGCGAAGTGTGGGACTGAAAATTCGTAACGGAAACTGTTTGGTAGTTGCCGTCACTTCCTCTTGTGCAAACGTGTGGGAGTGAAAATTCGTAACGGAAACTTTTTGGTAGTTGCCGTCACTTCATTTTGCGCGAGTGTTGGGCTGAAAATTCGTAACGGAAACTTTTTGGTAGTTGGCGTCACTTCCTTTGGTTCGACTGAAAATTCGCTGAAATTCGCTGAATTCGTACCGTAGCCTAATTTTTAGTACCTCGAAGTGACGGGGCACCTAAAAATTTGCCCACAAGTACACTTGGCAGCGCGCTCACTGGGAAAAATTGTACAGCCGCTCCGGCGGGCCACTTGAACGAATTGTAATGGGGAGCCTTTGTGGGAGGCATGCCAGGCTGCTGCTGAGAACTGTGGTTGCCAGGAGAATGCTGTTCACCCACCTCAGTCCCATGCTAGGGAGCCTGCTAGGGAGCGTGGCGACATCCAGATGGATATCCAGCATATCAGGGGCTTGTATATATTGGTGGCAGTGGACAGGTTCAGCAGATATAGACTGATAGACGTTCTGCCTGGTATGCAGGAGCACCACTTGTTGTTGGGTATGAAGGCCCTGATCCCAGGCTTTGGGGTGTGCAAGAGTGTGCAGGCAGACTTGCAGTTTGACTGTTTGCTCAAGCATCAGGACCAGCTGCCTTGTAAGCTGGTAGTAGTCCCCAGGGAGAGTCATGGGCAGCAAGGGGCTGTAGAGAGATCCATACGTGAAGTAAAGACAGTGGTGCTAGCAGCAGAGTCAGTGCCACTTGTGGCATCTGCCTTAGAGAGGGCAGCCTGGTGTAAGGGGATAGAAGAGCAGCTGAACCACAGGGTTAACTATTACTTTGATGGTGTGGCTGTCTCTCCCCTGGCCCTGCAGTATAGCTTGTTACCTGAGAACGTGGTGCAGGCCAGTCTTAGGAAGGCAGATAGGTTATTTGCCCAGCTGAGACGTAAGGACAAGAACTGGAATGTGCTGAGGCCTCAGGTGGGGCTGAAGGTCAGGATGTGGAAGGAACCATCTATTCCAGGCAAGCGGGGGAAGTGGCAGGATGGGGTTGTCACTCGTGTGGAAGAAGCTAACAGATCTTGCCTGGTGGCTTTGGAAAAGGATCCAAGGCACGTGTACAGGTTGTCCTGGGCTCATGTCAAGGAGAGAAGGCCACATGCAATCTGGCCTGCAGACGGGCCAGGCCCTCCCAGCTGGGTTGAGGAGCCAGGCCAGAGCCAGGCAGCAGCAGCTAACAGTCCTCCTGTGGTGGATGATGGTCTGTCCCTACTGGAAGATGACGAGCAGGAGGCTGCTGAAGCAACTGTCACAAGGCCAGAGGGGACGGGGCAGCCACCTAAGGCCCGGGGGCCTCTCATGGCGGACGTCATCCGAGCACTCATGCGCAGCAAACATGATCCCAAGGTATCCAAGCTCACGGGGTGGGGGTCGTGCTGGGCGGCTACAATGGAGGTAGATACCAACTCACAGGTGTCTGTCATCAGGGAAGAGGATGCTGTAGGCTTACAGATGTCCCATCCCAGTTGCCTTGCTGTGTCTGATTTCTCAGGAAAGGTGTCCATGAAGATCCTTGGGGAAGTGAGTGTGCCTATCTTAGGGGTGCCCACCACGTTCTGTGTGGTAGAGGGCTATAAGGGGCCTGCCATTCTGGGACAGAACTTCTTGTGCATGCCAGGGGTTACTTTGACCTCTGATGAGTTGGCACTAGAAGGCAGGGGCAGCCTCCCCCTTGAAAGATATCACTATTCCCAGGGTCTTGCAGTGGCGGTGAAGGCTGTTAGGAGTCAGCCAGCTGAGGGTCCTCAGAGTCAGGAGCCCATAGCTGAGGACTTGTTGATAATCCCAACCACCTTTGATCCAAGGCAGTTAGGGGTAAACAGGTACCAGATAGCTGCTCACAGTCCTATTCCCTGGCGCCAGCTAGTCGAGATGATGCAAAGCCCCAAGATGGCTAAGGCATGGACTCTTGGCTTTGTTGCTTCTGGGCATGAGTGGATAGTTTCCAACTGTGCAGAACCTGTGGATGAGCTGCCAGAAGTTCACCAGCTGCTCAGATTGATGTTTGTCCTCAAGCTCAAGGAGGTTGATGGTGTCCAGGTGCCACATGTCAGACCAGTTGTAACCGAGTATCATGGCACTGGCCAGTTGTTAGATGAGGAGCTCTATACTCCAGGGATGCTGCATGACACGTGGAGGATTCTGCTGTGTATATTTCTGTCTTTTCTGGTTAAGGGTGTGCCCTATAGCTCTGTGCTGATTGATTTCAAGAGGGCTTTTCTCAAGGGTGACCAAGATCAGGCTAGGCAGACTTGGAGAGATATCCCTCCTTTCTTTGTGACTGTACCTGCTGTATGGAGAGCAGAGATAAAGGCCAGGTACCTGAGAATTCTGAAAGGGTTGGAAGGTCTCAGGTCCAGTCCCATTATCTGGAGAAAGAGCCTAGAGAAATTCTTGAAGAATACTTGTGGGTTCTCAGTGTCTCCAGTGGATCCCTGTTTGTTCCAAGGGTCCTACAATGGTCTTCCTGTCTTTGCCTCACTGCATGGTGATGACCTGCATCTCATAGGTCCGCCAGACTGGTTTGAGGCTGTCTTGGCTAAGATCCAGAAGCGGTTTGAGCTGGGTAAGATACAGCACATGGTGGAGAATGAGCCTATGGTCTTCTGTGGCATGCAGGCTACGTTGTTCCAAGCCAAGGGCTCGTGGTTCATCAGGATGGAGGGTGGTAAGGACTACCCACAGCAGATTGTAGATGCATTGCAGGAGCCCATCACGCAGGCTAGGTGTGCTACCATCAGGGGCATGCTGGCATGGCTTGCAAGTACAGTACCAACCCGCGGTAACGCAACTAGTTACGCAACAATGGTACTTTCCACGGCGACCGATCGAATGTTTGTTGCGTAACTACCAAGGACCGATACGGCCCAAAGTGGTGGCGAATTTCGTACTTGAAGTTCCGCACGAGACAGACTGACTGACTTGTTACGAGCTGACCACCGGCCCAACACGTAATGTACCTACAGAAGTACAGAACGTAAAAGGGGCCTGGCTGTGTAGTGTATACGTGCGAAGGTGGCCATGGCGGTGCGCGTTCCATGAAAACTTGCCTAATTTGTCGGCCGAAATGCAAAAAAGTTATGGAGATCGATGCTGTATGAAAGATACTCCAAAAGATGTTTTGTTGACGAAATATGCATTAGGTATGAAAGACCGCTGCCCTTCTTTAACCCACGGTTGCGAGGGGGTCTGATTCGCAAATCTGGCCGCGATGAATATATTAGATTGGCTTCTTGCCAGAGTGATAGCCAAGATTCCTGGTATTGAACGACGCAGAAGGGAGGGGTTTAAAGTGAGGAAATAGGAATCAAGCGAATTAGCTTTGATTTGTGGCCATTTCCGGTTTCCTTCGGAGGTAAAGTAAGCAGGCCTGCGCGAAGCGCATTCCAGCCTGCCATGGTTAACTCGCTTTCCTCGCGTGCCAGGCAGGTAATCAGGCCTGCTGCGGAAGGCTCTTTTTCTGCACCTCATCTACCAATCTGTTTGCGCTTGAACAGTCCGTTATGGCTTGGTTTTAGCGTCATCTCCGGGATGTTCTTACCGTTTTGTTCGCCGTTTTGTTTCCTCGCCAAATTTCCCGCAGCTTTTGCTATTTTGACTAACGTTTCCGGTGGCGTGCTTGTAAGATTGTCGAGAACTGGCCAGGAAGACATTGATTTTGCTGCACGTGCTTCATTTATTTTGTAAAGTTTGTATTAGAGAGTCTATATTGCGTAGTCAGGAAACCGACCTGACCTGCCTGGTGGCGGCGTCCTTGTTCCAAGAAGCGTGCAAAAGACTGGTCAGTTTCTAGGCGTTATTGCTGTTATTAACGGCATTGCTACATTTTAATCAGATTTTACTTTTCTCAGCATGCCATCTGCAAATTTTGTGGTCCATGCCTTACATGCATTCAGGCGTGCTGAATGCCTTGTAATCCATAAGCCCCGTGCTTTGTGGATGGTGGTTGGACATTACTGTAGGAGGTGATGGCGTATGTGCGTGGATGGTGCTTGAATGGTGGGGGGCTGCAGCAATGCGTGTGTGGATGGTGGTTGGATGGCGAGGGATTGCTGCCATGCATGCACTAATGGTTGTTTGATGGTGGTGGGCTGCAGCCATGTGTGCGTGGATGATGGTTGGATGGTGGGGGGTTGCAGCCATGTGTTGTGCGTGGATGGTGGTTGGATTGTGGGGGGTTCAGCCATGCATGCGTGGATGGTGGTTGGATGGTGAGGTTTTGCTGCCATGCATGCGTGCCGATGGTGGTTTGATGGTGGGGGGTTGCAGCCATGTGTGCGTGGATGGTGGTTGGAAGATGGGGGGTTGCAGCCATGTGTGCGTGGATGGTGGTTGGATGGTGGGGGGTGCAGCCATGCATGCGTGGATGGTGGTTGGATGGTGGGGGGATGCTGCCATGCATGCATTAATGGTTGTTTGATGGTGGTGGGCTGCAGCCATGTGTGCGTGGATGATGGTTTGATAGTGGGGGGTTGCAGCCATGCGTGCGTGGATGGTAGTTGGATGATGGGGGTGTAGGGAGTCCTTGATGGTGGGGATGTAGGGACTTCTTGATACTTCTAAGTCATGGATTATAATTAATGGATTAAAGTAAGCTTACTGATTAAATGAGACGAAATTTAGTTCAATTGACAATTGACAATTGACAATTCAATTGACAATTCAATTGACAATTCAATTGACAATTCAATTGACAACTCAATTGACTATTCAATTGACGACTCAATTGACAATTCAATTGACAATTCAATTCAATCAATTCAATTCAATTCAATTCAATTCAATTCAATTCAATTCAATTCAATTCAATTCAATTCAATTCAATTCAATTCAATTCAATTCAATTCAATTCAATTCAATTCAATTCAATTCAATTCAATTCAATTCAATTCAATTCAATTCAATTCAATTCAATTCAATTCAATTCAATTCAATTCAATTCAATTCAATTCAATTCAATTCAATTCAATTCAATTCAATTCAATTCAATTCAATTCAATTCAATTCAATTCAATTCAAGTCAGTTCAGTTCAATTCAATTCTATTCAATTTAAATAATTCAATTCAACTTCGCATAGTCTAGCCGTAAATTTCATGGATCATGAACAATGGGCAGTTGCAACCACCATCCATGCACGCATGGCTGCACCCCCCACCATCCCACCACCATCCACGCATGCATGGCTGCAACCCCCCACCATCCCACCACCATCCATGCACACATGGCAGCAAATCCTCACCATCCAACCACTATTTATCCATGCACGCTAGCTGCAGCCCCCAACCATCCAACCATCACAACCCTAAACCCTAAACAGTTGTAAGCCCAGCTCAGCATCTTATAATCCTCCTCCTCCTGGCTAAACTGTTAATTTTGACATGACATGGCCAGCATACTGACTGGCACATTATGCCCATGGTTTGTCACCAAGATTTTCTATCACCCGTATAAGCTTGAAAGCACCCTTGAAGCAGCCCATGGCCAAACAATCACGCAATATGAACGTAGCAAAAGAATAAATAACATCTATGAATGTTATTCAACGCATTTAGCGTTAGAAACATGCACTACCACACCATGGTGTGGCATTTGCATGGTAAAAAAAGAGGGCTTTAGAGAGGGCCAGGCAACGGTCGAGAAAGATCATCAAGGCTGAAAAGTGACAACGCCTCACAAGATTAAATTCATTTACAAACGTCAGGAAACCATGGGGGAACGATAAACCAGCCATACCTTGCATGGCTAACGTTACCTTGGCCCAGGCAGTGCCCGCAAAAGCGGCACTTTGCGGCACACAAGCTGTGATGTGACAGAGTGGTCAAAATCGTCAAATCTTTACTGCCGCTGCCTATATTCAACGACGATGCATGATAACAAGTAATTAAATAAACCTAGACACCCGCCGGGTTGCGCCGTAAAGCACTTGTAGTAATCAATTCCGTCGAACCTGCCTGATCGCAGTTTTTCCCAGCAAGAACACTGACGGCACGTGGTAAATCGCATCCCCGCGAGCTAAAAATTGATCCGAATCATATTTGGGACGTATAAGCTCTATTTCCTGAGTTTGGCCGGGAAATTCGTCCGCAAACGTACAGTAAATTGCAAGCACGGGTGCAAAGCCGCCATGGCTAAGTCGTGCATTTCCGAAACGCGCACGGTGCCAATTCACGCACTTCAGGTTGCACGGTGTGGTCGTGCGATTCTGAGAAGTGCGCACCCGGGGGGAAACCGGCCCCTTGCGCACTCCCTAGTTACGCACTCCCTAGTAAAGTCGATAGATTGCGTACCTACACCTTTGGAAATGGCATTGTTTTCTTTCAAACGCACACTCCAGGTTGCGCGCGGTGTGGTCGTGCGATTCTGAGAAGTGCGCACCCGGGGGAAAACCGGCCCCTTGAGCACGCAAGTCGGTAGATTGCGTACCTTGGGAGACGGCATTATTAGTACTTACATATGTGTCAGAGACGGTATTAGTACATATTAAAGTGTCAGATGAGGGTACACATGTATCGGCTTCGTTGTGGATCACGCCACTAAAATGACTAAATACAGTAAGCTTACATACCAAGCGCCGACACTTAGCGTGTGGCATGGCAGTACATAGACCGAAGTGGAGCGTGACCCACAACGACGTTGTGGGTCACGCCACCACATAGATGTAGATACCAAGCGCCGACACGGCGTGTGGCAGTAGACCGAAGTGGAGCGTGACCCACAACGACGTTGTGGGTCACGCCACTAGCTACATACCAACGACACTTAGCGTGTGGCAGACTGGTAGTAGAGCATGTACCGGGCTGTTTCTACTACATAATACACCCGGCGTGTACACCTGTGTACACCCGTAGTGTACACCCGTGTGCGTGCACCCACTTATAAGGCCCGGTCTATACGGACCAGGCGGACTTGTGGATGATCAATTATATTTGTTCCTTTTAAAAATGATGATTTAATGTTTATAAATTGCAAGCTAAGATCAAGTGATAATGTATTGTAATTGTTGTACTATCTCCGACAGGACAACAGCTATCTATCAATGACCGACAGGACAAACAGCTATCTATCATCATTGATAGATAGCTGTTGTCCTGTCGTACGTACACGTGTATGTAGTATGTAATGCGTGCGCCGGACGAGGGTACACGCCGGTTCACGATGATCAAGTGTGAAAAATACGTACACCGCGCCCACAAATTTTTTGGTACATGCACGTTATGCACGTCCGATCCACGATCAGTACTTTACATATTAATGTGAGGATTTCGCACAAGCCATCGTCAATGATGCTATGCTTTCAGTACATATAAACAGTCCAAGCGAACACATTATATTTCATGAGCCTGTCGGGCAAAATTAATTTTGGCGTGTATGCCAAATTTTAACACGTCGATATGCCATGGCGGACCTGGTACTACGTACTGTACGTACCGGTGGCAGCCCTTACGCACCTTTCGTAAATACGAGGAAGCCAGACGTAATAACTGAGGATCGATCAATTTCAGACTTCTGACTTCCGCCGCATCCTTTTTAACCGCAACGCGTCAGTTCATTATTGGCCCCTACATCGAGGGTACCCCATGTTTGTTGCGTTTCTCCCTCGTTGCGGAACCGCAAAATCGGTGAGTGCCTTTTGCGGAACTGGCTATGGCGATTCTTCCTGACCCCGTATCTTTCTGTAGACATAAGCTTTTACGCAACGGAAGGTGGCGTTGGGTAGCCCTACACTTCCTTCATATAAATACGTCATTTAATTTTTTTTGATTAGTTGCGTAACTAGTTGCGTTACCGCGGGTTGGTACTGTAACGGTCCTAGGTTGCACCCGCGGGCCGTTCCGGCAGCTGTACAGAATAGATCAGAAAGATACGCCGCGGAATGACGCCAGTGCCCGGCAAATGTGAGTCGGGAACTGAACAGTCACTACAAACGTCGAAAATCTATTGCTCCACCCCCCCCAAAAAAGCGTTCCGGAACTGTTCGAAGCGAATAGCACTGCCAGGAATCGAACCTGCGTCCAGAGTGAGGTTGCGGAGTGAGGGAGGCCAGCCATCATGGTCCGCACACAAATCTGGCTCGGGTCCGATCCCTGTCAGTGCTCTTCGCTTCGAACAGGTCCGGAACGCTTTTTTGTGGGGGTGGAGCAATAAATACTCGACATTTGCAGTGACTGTGCAGTTCCGGGCTCACAAATGATTTGCCGGGCACAGGCGTCGTTGCGCGGCGTATCTTTGTGATCTTTTCTGTACAGCTGTCGGAACGTCCCGCGGGTGCAACCTAGGACCGTTACTGGACACGGCAAAAATTCAAAATTTTTCAGGTTGGACCAGTCGTTTCACATGATTCGTCGTACGTACGCACATATCCTCCACGCATGCCATGTCGACGCTGCACTGACACACACCAGGGACTTTGGAAGGTGCGCACCCAGCCCGCCCAGGTAATTGATGCGGTGTTTTGCAGGCGCGCACCGCCGGATGCGCCCACCACGCCCGCCACCGCACGTCCAGTGACCGACTGTGGTCCACGTTCTTTTTCGCCTGCGGGTGCAGCCCCATAATGCGTACGAGCAGCTTCACGGCTTTCTTCTTTGGAAATCAAGAACAACGGGCCTGACAACAACAACAACGACAGCAGCATCAGCTCCAACAAGAGTGAGTTGCGGGATTTTACGTACGTGGTTTTCCTATTTTTTTTTTCACCTGGCATGTTGAGTATTCATCCCATTTTGCGTCATGACGGCTTCCTGAACGACGACTCTCTCTCCCTCTCCCTCTCCCCCCCCTCTCCCTCTTATTTTTCACCAGGTTTTTCATGCCGATTTTAAATCCCTTTTGCGTCATGCTCCTTGTAGCGTGATGTCGTCAATTGTCACTCACAACAATACTATCATTGTGGTTCGTTCTTTTTCGCCTGCGGGTGCAGGTCACGAGCGTTGCGTACGAGCAGCACGTGCATGCTCATCATTAAATCAAGAACAACGGGCCTGACAACAACAACAACGACAGCAGCATCAGCTCCAACAAGAGTGAGTTGCGGGATTTTACGTACGTGGTTTTCCTAATTTTTTTTCACCTGGCATGTTGAGTATTCATCCCATTTTGCGTCATGACGGCTTCCTGAACGACGACTCTCTCTCCCTCTCCCTCTCCCCCCCCTCTCCCTCTTATTTTTCACCAGGTTTTTCATGCCGATTTTTAATCCCTTTTGCGTCATGCTCCTTGTAGCGTGATGTCGTCAATTGTCACTCACAACCATGCTATCATTGTGGTTTGTTCTTTTTCGCCTGCGGGTGCAGGTCACGAGCGTTGCGTGCGGTGCGTCATCAATCCAAGAACAAAACACGATGTGGCTAAACCCTCCCTCCCTCCCTCCCTCCCTCCCTCCCTCCCTCCTCCCTCCCTCCTCCCTCCCTCCCTCCCTCCCTCCCTCCCTCCCTCCCTCCTCCCTCCCTCCCTCCTCCCTCCCTCCCTCCTCCCTCCCTCCCTCCCTCCCTCCCTCCCTCCCTCCTCCTCCCTCCCTCCCTCCCTCCCTCCCTCCCTCCCTCCCTCCCTCCCTCCCTCCTCCCTCCCTCCCTCCTCCCTCCCTCCCTCCCTCCCTCCTCCCTCCTCCCTCCCTCCCTCCCTCCCTCCCTCCTCCTCCTCCCTCCCTCCCTCCCTCCTCCCTCCCTCCTCCCTCCCTCCTCCCTCCCTCCCTCCCTCCCTCCCTCCCTCCCTCCCTCCCTCTCCTCCCTCCCTCCCTCCCTCCCTCCCTCCCTCCCTCCTCCCTCCCTCCCTCCCTCCCTCCCTCCCTCCCTCCTCCCTCCTCTCCCTCCCTCCCTCCTCCCTCCTCCCTCCCTCTCCTCCCTCTCTCCTCCTCTCTCTCTCTCTCTCTCTCTCTCTCTCTCTCTCTCTCTCTCTCTCTCTCTCTCTCTCTCTCTCTCTCTCTCTCTCTCTCTCTCTCCTCTCTCTCTTTCTCTCTCTCTCCCTCTCGGACCTCTCCCTCTCCCTCGATCTCCCTCTCCCTCTCCCTCTCCCTCTCCCTCTCCCTCTCCTCTCCCTCTCCCTCTCCCTCTCCCTCTCCCTCTCCCTCTCCCTCTCCCTCTCCCTCTCCCTCTCCCTCTCCCTCTCCCTCTCCTCTCCCTCTCCCTCTCCCTCTCCCTCTCCCTCTCCCTCTCCCTCTCCCTCTCCCTCTCCCTCTCCCTCTCCCTCTCCCTCTCCCTCTCCCTCTCCCTCTCCCTCTCCTCTCCCTCTCCCTCTCCCTCTCCCTCTCCTCTCCCTCTCCCTCTCCCTCTCCCTCTCCCTCTCCCTCTCCCTCTCCCTCTCCCTCTCCCTCTCCCTCTCCCTCCCCCTCCCCTCCCCCTCCCCCTCCCTCTCCCTCTCCTCTCC
>RPFO01000068.1:0-113087 GCA_009746045.1 Mesostigma viride | reverse complement strand
TTTTATGGACGCCTCGCGATCGCCCACCAAGGCGAGGATGGCCAATCGGATTTCGGGGCTCATGTCGTGACAGGTGGACGGAATCGTGTCGTGGTGGCCTGCTTCTTGAAGGATCCTGACGACACGTTCTAGAGTTTTCTGCCCCAGTCGAGAACCCGAACAATATCGGAGGAGTGCTTGGGTGTCCAACACGTACTCCTTCTCGGCGCCTGCGTATCGTTTGATGGACGGAATATCCATAGTATATCATGTTCAGAGAAAATTATTTTATCGAGAGAAATGTATTGAAGTTTCGACGAAACATTTTTTTCGGGTCGCGCTGGTCGAAGTCGACAGCGAAGAAGTCGTGAGGATCGTCCTTGACGGCGTGGTCCCATAGCGCGAGAAACTCGTCCGGCGCCACAGCCCCCGCGCTCTCTTCCGCGATCTGTCGCGCGGCTCGATGGTCCTTCGTTCTGAACAGCGCAAGAAACGATATATTCGCTCGCACTGCTCGTGGTACGCCACCGCTTGTGTACGCCTGTGTCAGGAAAATCATGCTCGTGAGGAAGTGTCTGTGTTTGAACGCGAAAGCCGCAACAGCGTTTTTGCTAGAGCTCTGATAGAGGGCACTGCCTTGCATGTCGTCTATCAGAATGAGCGACGAAGGAGGACCGTGCTCGAACCTTGTCGCAGGTTTATCCCAGTTCATTGCATCAAGGCGTAGGTACATGGAGAGGTCCATGAGTTCTGCGTTTTTTTCCCATCCACGTATTCGCGTTTGAACGTTTCCCAGACCTTGAGATCGTCCTTGTACCTCTCGTATTCGTGGAGGTCAGACTTTATATGATCTATCATCCCATCGAATGCCAGGTTAGAGTAGACTTCCATCGTCATAGCTGGTTCCGGGAGCTCCTTGTATTTCGGCTCCGTGTGGGCACTCCCTGAAATGAGGTACAGCTTGTCGAATGAGTTGTTAGCAAAGTAAGCCTTCGCCATGTTGACTGCCGATGTAGTTTTCCCAGACCGTCGAGCTCCGCAGAAGTTTGCGATGAAATGAAGACTCGGCATATTCGGTGGAGCAGGACGCTGTGGGGCGTATCGTTGCTTGATGTCTTTGTTCTCAAGTGAATGAATTCGTCGCTCTTCGATGATAGCCATTATCATTCTGAAGACATTTTAATCGTCCAGACTAGCAAGGAGAGACGCGCGGATGGCGGCCATGCGCATCTCGTATGGCGTCATCGCGACAGGTGGCGGTGGTGGAGGTGGGAGCTGTCGGGTCTTGATCGGGGGTGGCGGAGAGTCCGGCTCTGTCTCCTTGGGCTTTCGACCCCGTCTTGGTTTTGGCGTGTCGGCGGGGGTTGAGGCGACGGAATCTTCAGCGAGAAGGCGTTCAATCCGCGATTTGTTACGGCTTCTTGCAGCTCGAGTTCGACTAGCCTTTGCCGCTGAATCTCCAATTCCTTTGCAAGGACCTTTCGTTTCGTTATCTCTGCCTCCTTTTCTTCGTTTCGTCTCTTCTCCCTCTCGGCTTTTGCGCGTTGCTGGTAAACCCTCATTTTGTCGCGAAGGGCTTTTTTCTGTTCATCATTCAGCGGTTGTCCCTTTCGAATTGTCTTGACCAGGTCAACCTGCTCTTCCCGCGTCTCGGCGAAGGTTTCGTCTTGGTAGCTCGTTGGGGTCTCTGAAGCCTCAGAGGCCATGTTTATATTCTAGGTAGATAATAAATGGTCGTTCTAACAACATTGAGCAGACCGACCAATCTCGCCACCGGGTTAACGCTCGACCCTGAAATGGAGGAGCGTGTTTCTAACATCGAAACAGACATAGATGGGCTTCAAGCTAGCGTGACGTTACTTCTTGGCATTTCACATCCATTCGATGAGTCACTCGTTGTCGACGGATTCAAAATTTTCTACCCGAGCCAGCCGACAAATGTGCGACTCGGAGACAATTACGACGACGAGACCGCAAGCGACCCATCGGAACTTGCTTACAGTCTCGTCGTGAATGGGTATTCCTATTTTAAATCAGGGACTACTTTAGTCGACGATCTCACTCTAAATGAACCTTACCTTACGGCGAAAGTGGGAGCGACCCAGTACCACGTCTTCGACTTTAGCCCTGATACGTTGCTAGACCCTGGTGGCAGAGTCCTGACCCGCGCGCAATTGGACTACCTTTTTGACCAACACGGGGTAGGCAAAACGTCGATAGCTAACTTGAACGGGGATTTCGTCCTCCATCTCGAAGACGGGACGACCGTGTCGCACCAAAACGCGTTCAACGTCATCAATGACCAGGATGTGCGAGTCCAGCTGCCCTACAACGTTACGAATGGCGACGCGAGTGGAATCTGTAAGTTTACCTATCGCGACTACCACACGACCCAGGCGCGCACGGGGGAGAGCGTTGTGGACGGAGAGGTAGGATATCCATACTTTTCCGACTCTTTCTATGGTCTCGGCGGATCTCGATTTAACGGCCTCCCTCTCCGCGTGGAGTTGTTGTCTTTCGCCACGATTCGCGACGACAACCGCCGCCTTCCACTAACTGGGAGATCCTTCACCATCACGCGTACATACTCGCCACTGACGGACTGGCGAATGGGTCCGATTGACCCTGTGAACGCACTCTACTGGAGCACCAATCCAACCACCGCTAATTGGGAGGTCGTAGAGGGAACGACCCTCAAACAGGGCATAAAGATGACGACCCCCTTCGCATACCAACGCAAACTCCCCATCAGGTGGTACATGAATTCCACCCAGCTCACGCCGACCACTCCGACCATCGGCGGAGTCTCCCTCTCGCAAAACGGGGGACTGCGCGGGGAAGACGCCGTAATCACCGCGCCAGTCGCGGCAGATAGTAACAAGTATATGAACTACGAGATAGACGTCTACAACGACTCGACCCTCACCTCCTACACCACCCACAAAGGAGGGGTGATGGTATGCGTTTCAAAAATGAGCCAACTGCACTCCGGCATCCGGACACCAAGTTCCTACATTTCATATCTAAATCCTGTAAAAATCGCGATCAACGGCGTCTACGCGGACCATGATGTGGGGTGGGGAAAGTCGTTGCCTCCTCTCACCGGTTTTCATCTGTTGGCGAACGGAGTATCTCAAGGGGCCTTGGATGGGACGTTGAAGACAACGACGTTTCAAAATCCATCCGAAGGCGATGATGTAGAACTCAGATACAGGATCGTAACCGTAAAGGACTCGCCAAACCTGTCAGGAGAGACCGTGGAGATAGACGGCCCCGCTACGACGCTCCATTCTCTAGAATCATTCTCGCGCCACTCCGTGACCACGCTGCAAGCAGAAGCTTCGAAATACTACTTTGAAGGGTCTCCCGAAAAATTCTTTTTTGTAAAAACAGCCACTCCGGCACCAAGCAAATGTGTTGTTTTTTCAGAGCAGCTCATCGACGGCCCATTTCTATTGTGTTTTCGGCTATATTTGGGCAGCAACGATGCTTTCGTCTCGTTTGCAGAAAATACTATGTCTTTGACGAATAAATATCACCCGGCCACGACAGATGCCCATCAGAATTGGAGAAATGCGGCTACGACGCATTGGGGTATGCTGGGTATCAATCTGCACCATAGTGACTATGCACTCGACCTGTTTGACAATCTGAAGTCGAAGGTTCGATACACGTTAAACTCATCATGGAGACAACAAAACAGCTACTGGGTGGCATTTCGAAGAAAATCGGATGGGAAGGTGGAGCGTTATATATCCAAAACAACTCCTCAAGAACTTAGTGACATGACTAAAATCTCAAACTCGTCCGGTATATTTACAACCACTCCTACAGACATTCTTGACCCGTACATTCCGATGCCCCTCCGACCAGTCTTCCACTTGAGCGGAGAGTACCACGGCGCGTATGTCTGGCCAATCAAAGATGACCTACAAGACATAGAGTTCGACTCTCTAAAAACCAACAACCCATCCGGATCGTACACAGCCGTCGGAGACGTGTTGGAGCTGCGTCACAGGTCCACCTCGTCGAGGAATTGTAGCATTTTTGGCAAATATAGCGTCACAAAACCCGTACCGGGTGTGGCGGATACTTGGTTTAAGGAGCTAACACTCACGAATGAGAGTGTCATCCGCACGGTTGTTAAGTGTCCCGATGTTCAATACGGCGTGCAAATGAACCAATATACTGCCAAAATATATGGGATTCTACCAGCTCGTCAGTCGGTAAGGAAGTTTTATGTAAGACTTGGATTTTCAAACACCAAGTTGAGCAATGATCCGTTGCTTATCAGCGTAGTCGTTGGAGAAGCGTGGACTGGCGGTTTTTCTACAACGACAATATCAAAATCCTCGTCGTACGTTGACATAACCTGTGATCATATTTCACTGGTTGATCCTCCAGTTACTGGTATGATCCATTTGGCGACCGTGACGTTCCAGGTATTAGATCCAACAGTATCTGGCCCGACCCCGCTTTTATTTGCTTCTAGCCTAAGCTACTATTATGGTTCAAGCCTGTCGTCAATTGGCGGCAATCACGGGATGGACGTGGCCCTGTATGAAGATGTCCGAGAAACTAGGCGTATATCGCACACGATATTGGAAGCAGATTCTTTGGTCGGTCTGAGGCAGCCCATATACGACTACCCGCTTCCGCAATTTTGGCACGGCGCCCCTGTGGCCGTGATGTCTTTCCACGACCCGGCCACACAATCGGAACTAACTCTTCCGACCGCGTTGACCAATATCCTTGTCAGGTTAACATTTGATAACAACCCACCAACGATTCTCGACATATCAAACCCATATCGCTTAACGGCTAGCGGCCTGTCCGTCTGGCCGGTAAACGTTATAATTGGCAGCAACTGGAATGTTGTTTCAGGATACGAGGAGGATGACGGGGTGTTTGAAATCGCATTGCGGATTCCTCGCATCACCACTGACACGTCAACAAACATAGCACTCTCTACGGCGTTTTGCAAGTCGCGCGCTGGAAAAATGGCCGTGTCGACTAACAAGACCCTCACTTGGACGTTATAAAAATCTATGATTATATGCAGAAATGGCAAGGCGTCAGAAATCAGCACGGCGCCGTCCTTCAAGTAAAAGGGGAAAACCGAAGCGTAAGGTCGCACCCCAGTCGCAGGTGACCGCTTCATCGACCAACACCATTGTCATCCACAGCGCGCCGGTCCGAAGAGCGGTGAACAAAGGGAAGGTCGCAGAGGCGCGAGGGTTCAAGGATGCCCTTCTCATGGCGTCAGTGATGGCGAACTCTAGACCGGTCGCGTACCCCCCGTTGTCCGCGTATGCCCAACCGGCCCCTGTCGCGCCGGCTCCCGAACCGGTTGTCGTCGATGAAGCAGTGGCGGCACCCCCGGAGCCTGCGGGTGTACCTGTCGGGAAACGAGTCCAGGTGGGAGGCGCGAGGTGGAAATGCCCACAACCCGGGTGTAAGAGCACGTTCGCAAACGAAAAAAACCTCCTGCTGCATCTCAGGAGGGTCCACAACACGGTCGTGGGAATTCCAAAAGAAGGCGCTGAAAAAAATCTCACAGAAGAGTAAACATGAGCAGCCCGCTGTTCACTGACGCCGAGATGCTCGAGATCTCTCAATGGATGACCCTCCATCCAAATGTCCCGCGAGAGTTCATTGAGGCAGCCATGCTCTACTGTAAGAAGAAGCCACTCACAGGGAAGACAAGCGCGCCATGAAAAGGGCATCGGCGAAAATTGAGGAAGGCGTCGTCAAGGTTTTTGGGACAAACGAAATTACTTCTGAGCTATTGTCAGAAGAAGTGGCCGATGAAGGAGTTCATCCAGGAAACGCTGACACTCACTCTTCGCACGGAGAACCGAACTCGCGGGACGCTAGTGGATCCGGTATGGGACATCCCGGCGGGACTCCTTGACGATTATCACGACGTCGGGCTTACCCTCATGACCATCCCGTTTGAACAGACTCACATCAGCGAAGGAAACCGATACTTCACTGTCCGTTTGTCTGGCAGCGAGTCCCCTACGAAGGTGACCTTGCCGCTCGGCTCGTACACGACTATCGAAAACCGAAAAAACATAGAGGAAGCTTTGAAGGCGGTAGATCCTGGGTTCTCGGTCACGTACAACAGGGCGACTAGTCTTTTTACCGTGACAAATGCCACCGAGTTCTCTGTCGCGGTGGATGAGCCCACGGGCCGGGTGTTGGGGCTCATGGAAGGATCATATCCTTTCACAGGTGTCCTCGCTAGCAACCGGCCAGCAACGAATGGGAGACTGAGAATGGTGTATGTATACAGCGACATCGTTCGAGGAAACGTGATATCATCGTCGACAGGCACGGGATATGGAGGCCTTTTGGCCGTCTGTCCCAACATGTCGCAGTTCTTAGAACCCATTGTTTGGCAGGCAGCGACCCCTTTGTGGCAGCATCTCAAGGACTCTCCCAGCAACATCACGATCCGACTGCTCGACGAGGACGACGCTCCTATAACTGTCTACTCGGATTGGGCTCTTCAGCTCTCCTTCCGCATAAGCCCTCAGAAGGCGATGGGAATAGAGGCGAGGAAGATCGGGAGCGTTTTGAAGTATATGGCCCTTGACAGGACCGTCCAGCCACAAACCAGATTTATTTCTCAGCCATCTAGTACTATCGAGGACGATGAAAGTTAATTTTGGAGCAATCGGAAACGTGGCTAGACGCGTGGGAGAGTTTGCCGGCAACGCTATCAAGAGGGTCGGCGACGGGGCGGCCATCGTGTCAGCTGTCAAGAAAGCCGGGCACGTCGCTGGCGAAGTCATCTCAAAAATTGGCGACGGGGCGCGGGCTGCCAAACAGGCGGCGGGCATTGTCGATTCCGCGCTCGGACACATCCCATCCAACATGATCGCGAAGAGTACGCTGCTCGGGAAAGCGTACTCGGTCGCAAACACTGGTCTGAGCGCCTTGTCCAACCTCGAAAGACGGGTTGATGGAGCGAAGGTAAAAAATCCCATACTCGGCCAGCTTCTTCAGTAAAAATATCTCATTCGAATGTATACACAATCTATGGCTTCGGACAATTCCTGGTACTCGCGCGCTATCCCCAAGTCCATGCAATACCTCGTGAAGGCGCTGGGTCAGCACACGACTCAACGAGTCCATCTCAGCACCCTCTCAGCAAGCGACGGCATCAAACAAGGGTCTGTGGTCGCGGTCCGCCTCCCCACGTCCGGGTTCGTGGACTTGCACTCCTTCGCAATGTTTTTCACGGGGACCCCCACGACCACGGCGGGGTTCGCAAAGTTCCCCGCGTACACGTCCTCCATCATCAGGCGCCTCGAGGTACTGGCAGGAGGTCAGACCGTCGACAGCATCAACGACTACTCCCAGCTGTTCCATACGCTGCTCTCGGTGCACGGCGGTGTCGAGTACAATCTCGCGCAGGCTCCCGCTGGTTGGTCGAAGAATAACAACATCGTCATTGCTGATGCGGCTGGCGCTCTCACAAACAACGTGAAGGCAAACACCGCAGTGGACGGCGTCATTGACCACTTTTTGGGATTCCTGAGTGGCGAGCCTCGGATCGTGGATCTGAGTCTCTTCCCCCCATCGAGATCCGAATCACACTCATGGACGGAGGGGTGATGCTTCCTAGCGTGGCGCAAGCAGCTGCTGGTGGCGATGGCATCGTGGCCGTTCCAGCAGCGACAGGTGTTGGTTTCGAACTGAGCAACATCCACTTTAGCATCGACACGTACAGGTTCCAAGAAGATATCGTGGGCCAGATTTTCTCGTCCAGGCTTGCCGAGGGTGGAACTCTCTCCTTCAAGTGGCGGACGTGGCAGTCCACCAAACAGTCGCTCGGGACTCGC
This sequence comes from Mesostigma viride, assembly GCA_009746045.1. Classification (NCBI taxonomy): domain Eukaryota; kingdom Viridiplantae; phylum Streptophyta; class Mesostigmatophyceae; order Mesostigmatales; family Mesostigmataceae; genus Mesostigma; species Mesostigma viride. The sequence goes on along the minus strand of RPFO01000068.1, from coordinate 105,255 downwards.
ACTCCCTATGCCATCAAGGCGTCGCTGTCTTCCGCGTCCGCCAGCAAACTCCTGGCGATTCAGGTTGCTGCCGGCGCGGACGTGACCAACGCATCTGGCAATACGATGTTCAATCACATCGCGGATGGTATGACTTCCTACCAATACGACATCAACGGATCCAACCTAGCGCCTGGATACCGTACGAACGCAACGGAGGCGTGGATCAATCTGTTGTCTGCGTTCGGTGACCAAGGGAATGTTTTGTCCTGTGTCCGTGAGGGCATGACTCCTACCACGTGGCTAAACAACAACTTCACGATGGCGTGTCACCTTAATATGCCATGTGCCGGTCCAGAGTACATGAGCGGCCTTGACCTTCGTGGCACGGCATCGGTGGTCACGCTGCGAGTCGAGAAGGGAGCAACGGACTGCATTTCCTACCTCTTCACGGAATGCGAATCGAAGATGGACATCGCTGCAGGCAGGCAGGCAGCCGTGTACCTCTAAAAAATATATACGTGTGTAATGACAAACGATGGACTACTTTCGAGACCCTAGCATCACAGCTAATCCGTTTAACAGGTTGAAGTTGATTTTTGACATTCCTGAAATGGCAGATTCTGGTCTGTCCATGACAATGCCAGCTAGACGAGCATTGCCCCTTCTCCCCACCTTCAAGTATCCGCTACCAAACTCTAAAAAATAATGTGACGATGATATTATATTAGCTCCATGTCGTTTGATTATGGTATTTGTCCTGCTTTGATTCGCAAGAAGCGCAAACGGCAAGGACAGCGCCGTCAATCACGTTAACAACTACACACGGACTGTATCCTAGCGCGGTACCGATTACAATGACAGCAGCATTCAGCGAAACAGTCACCGGGTTCACCTTGGGTGATATCGTTGTCATAAATGGTACTGCATCTGGTTTAACGGGTAGCGGCGCCTCTTACACATTCTCTGTGACTCCAGCTGTAGCTTATTCACTGACAACAGTCACTGTTGGAGGAACGCAGCAAGCAGCGTGCTAGGAACCGGCAACACCGCAGCAACTCCGTTAGTCTTCACGTATTCGCCACCTCCAACGGTAACCCTCGCGACGACCGCGGGCTTGACGCCATCCTCATCACCCGTGGACGTGACAGCCACGTTCAGCAGGTCGGTGACGGGGTTCGCGTTGGGCGACATCACCGTGACCAACGGGACCGCCGCCAACCTGACCGGAAGTGGGGCGTCGTACGCCTTCCAAGTGACGCCAACCATCGCCAATTCTACCACAAACGTTAGCGTTGGCGCGGGCGCTGTTGTGGACGCATCGACAGGGAACGCCAACGCGGCATCTAACACACTGTCGTTCACGTACTCGGCAAATCCGTCGGTGACTCTTGCGTCCGGAACTCCGACGGGTGCTGTTTATCCGATCACGGCCACTTTTAGCACATCGGTCACTGGGTTCACGTTGGGCGACATCGCCGTGACCAACGGAACCGTGTCCAACTTGCTGGGAAGCGGTGCCACGTACACATTCGATGTGACCACTACCATGTCGGACTTCACGACGACGGTAAGCGTGGGCGCGGGCGCCGTGACGGGCGCAACGTCAGGGCTTGGAAATGCATCATCCAACACGCTGTCATTCACGTACTATTACAACCCGGCAACAGACCCCAATCTGTTCGCGTGGTACGATCCGTCCGACAGCGCCACGGTGTTCAGCGACACGTCGGGCACAACCCAGCAAAACACGACAGGTGGGAACGTGATGCGCGTGAACGACAAGGGCCGAACGGGTACCACGTGACGCAGGCAACTTCCGCCAAGTGCCCGACACTGGATACGGCGGAGCTGAACTCGAAACGGTCCCTCCGTTTTATTAACTCGCGGTCTGGCTTGTTGGAGTCCGTGAACAATTTCTGGAACGCGGTCGGGGTAAGTGCGAGTGTTTTTATAGTCGCCAAACAGCTAACGACTGCAACGTATCCAGAAATAGGGAGTTTTACGGGTATTAGAGGTTATATGCTTGGATCGTCGAACGGCAATTGTTATCTCATGTCTTATCAGTCACAGGCACAGACCGTTATCCTATTCGCTCCCGGTTCTGTATACGAAACCGTGAGCACCAGGGCTCAGTTCTTTGACAACAAGGCACACGTCCTGGCGCTTTCATGCAACAGCAGTACAAACGCCTTTCTCACCCGCTTCGACGGACGACCCGGTTATGACAGAGTGGGATCGGACCCTACAACTGGTTCGGGAAATCTCGCTATTGGAGGAGACACGGCCAACGCGAGTCGTGCTTTTGATGGGTGGATTGGCGAGATCCTTATCTACAACACCGCCAAGACGTCAGCGGAACTTGAACGGATCCGCGGGTATCTTGTTGCCAAGTGGGGCACTCCCGCCACCATCCCAGCGTAGAAACTATTATCTCTTCCAATTTGTAATAAAGCAATGGAATACCCAACTTATTATCAAATAGTGCTAGATTCCAAGGCCTCTGAAAACGTGATTGACTCCACCACCGGGTTACGTCAATTTAGAATCAAACCAGACCCGAGGGCGCCCATCATTGACAGTACATGGCGCGGTGGTGTGCATTATGCCTACGTTGACGCAGTGCCTGTTGATGAGGACCGTGCTATTGTCGGGCTTGTTTCCCCGAGTTTCTCCGGTGGTGAGCATAACCAACAGGATTGCATTGTTTTATGCAACGAGACTGTCATGGGTGGAACAGACGGGGACATCCTTTCTTACGCCATGATCAACGAACACGCATTTTTTAACCTAAAGAACCCACACCTGTTCAGAAACGGAGGACATATTACGGTAGGAGCGTCGTACATTGACAGACTTGACGGAAACGAGACTCAATTCCCACCGGTGCAGACGGGTGGTTTTGTATGCATCCTACGTTTTGAAAAGATTCGCGGGTTCAACAAGTGCAATTGTCATGGCAAGTAATTTCTACGAAATATATATGGGTGGTTGCTTCGGAAAATTTACCTGCGTGGATACCTTAGAAACCTCGTTCAGGCGATTGACAAGTGACCCAGTTGATTACTCGCATGCTTACGAGTCTTTTTACCTAAATTCACGTCCCAGAACTCGCCACGTGGTAGAGGCCACCTTAGACTTGCATCGCTCCGAAATTTAGCCAAGTTCGACACTTGTACAAGTCCAGCCACCTTCGCGTCCTGTCCAGGCCGTGCCAGCAGACGTAACGGACCTTGGCACATTGTGCACAAATAGGCAAAATCACGTGCAAGTCACGCATCTCACGTTGCCAAGCTCTCTGCCGGTAGCCATGGCTTCCCGAAACGCAGGGCCTTGCGAGAAGGCGTTGGCAATGCTTGGAAAAATCCTCGATGGTCTCGAGGACGGCCAGACAAAGATATCTGACCAGCTCGCACACCTGACGCACAAGGTCTCCCTTCTTTCCGGAAACGAAGGTGCTGTTGGAGGCACCGGACCTACCTGCGAGGTCTTCAAGATTCACGACGCCGGATATGACGATGTCGACCGCAAGACGCCAAAAATTTGCGTCGAGTGGGTCTACGAGAGGAACGCGGCAAAGCCGAGGAAGGTCGAGGACCGTTGCGAGTGGATTCGCCTCGACCAAGCCGACGGATGCGTTAAGATGGTCGACGAATTCCTCGATGGCTTCTCCAAGTCCAAGCGCCAGCCAGGCATTTCCCCCGTTACCCTCTACAAGGCATGGGAGGAGGCAAAGAAGGGTTTCGAGGACGCAAAGACCGCCACTTCCAATGGCAGGAAGAGGAGCCGCGAGGGAGCGTCAAGCTCCCACGGCCATGGCGACAAGAAGAACTCCGCCTCGTACGTGAAGAGCCTGACTGGACACTCCAAGGACAAGGAGTAGAGTGTCGTCTTGTTGACGACGGCAACGAGCTTGCCATTTCGCTCTTGTCGAGCTGATAACGAATGTAAACGTGTTATATTTTTTAATGAATTCGTTTATGCAGTATAAAACGCGTCAATGTATGCTGAAAACAATTTTCATTTCGTCTCGAATTGCAGTTCTAACTATGGGTTAAACCTCTCATGCATCGACGCAGGTTGTCTGGGATTCTTGCATAGATCGTCCGAGTTTCCAGGGTAATATACCCTAACACTCTGCACACCCCGCCGCGCGGCCCTCGCCGGGTCCGCCAACTCCCACGCACTGCTCGACCCTCCAGCACCTTACTAAATTTACTAAGCTAACTACAGGTTTTGGGTTTTGTCTGCGGGAAATTATGCAAGCCTGTGCATGCACTCTCACTCACATCGAATAAAACCTCCATTTCCAACTGAAAATATCAATTTAGTAGTAAATATAGTTTACCACGAGAAAACACAGCAAGCCCTCACAACCGAGGCCCACCACCACCTGGCAGTCCGCCACTGCTTGGCAGTCCGCGCCCCTCCGCTGCACCCCCGCTGGCCGGCCCCCATGGCCTTTTCCGTGGGAGATGGATTTATTGGTCATTTTGCCGTGGGAAACTACGTTTTCATGACCATTTGTCGTGGGAGACTATATTTACTAAGTTTTTTGGGGGTTCTTTTTTTGGGAAATTCAGGTGTTTTTTTGGTGGTGCACACCTGAATTAATTTCCTAGGAATAAAACCCAAAACCCATAGTAAACTTAGTAAACATAGTCTCCCACGGGAAATGACTTAGTCCCATATCCCACACGCCTCACCCTCTTATGGCATGGTGGGACTGGATGTCACACCCTTGACCTCATGGCAGGTGGCTTGAATTTCCTAGAAAAAAAACCCAAAACCCATAGTAAACTTAGTAAATTTAGTCACCCTGGGATGCCAGCATAAGAGTCTACCACCATGGTCACTATAAGGTCACTATAGCTACCCTGTACCACACAGCACCTGTAGCACCTTGACCTCATGGCAGCTGGCTTGAATTTCCTAGAAAAAAAACCAAAAACCCATAGTAAACTTAGTAAATTTAGTCACCCTGGGATGCCAGCATAAGAGTCTACCACCATGGTCACTATAAGGTCACTATAGCTACCCTGTACCACACAGCACCTGTAGCACCTTGACCTCATGGCAGCTGGCTTGAATTTCCTAGAAAAAAAACCAAAAACCCATAGTAAACTTAGTAAATTTAGTCACAGTGGGAGGGTGATAGCCAGGGTGGGGGGATGCCGTGGGTGTCTGGAGACGGTGTTAGGGTTTAGGGTTTAGGGTTTAGGGTTTAGGGTTTAGGGTTTAGGGTTTAGGGTTTAGGGTTTAGGGTTTAGGGTTTAGGGTGATACCCCACCCCAGGCCGCGGTCACTATAGGGTCACTATAGGGGTGGCAGATGCCAGCATAAGGCTGGTGCCATTCTGTGAGCCGCGATGACGGAATGATGACGGAATGATGATGGAAGCTACTTAATTAATTAATTAATTAATTAATTAATTAATTAATAATAGCAGTCGAAGCAAGAGAGAGGGAGTGAATTAAATTAAATTAACCCATAGTCCGCTGACCCATTTTTGGCACTTTCATACCCCTGAAAATGAAAAAAATCATAACTCACAGGCCACAACTCCAAATACCCCCAACCAAGATGCTAGGACATCTCTGGCACGAGCCACGAGCCACGAGCGGACATGGCTGACGGCGGAGCTCAGAACTTTTGCGTCTGAGCCCCAAATTCAGTCAGGCTACTTGCATCAGATGCGTCTTTTCAAGACGCATCTGCTAGTATAATCGGTTACGGCTGTAACGCAGTATTTTGCAAATGCCACCAAAACGCAGCCTTGACAAACATTTTGAGCTGTCGTCGGCATTCCCGTCGACAGCAGCACGTGCGACATCAACTCCTGCGGACGCCAACCTTTTTGCGCTGATCGAAGCTCTCCCCCCCGGTCTGCCTCCCTCGACGCAGTGCTCTACGCCAAATTCGTCGCCCATTCCCAAGAAAACCCGAACTTCCCATACCAAATGGGACGTCCGCCGCTTCGGCGCCGGCCAGCGGGATTTTTGCATCTTGGAAATCTTTACGCTCACGAAGGAACAATGTGACGATGTTATCAAGTTCCTGGCCCGCCATGACGAACTTTTCCTGCCTACCCCTGGCGACAAGGTCACCAAGCCCGCCTGGGAATGGCTGCTTCAAGAACCGGAGGCGTACTTGAAGGCAGTCATCATGTGCAGCTACCTGCGCTGCGACGCCCACGACATCACCCAGATTGGCTACGCTGGCCTCAGGAGCCTCCTGCATGAGCGCAGACGGGCAGCCACAGCAGCTGCAGCATCCCCGCAGAGCAGCACCTCCCCCAGCACGGACTCCATCCGAGCTGCAGTGGCGGAGCAGCTGGCGCCGATGGCTGAGCAGCTCGCCGCCCTGAACGCGCCTGACGGCCCACTCAACACTCTCTCGGCCAAGGTCAACAACATTGAAGCCAGAGTCGCCCTTAAGCTCCAGCCTCAGTTTACTGCTACGCAAGAGCACATTGCCACCAAAGTTTCCGAGGCCACAGCCACTGTGACCACCCGCCTTAACCAGGTGGAAGGCCGAGTCGGCCAAGGCACCGTGAAACTTGAGGCAGTTGCCGCCAAGGTAGACGCCCTGGCCACGCAGGTCCCCGAGATCGCCGAGCGAACGGCCACCATCGCCGCCCAACCTGCTGGTAGGGCTAGTGATGACCCCTCGACTCGCGCCTCCTGGGCGGACCTGCTCAAGAGCCAGGCATCCTCTACCACGACCGCCATCACCACCAAGCTCCAGGAGCTGGAAGACACGCGCCGCGAGGCCGCTGACCGCGACCGTCGCCGCTGCCGGGTCATCCTCAGGCGCTTCGACATGCTGCCGGAGGAGACCCCAGACTCTCTTCTCGACGAGCTGAAGAAACAGCTCTTGGCGCGCATGCAGCTGCCAGGTGCGATACTGCAGGGCGCCTACCGCCTGCCCCATCCACGGGCCAAGGCTGGGCCCCCTCCAGTGGTCCTCACCTTCAGCGACATCACAGCCCGAGTTCGGTTCCTCTCTCGCCGCAAGAAGCTGGTGGACACCTCCTGGTCGCTTGACGACGACCTGACGCCAGCCCAGCAGCAGCAACGCCGCGATCAGTGGCCCGACTACATCCGCCACAAGACCAACCCCGAGAAGCCCCAAGTGTACTGGCGGGGCGGGGACCTCTACGTCAACAAGAAACTGTGGAAGCCCCCCCGGGCTTCCCCGGGATAGAGCACTCCAGCTAGTTGTCTAGATGGGGGCAATCGATGATGGGATAGCTTAGGCATTACAGCACTTGAAACGATATTAGCGCACAGCGTTATAGTACCTTCAATTAGCTCTGGCACCTTGTGGCCATCAGCTTGCGCCTTAATTAGCCGACGTCTTGAGCCCACCTCACATTTGTAGCATAAGCTATGCGTCAGCCTACCTATGGTATTGCACTGGTTGTATTGCACCCACAGTGTTGCGCCCCGGCACCATGCCGTGGAGAGAGCGCTCTGTGGCCTGCCCACCTGCGGCAGTGAGAGAAGCTAGGGCGCCCTCCCTCCTTCTCACTGTGTATATAGGGTTGAAGGTTCCTTTACTCTGTATTGGCACCCACGTGACGCAGTCACGTGCTTATTAATTAATTAAGATGCTAGGAGTATCTACACTTCAAGGGCTTTCAGAATATGCAATAATACCTTGGCTTTATCAAAGCATTTGGATGATAGCTCCAGTCAAAGTTGGCCAAAAGACGATCTTTTTTCCCCAAGGAAAAGTCTACCCCACCCTAACTTCCCAGGGAGGGCAGGGAATCTCAATACCAACATTGGACAACTTAGTTGGATAGTCCAATGGTGGTTTCCTTGGGTCAGACCACCCGGATAACCCATTACCCCTATATAACGTGCTCATACATGTGTGTGGGTTACGCGCGTGTAAACAGCTATCTATGACATGCAACACAATAATGCATTATAACAAGCTATCAAAGGCTGCCAAAAGTGCTGGAATACAAACACGTTGCCTACCGGCACTGACGGAGTGGTATACTCCAAAGAAATGCCAAAAACTGGGCACTTTCAGGGCTAATACCACTCTTTACAACAGGCATGGAACTTGCTGAAATATGCATGGATAAAATCGTCATTTATAATGCATGGGATACGTATTCCGCTGCAAACAACACGCAAATACGTTGTCGTACCTGGCTCGTTCATGCCCTACCCGGATTCCGCTGGCCGGGACCCTCATATCTCACACATACTGATGCTCTACATGCAAAGGCCGCCATAGCCGCATACTTCATGATCCGCCATGACTACCAGGTCGATGTTCCGTGCAAAGATGGCTACTAAACTAGTCCGCATTCTCAGCAAACGCTGCAGCTGACGTCCCATACCCAAACTGGATGCCCGGGCTGGCGCAGATTGCCCGGCCATAGGGAGGAAATCGACCTATGATAAGCTATGACTCATCTGGAACTGACGACCAGGAAAGTTATATTTTCCTACCTGTATTTTCCCAACCCTATAAATCTGGCCGTGCCTGACCTACGAAAATCATGCATCGTCATTCTGAGCAACATTCTGAACCGTTTCAAGCCGTGAGACGCAAACATTTCGTAACAGCGGCACGTTGGCAGCCATATCTCATTACGCGCGCGCGCGAGCGAAAATTTCCCGCCAAAGTCACGTGATACATTCTCAATGCACGTTGTAATTACCAGGCTATGGCGAATATTACCCCCAAACCTATGCATCACCTTCGTCCCTAAGTGTTCCCGGACCCACCGGACCACTGACATCCGTCACAAGTGGCGCGGCGCTCTCGGCGCGGCGCGAAATTCGACCGTTAGTCAAACCCCCCGACAGGTCGGGGGGTTAACGGACTAAGGGTTAAATTAAATTATATAACATGCCTCCGTTGGGAGATCATGAGCACATATATTCCATGATGGATGGGGTGGAGGAAGCCGCGTAATCGAACTATCCTAACTCCTAGCTATCTAGTCTAGAAAATCCTAACTACACTACTCATCCAAACGCCGCCTCCGCTTGGGGGGAGGGGGCTTGCCCACAGGGTCGGGCGTGTGCGCCTTGACAATCCTCTTCCACCGCGTCTTGTCCTGCATGGCAGTCCAAAGACGGGAGAGAGTCAGTGGATGCGGTGCTCAAACTGGGCTGGGACCCGACTAGGTCGTCCAGCAACATCTGGACGTAGGTCGTGACAGGTTTCCCTATACCCTTTTGGGAATGCCCTCGGGGCCAGGCCAGGTCAGAATGTGTCGCCCTGGCTGGCCAAGCCGCTGGGGGCCGGCCAGACCAAGGGCGGTGTCGACCTGGCTGGTGCGGGCCAGGTGTCCTACAAATGCTATCCTACGCTGCCTAATCTCGTCCGAAATACGGGGCATGCCATGATACAAAGACTCTGATGACGGACGCTCGGAAAACCCTACGTTAAGGACCTGTCGGAGCATCCTGTAAACCGTGCCGTCTAGCCTAGCTGCCAGTTTGAGTGGGATTGTCCACGCCTCTGCGCCATGTATGTATATATATATCTGCGCCATGTATACGTGAGCACCGTGAGGACGAGGACCTTGAAGAGCATCACGCTTGCGGTGCTCGCCCAGGCCCTTCGAGCGCCAGTAGGGTTTGAGCGAACGGAGCTTGGCCCAGGCCAGGCCGATGCGGGTGTCCACATCGTCGGCAGTGTCAGGAAGCCAGCTCCCCAACAGCTTGAAGCGGTCGCGGAACGGGACCTCCGTCCCATCGAGCAGGCGCGGCAGCGGTGGTGTACTGGAGGCCCCAATCACCATCGCCTCAGTTTTGACACTAATCTCCAACCCCACCGCCCGCGCCTCCAGGCCCAGACAGTCCAGCCAGGTCTGAATGTGCTCGGGGCTCTCGATGAGGGTGGTGTCATCCGCATAAATCAGGTCGGCAAGGCGGTATAACCAGGTCTAACCCCGCCGTGCGCGCTGTCGTTAAGGATGTCCAAGCCTGGCTCGAACCCCTTAAGAGCAGTAAAGCGCGCACGTGCCCTGCGCATGACGTGATCCACGACAATAATGAACAGGTATGGGGACAGGACACAACCTTGCCACACCCCGTGGTGAAGGGGGAATGGTGGGGTGGTGCCTTCCGCAGTCCGCACTACTGCCTGTGAGCCCTCATACAGTCGGCGAATGGCAGCAATAAACGCAGGTGGCACCCGATCCAGAGCTAGGATGGCCCAAAGAGCCTCCCAGAGGACCGTGTCAAAGGCCTTGATATAGTCAACAAAAATGAAGACCAGCGGCAAACTGTGAGGGGGAAGGCGACGCACCTCCTCCATCAACCGGCGCGCGACAAACACAGCCATGACAGTGTTACGACCACGACGGAAACCCATCTGAGACTCACCCAGGTGTGGGTCCAGCGCGGCGCGGAGCCTGTGCAGCATCATGCGCATGAAGACCTTCAGCGCGGCGCTCTGGAGGCAGACACCCCGGTAGTTACCGGGGTCAGCAGCAGAGCCCTTCTTGTACAGCATGACGCGGATGGCCGTCTGCCACTCAGCAGGCGGAGGCTCGTCAGAAAGCAGGACACGGTTGCAGAACGCCAGCAGAAGATCCCTAACCGCCGGATCAGGGGTCTTCAGCAGCTCAGCAGAAAGGTGGTCAGCACCGACCGCCGCATCGTACCGCAGGCGAGCAAGGGCGCCGTCCAGTTCCTTCAAAGTGAAGGGGACGTCCTCAGTGGCAAGGCAGCCCTCCTGCAAGGCCGGGACTTGGTAGTCCGCGGCCGAGGAGGGGGGCGCTGGCGGCGGCGGGGGTCCGGCAACACCGAGCGGGCGGCCGTCTCGGGGTGAAGCGGCGGAGGGGGGGCGCGAGCCCCACCGGTCAAGCCTGGAAACATTGTGGGCCAACCAGCGGTCAAGGCTGACCGGCGCCGTGTCGTCCCCCGTGTGCTCCATGCCGGGGTGTGCTGCCGCCGGCCGCCGAGCCGGTCGAGGTGGTACCACATGTCCTTGCCCTGGAGGGAGTGAATGCGATGTTCAAATGGGGCTGGGACCACTACTAGGTCGGCCAGCAACTGCTGGGGGTAGGTCATGACATGTTTGCCTACCTTCTTAGGTATGTCCTTGGGGCCAGGCCAGGTCAAGATATGCCGCCCTGGCTGGCCAAGCCGCTAGGGGCCGGCCAGACCGAGGTCGGTGTCTACCTGCATGGCTGGTGCGAGCAAGATGTCCTACGAATGCTATCCTACATTGTCTAATCTCGTCCGAAAGGCGAGGCATGCCCTGGTACAAAGATTCTAAAGATCTGCGTGGAAAACCCTACATTCAGGGCCTGACGGAGCATCCTGGTTACCGTGCCGTCTATAGCTTGGCGGCCAGCTTGTCCGTGAGTGTCCATGCCTCGGCGCCGTAGGTGAGCACCGTGAGGACCAGGACCTTGACGAGCATGTGTTTGCGGTGCTCGCCGAGGGCCTTCGAGTGCCTGTAGGTTTTGAGCGAACGATTGCATGTCGCGCGCCGTTCCGATTCGCACGAGTATTGGCTTTACGCGGGGCCGCCACGCGGCCGGCCCGGGGGACGAGGCGAGGCAGCTTAGTAGGCATTGCGCGTGTGCGAGTTGTTACGCCTTTGGCATTTGGGCCTTACGGGAGCAACGCATGCGCCGTAGCGCGACGCGCAGCACTGGGAGTTGACAGCGGTACTGCCATGAGTCACCAGGAGGTCAGTGCCAACGCTGGCAAGCAGCACGCACTGGCTGCTGGACTACAACACGGACCAAGCTAGGCTGCCAGCCTGGCAATTATGCGGATTGTGCAGGCTGAACATGCACGTGCACGCAAGCTGGCGCGTTATTGATCTCGAGAACTGTCCGCTGCAGGTAGATAATGTCGTGCAATATTGGCATTGATATTCGGCAGGCTGGCAAGCCGCTTTTGTGAATGCGACGAGGCAGCTTTTCTCGTCAGGGCCAGCTAGTTGTCGTACATGCTTGGTTGGTGATATAGTTGTTTGGCAAGCTCAGGGTCGGCAAGTCGACACTGGAGTGCTCTGCGACAAGGGCATTTTGTCGTCTGGGATTTCTGGCCTACCCAGGTTGTCTAGTTGATTTTATCGTATATAAAGAGAAAGTGCTAGATGATATGTTTCATATGCGGAACAGGGAGTCGTTGCAGACAACGACTTAGGATTTTGTGTACTTTTAGGTCTTGGTGCTGACCAAAGCCGAGTGCCACGGAGTAGCTTTGGTGTAATTGAAGCAGTATGGACGACAAAGCGGTTGTCGTCAGGATCAGATACTGAGCGTGGCTACGAGGTAAGGCTGACGCAAGATATTGCGTAAGTGTGAGGCATTCATTGGGATAAGTGTGTGTTTCCACCAGGGCGTTGGATGTAGCTCTGTGTGGATCTTTGAACTCTGTCTTGGTCATGGTGGTGCGTGGCAAGTGTGGCCAGCCCTCCTTTCTTTCATTGAGCCCAGCTATTGCTGAAACAGAGCTGCCAAGCTAGTTAGGTAGAGTATTGGTAATAAAAACGTTCATTTCATTTGCAACAAAGAACCCAGTGTGAAGCCTAACCTAGTCATACCTCACTCTCAGGTCTCACCTTTTTGAGAAGTGCAGTTGGCACTAGCTTCTCGTCTTATCCACACAGAGCTAACTGAGAGTTGGTTACTAGGTAAGATTGGTCAAGGCTGAGGCCTCTTCCTGAATACTACATAGGAATAGAGGTAAAGCTGGCTGTGCAAGGCTGTCAAGGCAGGCAGCTTGCAAGCAGGTCCTGAAGCAGCATTGGTTTTCAGCTTTCAGGCAATTGTTTTCTTTCTCCTTGCCCTGTGCATCTGGTGTGGTGCCAGCAAGTTGAAGGGGCCAAGTGGTGGCCCCTGTGGTGCATACTGATTTTGCACTACGTCTGCTCACTCTGTAGCCCAGTGATTGGTTGCAGAAACGGTGCTCACGAGAGCACAAGCACGAAGCTTGATGGCAGACCAAGATGGTCATTGAACATCAAGGGGGCGCCAACCCCAAGTCCCAACCATGCAAGGCACGGTGGTGGATGGCGCACCGCGGCAGGGTGATGCTGCAGGCACGCAGGCATCCTTGCCAACTGGCGACAACGGCAATGGGCCACTCGTCCCACCAGCAGCCTCGGGTTCCGGGATGGGCAATTGGGGGGGGGTCGCCGATCGGAGTGGTGGCGTTGGTGGTGGTGGTGGTGACACATCGGTCGTCAACGGAGGGCTGGGTGGCAGCGCGGCAGGTCCTCAAGATGGAACAGTACTTCCCATCACACCATCATCGCAGATACAGCTCAGCGGGTTCAATGGCAGGCACCGGGCTAGCGCCGGGGCCAAGTGCCAGCCAGGGGGTGGGTGCGGATGTGTTGCAGCAGATTTTGCAACATGTAGCACAATCCCAACAACAGATATGCAGCAGCAACAGCAGGCTCATATGCAGTTGCAGCAGCAGCAGACGGCGCAGTTGCATGGCGGCGCAGATTGCAAGTCTGCACGCGACGTGGACCGCGCAAGCAACGCTGACACCAGCGCCGCACCTACCACAGCCGCAAGTGTTGCAGCCGCAGGCGCAAGTTTGGCAGCCCCAAGCGCAGGTGTTGCAGTCGCAGGTGCCTTTAATGTCGCAGGCACCATCCGTGCAGCCACAGGCGCAAGTGCCACAGATGCAGGCATCGCGGCAGCATGTGCCTGGGATGCCTAGTGCACAAACTGGGTTTTCTTTTGGCGTGCCGCATGCGCCGGCACCAACAAACCCAGCGACGCCACGGCTACAAATGGCTCACACCCAACAGTTTTGTCCTCAATTGAGGACAGTGCAATGCTGTTAATAACTCTCACACACAAAAAAAATTAAATATGGGGCTTTGAACCATGATCATTTATGATGTGTTTGAGAGTAATTCCAATGCTTAACATCATCCATATGCGCGCATATCCTATTTAATTATGAATTGTTACGTGCAGGGGGGCCTGCATCGGCAACCAAGGAAAACCCTCCACTATAATGCACGAGAGAATGAGACACAAAGACCATGCTTCAAAGGACCACAAGTGGTCACCAAACCCATAGGACACCTCCCTAACATGTGGCAGCCACCCCGGGGCTGCCCATGCTTGGCCACCCCACGGATGTCCAGCTATGACATATATGGCCAGGTTACACGGCGGACCGGGCGGAGCGGGCCAAGCTCCTGGCCTACGGCGACGTCGGGCACCATCGGGTGGTGCCCTTTGTCCTGGAGGAGTTTGGTGCCATGGGGCCCCTGACCTCCGCCTTCTTCAAGGAGTGTTGCCGGCTCCGGGAGGACCGGCTGGACCTGGAGGGCCAGCGGGCCCCATGGTCGGCGCGGACCTGGACGTCATATTGGCGTCAGCGCTTGTCGGTGGCGCTGACTCGGGCCATGGCTGACATCATGCTCCGCCGTACGCGGGCTGATTTTGCGGTGCAGCAGGGCTATTAGGTTCCTCCCGTTAGGCGTTTCCATTGGTCTTATCGTAGTATAGAGCTTTGACATGGCTCTGTATATAGGTTTATAGCTGGGCGTTTGCTTTGGTTTGAGTGATTTCACTCTGCTGTAAGTAATTATATTTTTAACATATATGGCCAGGAACCCGATACGAGCAGCTGCTTTTGGCAGAGCACAAGGAAAGCTAGCTATGCCAAACTAGGGTAAGGACAGGTTTTCAGTGGCCGAGTAAGGTCCTAGGTCTTCGTAGGACGCTTAGGTGACACCATTGTGCTTTAGCACCCTAAGTAGAGCCATGCATGCAATATAAAGGGCTCATTATAGGTATCGCAAAGACGAAGAGGCTATCACAGCAGCAGAATGCCAACATGACAAGGTCAACTCCTCTACCTAGCTCCCTCTAGAAAAAAGGGTAATATGTCAGAAACCAAATAGGCAAGATCCCAGAAAGCCTGGGAAAAACTTTCAGCAACAAGGCAGCAACAAGAAACTATCCACACGTACGCTTACCATAGCAAGCAAGGCATTGCTTCTAACGCCAGCGTTGGCCATGCAGATAACGATTACCTTTGCATTGACGGAACGGAAGGAAAAAACGGTGGCCAGCTGACACTCGCCTCTCCCCATTCAACAGCGGCATGAAAATGACCTTCAGGGGCTGGGCATAATACACAATCGAAATCATACAATGTAATCGAATAACAACCTACGACATGTGTTGTCGTAATTTATATGAAGAAACGGATGCGGATGATGTCCGGAGACGGCTTCTCGACGTGCTCCCAGCCGGCCAGATGCGCGGAAAGGCTCGAAAATTATAAAAGAAAGCATGGGGACGCGTGGGCAGCACCCAGCCTTGCGGCAAATGAAATCTATGGCTCGCGCCCACCGCCGTCGTCGCCAGGCGCAACGACGATCTGAAGACATAAAAACTGGGTATATTTAACGCTTCCAACCGCCCAAAAAACTTGTACCCAGAACTCGCCCTTGAACCCGAAAGCGTAACAATACCCACCCTCACGGTATCCGTTGCTAATGTCAAGAAAAAAGCGCGCATCACAGAGCAGTGCACCGGCTTGTCATGCAATCTACGTCGCCTCCCGTTTTTCTGCAAACTAGACAAATTCCGTTTATCAAAGAATTTTTTAGAGAATCAAAAGCGACTGCCCCCCAAAAACAGCTTGGGCGGAAGCTCTAGATGTTGATCTATAATTCTGTCTTGGTCCGGGGCAAAACGATCGCCTGTATAGTTCAGGCAAGCCTCGGACCTGGCTCGACCCCATAGCCGCAATTTGCGGGAACGCACGCACGCATTGCAACGTTCCCACCAAAATAGGTACTTTTCTCCACCACATAATTTACAGGTACGGACGGGTCCTGTCGACCCCAGTACCGCGCCGCGCCGGGTACGGAGTCCATTTTCGCGGGAAAAGGGTCAGATGACCGTTGGGACCAAGGTTTCACGCCAATACCTGCTGCTGAAG
Organism: Mesostigma viride; assembly: GCA_009746045.1. Classification (NCBI taxonomy): domain Eukaryota; kingdom Viridiplantae; phylum Streptophyta; class Mesostigmatophyceae; order Mesostigmatales; family Mesostigmataceae; genus Mesostigma; species Mesostigma viride. The sequence goes on along the minus strand of RPFO01000068.1, from coordinate 89,350 downwards.
GTGCTGTCCTTATTGGGAGGATTTTGTCCTCAATTGAGGACATGTGAGTTTGGGGCACAAACACCGTGGGTGCGGCCAGGCATCATTCCGGGATTGCAGCGAGGCAGTCCATACACGGTGGAACGAGGCTATGGGCTGGAGCCGAGGTTTGTGGCTACTCTACCAAGGACGCCAAGCTTGCCGGTGGGCTGCAATGGGTCGCCAATTGAGGGATCCAAGGTGGGAAACTGGGAATGCCGGTGCAAGCGCAGGTGGAGCTGAAGGACAGGTATACTGCTGACGGTGGGCTTGTTGACATCAACCAAGCCTATTGGAAATATAAGACTTGGCTGCACCAGCAGTATATCGTCACGCCGCATAACCAGCTGCCGAAGTCCTTTGAGATGGACAACATCCCAATGTTTTTCTCGGGCAACACGCAATTGCCGGTGGCGGAAACTGCGCGGCGGGTCACCATGCCAGTTACTCCGGCAACCCCGGCAGACGTCCCAGCACCAACCATGCCCCGGGAAGCAACCCGCGAGGAGCGGATGTCACGGGTGCCGAGGACAGTCACGGTGGCAAAGCACCCTGATGGGTCCCCGGCTATCGCTTTCCAGGCAATAAGCGAGGACGGCACTTGTTGGGGCCCTATGGTGTGCCCCAGCGCAAAGTCCGTCACCAAGCTGGATGGCGGAGCCGGGCCGCTCGTGATCACGATGGAGCTGGCCAAGATGTGTGGTGCGACCCGTGAGAACGGCGGGCTCATAGACAGCACCGTTCTCGTGGAGGGATGGAAAGGGCCAGCGGCGCGACCCGATGCAATGACTTCCATGCTGATCAACGTCATCCTCAACCCCACGGACCCAAAGCGGATGGCCTGCGTGGCTGTGCCGGCCTTGGTGGTCGACAGGTGTGGGTATGCAGCCCTTATCGGGATGGACGTCATGTATCGCCTCGGGCTCATAATTGACCCTTGGCTGGAGGTTGCGACCTACCGCCGTGATTGCCGGCAGGCCGGGGAGGGGAAGCAAAAGGCGCTTCTTCCCATTCAGTGCAGCAGCGACCCGGAGCCTAACCCGCAGGGGGTGGTGTCGAGCTAGACGCGTGTGTGGCTGCAGTGGTGTCGCCCGCCAGCATAGAGGTGGAGCCAGGGGATGCGGCTGAGAACTGGGGGGGGGGGCGTGTGGCCGGACGCGCAAGCGGTGCACATGGCGCAAGCGGCTAGCGACAAGCGCGCGCGCGATAGGCACCGTTGTGTGCTGCCTGCGGCGTTGCCAGCGCGGGATGCGCAGAGGCAAAGTTGGCTTGCCCAGGTTGCGCCCCTGCCACGCCTGCGCGATGTGCGCGCACGGGTGATGGCGGCATGTCAGGCACTGCCCAAGGGTGCTGGGGGGAAGCGGCGCCAGCCGGGTGCCGTCACGCCGTACCCCGGCTTTAGCTCAGAGGTGCTGGAACGCATCCCGGACTTCGGGCGTGCCACCGTCATGCTGGAGCTGTTCGCAGGTATGGGTGGCGGCATAGCCGGTTTCCTGAGCAGCGGGGGGGTATGCAGCAAGCTCATTAATTGCGGTGGAGGCATCGCTCACAGCCAGGGCGGCATATTTGCACCACTGCGCTATCTTGTCGCAAGCATACCCAGCACAATTTCCTCCATCCGCCTGGGCTGATGTCTTCGGCGAGGGCAGTGACTCATGACGTGCGCTTCCTTGGGCGGCAGCAGCTGCGCCGCCTCATCTCACAACATGGCGAGGTAGGGTTGGTCATTGCTGGCTGGGAGTGCCAAGGCATGAGCCAGGCTGGGCATGGCCGGGGCCTTGCCGACAGCAGGAGCGGCCTATTTTGGGACATGCTGCGCATTGTGGGCGAGCTCCAGCAGCTGCAGCAGGTGCCACCCGCCTACTTATTTGAAAACGTAGTGGCGGTGGACAGTCCCAGCCCCACTGTTCGGGAGGATTGGGGCACCATTGTGGGTATTTTGGGGGAAACCGTGGTGTCGGACAATGCCGGGCTGGGAGGGAATACCCATCGGCTGCGCGCGTTCTGGACCAACATCGCTGGCCAAGGTTCTACGCAGGCGGTGATGCAGCATGTCGCTAGCCACATTGAGCTGCCACCGGTCGATGTCGTGTTGCCCAGTCAACTCACGGCGCAGTATGTGGAGCACGATGATCAGGCACCCTACGCGCCCGTCAACAAGGCAGGCGCCCCCATGCGAGCACTGCCCACCCTTGTCAGTTACCAAGGGTCCCAGGCTTATATCGTGATCGGGGCAAGGGGCTTGTGTGGGAGCGTGCCACAGGTCTCTTGGTTCAGCCACCCGCGGGGTTTCGTGAACTAAGCATGGGCTTTGCCGAAGGTGCATCCGCCGCCCCAGGGCTCCTGGACACTAGAAAAGCATATGACCGGGCGGTAACACGCCCGGTAACACGAACGAACCCGGTAACGGGGCCGGTAACATGCACGGACCCATGTTACCGGCCGGTAACAGGGTCCGTTCCGGTTACGGCCGCAGTTACCGGAACGTGCCCGGTAACGTGAACGTGGCCACGTTCGGGTTACCGGGCAATAACCAGAACAAGCCCGGTAACAAGGCCTTGTTATCGGGCCGGTTCAGGTTACCGCCCGGTAACCGGAACGAGGCCACGTTCACGTTATTGCCCGGTAACAAGGCCTTGTTACCGGGCTGGTTCAGGTTACCGCCCGGTAAACGTTCAGGTTACCGGTCAGGTTATGGGGTCCGTTTACTGTACGATCCCGGTATTCGTCCCGTAGGTTACGACGTCGTATGCTTCTCGCGTACACTACCGGTACTACAATCATGTCGTTATGTCGTTCTGAATTGCAGTCACCAGGATGTCACTTAGAGTTTCACTTAGCATTTCGGTCAACCTAACCCCTAACACCCATTTACCCGGGGGAAAAAAAAAATGAATGGGATTTGCAGCAAGGCTCATGCAAGACGAGATTCATTTTCATAAAACATTTCATTATTACATGCAGGATTACATGTCATGCACAAAAATCCAACGCCTTCACAGAAAGAAGCATATCAAGTCAACATCAAATTCGTGGCTTCTCTTCGTGGCTTGAAATACTGTTTCCATGCGGTGCTTAGGACAGATCCGGGGATGTCGGCACCGCACAGAAGCTCCATCCGGGAGCAAGTGCGCCGGGGGAAGATGTTGTACATCCAGAGCTCGATATGTACGGGAGGCCGTCGTGTTGGAAACCGAGGTGTCTCCACAGAATTCCGCGCGCAGGCAGCTTGTGCCTTTACGGGGGAAGACCTGCGACACAAAAACCGTGTCCGGACAAAGCAATACGGAGAAATGGCAACGGCAGATGGAGCCGGCAAAGGCCGCTTGTAAGGAAAGTGATTTTTAATGCACGAATCAATGTATAATGCATGCTACATCGCCATCGCTTGGGCGGTGAAAAGACAAGGACCAAGCACATGCACCCACCTAGCCTTCGTGCCTCCCTCCCTTGACGAGGACCAACCACATGCCCCCACCTACCCTTCGTCCATCCCGCCCTTGACGAGGCACAACCATGTGCCCCCACCTACCCTTCGTGCATCCCTCCCTTGACAAGAAACAAGCACGTGCACCTACCTAACCTTTGTGCATCCCTCCCTTGGCAAGGAACAAGCACACCCACCCACCTACTCCACATGCATCCCTCCCTTGACAAGGAACAAGCACGATCACCCTGCTACCCACTAGCATGGTAGCAAGGCAGACCTTACAATTGCATGTGCAGTTTATCCGTAGAAACTGTTAGACAACCAGCAAACGAGCCAGCCGGTGAAGAGCAAGGCACGCATGCAAGGAATTTGTCGTTGCCTATGTCTACCCTTGTGTTTGTCACTGCAGTTGATGGAAAAAGAGTGCTTAGAAAGCAAGAATGCTTTAACGTTGGTAATAGCAGAGGTGGCGGCAGCAAAAACACTGCGGATGGTTTCCAGCACTAATGTGGATAGTGATAATGCATGCCACTTTACGGGACCATACAAACCACAACAAGGATAAATCGTGAGAGCAAAAACAGGGGAGTACAAAATGGCCGGCTTACCTAGCAACAACAAAAAAATTGCATGAAAAACGAGACAACTCACCTTTGTCGCAGCAGTGACCATATCAGACAGCTCACAAAAACTTGTTGATCCTTGAAACTTCCTGCTTGAAGGCAGCCACCAACGGTATGGAGTTTTCACCCCAGTCCTTCTCAACAGCCAAGGGAAAGGGAAAGAGAGAGGAGGGGTGCGGGAGGAACAAGAGAGCGGGGGGTGGGAAGGGGGAGAGAGAGGGAGAGAGAGGAGAGAGAGGGGGAGAGAGGGGAGCGAGGGGGAGCGAGGGGCAGCGAGGGGGAGCGAGGGGGAGCGAGGGGGAGCGAGGGGGAGCGAGGGGGGCGAGGGGGGCGAGGGGAGCGAGGGGGAGCGAGGGGGGCGAAGGGGGCGAGGGGGGCGAGGGGGGCGAGGGGGGCGAGGGTGGGCGAGGGTGGGCGAGGGTGGGCGAGGGGGGCGAGGGGGGCGAGGGTGGGCGAGGGGGGCGAGGGTGGGCGAGGGTGGGCGAGGGTGGGCGAGGGTGGGCGAGGGGGGCGAGGGTGGGCGAGGGGGGCGAGGGTGGCGAGGGGGGCGAGGGGGAGCGAGGGGGGGGAGGGGGGCGAGGGGGAGCGAGGGGGAGCGAGGGGGGAGGGGGGCGAGGGGCGCGAGGGGGAGCGAGGGGGGCGAGGGGGAGCGAGGGGGAGCGAGGGGGAGCGAGGGGGAGCGAGGGGGAGCGAGGGGGAGAGAGGGGAGAGAGGGGGAGAGAGAGGAGAGAGAGGGGAGAGAGAGGGGAGAGAGGGGGGCGGGGGAGCGAGGGGGAGCGAGGGGAGCGAGGGGAGCGAGGGGAGCGAGGGGGAGCGAGGGGAGCGAGGGGGAGCGAGGGGAGCGAGGGGGGCGAGGGGGAGCGAGGGGAGCGAGGGGGCGAGGGGGGCGAGGGGGCGGGGGGGAGCGAGGGGAGCGAGGGGGAGCGAGGGGGAGCGAGGGGAGCGAGGGGGAGCGAGGGGGAGCGAGGGGAGCGAGGGGAGCGAGGGGGAGCGAGGGGAGCGAGGGGAGCGAGGGGGAGCGAGGGGGAGCGAGGGGGAGCGAGGGGGAGCGAGGGGAGCGAGGGGGACGAGCGAGGGGAGCGAGGGGGAGCGAGGGGAGCGAGGGGGAGGAGGGGCAGCGAGGGGAGCGAGGGGGGCGAGGGGAGCGAGGGGGCGAGGGGGGCGAGGGGGGCGAGGGGAGCGAGGGGGGCGAGGGGGAGCGAGGGGGAGCGAGGGGGAGAGAGGGGAGAGAGAGGAGAGAGAGAGGGGAGAGAGAGGGGGGAGAGAGGGCTACTAAAATTCACCAAGCAAGCATGCAAGGAAGCAAGGCCGGACTAACCGAGGAAGCAAGGGACTAATTAAATTCAGCAAGCAAGCAAGAGTGGCTAACCAAGGAAGCAAGGGCCTAACCAAGGAAGCAAGGGACTAATTGAATTCAGCAAGCAAGCGTACATGCGCGCAAGGAAGAGAGTGGCTAAAAAAGGAAGCAAGGGCCTAACAAAGGAATCAAGGGACTAATGAAATTCAGCAAGCAAGCAATTGCAAGCATGCAAGGAAGAGGGGCTAACAAAGGAAGCAACGGCCTAACAAAGGAATCAGGGGACTGCTTCCATTCAGCAAGTGGTCAAGCATGCAGGGAAGGAACGGCCTAACCAAGTAGGCAGGGTCATATCAAAGGAAGCAAGGCATTAATTAAATTCAGCAAGCATGCAAGGAAGAGTGGCTGACAAAGGAAGCATGGGAATAACCAAGGAAGCAAGGGACTGATTACATTCAGGAAGCACGCATGCAAGGAAGCAAGGGAATAAAGAAAGGAATTAATCAAATTCAGCAAGCGGCTATACAACGAAGCAAGGGCCTAATCAAGGAAGAAAGCAACCACGCAAAGAAGCAGGCAAGCATGCAAAGACGGAAACAAGCATGCAAGGAAGCAAGGGCTTTATCGAACTCAGCAAGCAAGCAAGCATGCAAGGAAGCAAGGAGCAAGTGAGGGACCAAGGGACTAATCAACTTTATGACACTTACCACGCAGAAGGGACAAACTCATGACCGCGGAGAAGATAACACTCCGTCCCTCCTGTTGCGATTGCAAAGGGGTGAAAGAATAGTGGTGATGTGAGGAATGAATTCCAGTGCAAAATTAGGAAAATACCTTCAATAACAAAGCTAGTAAGTAGGTAAGGTAATTAAAAGTAGGTAGCAAACTGATGACAACACGCACATACTCACGCATGGACCAACCAAGTTAGTATCTAATCAACTATGTGGCTAATGAGGAAGCACCATGAAACATTTGACCTTACTGGCTTCATCAGAACACGTCTAGATGCTTTTCCTTTGCAAAGATAGTCGCAATTGACGCTTGGGGCCTGCATGGGATTCAGGTCTGCATGGACGTGCTTTGACAACAAACGGGCATTACACACGAAAATGCCGAAGGACGGTACTTCATGATGGTCATCTTCATGAAATTGACCACGCATGTAAGAGGAAAAGAAATCAAGAATTCAGAGTTCATGCTATACTAAGAAACCAGCTTTTGCTCAGAATGCCGCTTTTGCGGTCTATGGGCCTTCCAATGCAACCTGCCAAGCCATTCTCATAAGTATCCTTGCTCAGCTACGCCGTTGCTCATTTTCCCAGCTCCATTCCTCTTCGATCACAGCCTGTCCATGACGGCCTTGTAGGTTTTGGATAGCTCCAGAATCTCGCTCTGCTTATTCTTCGTTACTTATGTCACTCACATGTCGTCGCTACTAGAACCGCTTCTAGTGCGGTTCTCGCTGCCACCCCTGCTGCCATGCGGTCTGCACTGCAGCTCATCGCTCCATTTACCGCTCGCGTTCTCTTGAATTGCTACCCCTGCATACTGCCGGATTCGGGAGAGGCCTCCAGGATTGGCTCCTCGTCGGTGCTGTCGTGGAAATACAACCGCGGCTGACGTCCTAGCTACCTAACAAGAGGCACTGTGTACGTAGTGGGAATCACCATCCTTAGCTCATTTGAGCAATTCTTGACAAACTGCCAGGCCGCATTGAAAAAACAACCAGAATAACATCGAATTTCTCCAGGCATACTCGGTTACGGACCTACATCTAAACTGTATGTGGAAACTCTCTGAACTTCGCTGAGAGTTTTCCGTGCTGGCAATCCTTCTTTTCCCGACCTTAACAGTCCACCATTCCTGCCAGACGAATTCTGCCATGTCAACCCTATCTTGTCCCGAGCCAGCACTGTCACAAGCGCTGGCGTACTGGCCAGCGGCGATAATGTTTCCGCCCGTCGCCATTCATGGCTTTCGTCAGTTCCGTGTCCGCCGACCGCCATCCCCGCCCCTGGTCTTCTAACGTCTTTCTTTGGAGGTAACAACCCGTTCCCCAAATTTGAAATCCGCGCGGCGAAAGTTTTGTGCCAGGCGTTAGTACGCGCAGTACATATCTGTGCTTCGAACCGTACATCAATGTGCCTCGTACTGAACGGTGCAACGTACGGCAAGCAAAACGGACTGGAAGGACACTGTCTAGTATCCCGTACATAGGCAACGAACGCAAGATGTTAATTAATATGCTCCATGACTCCCTAACGAGAGCACGAGTGTAATTAATAACGAGTTCAATTAATAACGAGTTTAATTATGTAATATCAAAGAGAGTCAACCATGCAGCACCGACATGTCATTTATCAAGGAGACAACCAGCGCAGGCCAGAAATCGGAAAATCCGGACCATGGTAGCTCGAGCCTGCCGTTATCTTGTCCGCGTTGGCGAGTCCGGTTCATGATGACGAATATGAATGGAGATGGACATGTGTAGCCTTACATGCGTTGACATTATGGCTGGCTAACGTGCATAGAGTAACATGAACATGCCCGGTAACCGGCAACGTACCATGAACGTGCCCGGTAACACGCCCAGTAACACTGAACATGCCCGGTAACCGGCCCGGTAACACGCACTAGCCCGGTAACATGAACATGCCCGGTAACAGGCATCGTAACATGAACGTACCCGGTAACACGCCCGGTAACACGCCGGAACATGCCCGGTAACCGGCCCGGTAACACGAACTGGCCCGGTAACATGAACATGCCCGGTAACAGGCATCGTAGCATGAACGTGCCCGGTAACACGCCCGGTAACACGAACGCCGGAACCCGGTAACCGGCCCGGTAACACGAACTGGCCCGGTAACATGAACGGACCCATGTTACCGGGCATGTTACCGGGTTCGTTCGTGTTACCGGGCGTGTTACCGCCCGGTCATCTCCTTTTCTAGTGGAGGTGGAGCGATGGTCGCTCGTTGGCCAGGCCATGTCAGCCTGGCAGGTGTGGACACCTTGCTAGCAGCGCAAGGTGTGCGGAGGGTGCAGCGGGTTGCACTCCCCGTCCATGCTGCGACTGCACAGGCGCAGAGTGACACTTCTCCACCCACCGGTGCTGCGCCGGCTGGTGTGCCTACAGTAATTGGCGGAGCGTGCAGGCAGCAGGGGCCAAGGGTGGTCCTACACCTGGCGCCAGGTATGGTCAGTCATCCTCATGACTGCGCTCCTCACCAGCTGTGTGTTCTCGGCGGCTCCGGCCTTTCAGTTCCTCGTGGCGAAGGCACAACGGCAGGTGCATGGGAGAGCGAGGCATTACGCCGGGAGCGGCGGCATACATGCTGTTTCAGTCGGCGGCCGTGCGCGGTCCCACGGTGGCTGTGCACAATGTCTCGAGCGCAAGCGACCCGGCAGCAAACCATCAATGGAGCGTCTGTGAGCACCTCACAGCTGAGCAACGCGCGAGGCTGCTCAAGTGGCTGGAAGGTGCGCGCAACGCGTTTGCATTCAGCAGTCAAGAGCTGGGATGCTACAATGGTGGGCAGATGCGGGTCCCGCTGGACACCGATCAGCCACTGTTTCGCCGACAACACCGGCTGAGTCAAGCTGAGCTGGAGTTTGTGCAGCAACAATGCGAGGAGCTGGAGGCTGCTGGCATCATTCGGTCATCCACATCCAACTATGCGGCCGCGACCGTCGTGGCGCCCAAGAAGGATGCGGTGACAGGTGAATGGACTGGGATGCGCATGGCGACGGACCTGCGGCAACTCAACGCACACACCCCGATGGACAGGTACCCCATGCCGCGAGTGGACGATGTGCTTGACCGGATATCGCCACGCGTGCAGTTCATCTCATCCCTAGACCTCCGCAGTGGGTTTCACCAAATCCAAGTGGCGGAGGGTGACCAACGCAAGCTCGCGTTCTGGGGGGGCCACCGACTCTATGAGTGGGTCAGGATGCCTTTCGGGCATAGGAATGCGAGTGCCATCTTTCAGCGTGCCATGGATCAAGTGTTGAATGGCATGCCATTCGCTGCGTGTTACATTGATGATGTGATCATCTTCAGTGAGACATTTGAGCAACACCTCCAGCACCTTGAGCAGGTGCGCATGGCACTGGCGCGAGCCAACCTAAAGCTGCATCCCGAGAAGTGTCGGTTTGCGCAGCGGAGCCTCGACTTCCTCGGACACCAGATCATTCCTGGCGGCAGAACTCCACAAGCGGCCAAGGTGGAAGCGATCGTCAACGCGGCAACGCCCACGGATGTGGCGGGTGTGCGGGCTTACCTGGGGCTGGCGGGGTATTACCGAGGTTATATCCCCAACTTCAGCACCAAGGTTAAGCCACTGACGGAGCTGTTGAAGAAAGGTGCAGTCTGGGCATGGGGTCCGGCGCAGCAACGCGCCATTGAGACCATCAAGGCAGAGCTCACCTCAGCGCCGATACTCCGTCAGCCCGACTATGCCCAGCCATTTGTGCTATACACGGATTGGTCCAGGGTTGGACTTGGTGCTGTGTTGGCACTAGAAGGACGTGCATATATGGCAAGGAACATGTGGTGGCGTATGCCAGCAGGAGCAACAACACGGCTGAGGCCAAGTACTCATCGTATGAGGGCAAGGCTCTGGCCGTGGTGTGGGCCATCAAACATTTTCGGCCATACTTGTTCGGGCGTCAGTTCACGCTGGTCACCGACCATCAGCCACTGCAGTGGTTGATGACAAGTGCTAATCTGACAGGCAAGCTGGCGCGCTGGGCCATGATTATTCAAGAATATAACATGACCATTGTACACCGTGCTGGGGTGGACCATTCCAATGCCGATGTCTTATCACGCTATGCTTTGGCAACCTCAGAGGACCGGACAGGGGCGCGAGCGCAGGGCACGGAGGGACCACAGGGCTCAGTCGTCTTTGTCAACGCAGCCGGGCCATGCGATTCCGAGTCGCGATGGCTTTCCTGCAGTGATGCCATGGCGGAGTTTGCGTGCTACGCGAATCCCGTACGGCCAGCGGCTTTCACGCCACGATCCCAGGGCGTGATATTTCTTCCTTTGGCTGAAGACACGCTTGCGCAGCCGGTGGATCCGGCGAGCATGGGCTGTGTGGTGCTGCATGCTGCCGCTAGTCACGCCATTGCGGTGGAGTGCTGAGCTGGGGACGTGTGGCTGGATGGGAGGGTTCGATCTTTCAAGAGCGGGTGCAGGGTTTGCCTGCCTCTCCAGCCCCTGCTGACTGGACACCGACGCAGAGGCAAGCCGAGCAAGAGCGCGTGGAGCGCCGGGCTGTGAATTATACCTGGGAGGGCAACCAGGTCTACAAGCTTGTGGGGCGCCGCAAGCTGGTCGTGCCGCCCCCTGACAAGCGTGCTGCCCTCGTCAATGCACATTACCATGAGCGGTTCGGGCACATGGGTGCACACCGCACAGGTGCCATGCAGGGTGCGTGGGGTCTATTGGTGGGCAGGCATGAAGCATGCCATAGCACGGCAGGTAGCCAGTTGTGCTGAGTGTGCTCGCGCGAAAGCGCGTTTCAACCTGGACCATCATGACAAGGAGCTCATGAGCTTGCCCATCCGGGGCTTGTTCTACCGGTGGCACGTCGACTTGTGTGGGCCCTTTGAGCTCAGCACTTCCGGCAACCGTTACGTCATGGTGTGTGTGGAATCGTTCAGCAAGTGGCTGGAACTGATTCCCCTACCCGACAAGCACGCCGCCACCACAGCCACCTACTTCCTGGATGTTATTGCTCGGTATGGGGCACCGGCGGAGGTGGTTTCAGACCAAGGCGGGGAATTTCGTGGGGAATTCCAAGAGCTATTGGATTCCTGCTCCATCGATCATCGGCACACGTCGCGGGAGCACCCTCAGGCCAATGGACTGGCTGAGCGTTTGGTTCAGACAGTCAAACAGGCGCTGCGCAAATGGGCGTTGCAAGCAGCACATGTTGTCACGTCCGTGATCATTTACGTCCGTGCACTCAAGAAGTTACGCGATTGCCGTAATCGGAATCGTTGGCATCCGACGTTTGGTTGGTTCCGATTCAGTATAGGCCGCAGGCTTTGTTCCTTGGGCCGGTGTGGAGCGCCGCGCCGGAAAGGCCTGAATTTCTAGAGTGACAGTCTTAGGTGACCTGACTTAGGTTCGGGCGCAAGACTTTGGGGCGCAAAGCCTTGGTGGCTTGCGCAATATTCCGGTGCGTGACATTTGGCAGTTATGAATCTTTTGTATTGTCCAGACGGAATGATGTTCAGTCCATCTGACAAAGCTAGATACGCAGATCGTAGTGTGCGGTGTGCTGGCTCGCACGTGGCTGTCGAACAGACTTGCCCTGCATTTTGCTGGCAGTCTAACTGCACGTCAGGCGGCTTGCTGGCAAATGCGACAGCGCATGGATGCCAGGATTTTTGGAGGTATTTAGGAGCACAGCAGCGGCCATGGTGGTCGTTGTTCGCTCGTTACTCTCCCTCACAACTTGGTGTTGTCGTCAAGGGGTTTAATAGTGGAACAATCCGGAGCAGCCCCCGAGAGTGGTTGCAATGAGTAATTGTCATGAGATTGGTTAACGGAAGTGATAACTGTTTGGTTTCGTCAAGATGATGTGTGTATTGTGGGCGAGACTCGGGAAGGAACCCGGTCGTCGTTGGCCATGCACTGCAGACTGCAGTGAGCCATAGCTGGGGTAAGCAGTTCGGGATAGGTAGACAGGATAGGGGGCGCTAAAGGACACTGCCAGCCGTAAGCCAAGCGGAGCAGTGTGGCGTCACCCGAGGCCTGCTAGGTTATCAAGAATTAACCGCTTGGCCTTATTTGGACAGTGACGCACAAGTACGACATTAATTATACGACTAGACAACACTTGTATCCTTGTCGATGTCTTTTGAAATTAAATGTGAATGTTTTGGTTACTTTCCAAATATATAAAGCATCATGGTTTATTCTACAGCTGGCTGGCTACGGAATTGCCTGTCATGAGGTCGGCGGCCAAGTATGTCCGTGACCTGCATCTCACTGGATATTTAACGAGCGAACAACCCATGATGGGTTCAGTCCGGCCAGCCTGGGGTTCCTCCTGCTTCACCCAGGGAAGCACAAGGAAGAGGTTATTGCTTAGCCTTCAAAAGCATCTGAAGAGGTTAGGCTTTTCCCTGTAAAAAGCCATTGAAGGGGTTATTGCTAAGCCTTTAATTAAAAGCATGCATGTTAAGGTTGTTGCTGATCCTGGAAAAGCATCTTTGAGCAGCTGGATTTTTTTTTTTCCTTTTTGCTGCTGCCTGGAATGACGCCCTCTTTGGGCTTCCTTCGGTTGTGTGAGCTGCCTTTCTTTCACTTTTTGCTCTCAAGTTGTTGTGAGCTAAAGAGTGGGGGGGGAGGTGGCATATCACACACATGATTACTGCTGATAGTGGATGCATTCAAGTAGCGGTAATGATCAGTCCAGGATATAATGGCACGCAAACGCGACAGTGTGGCCACCTGCCAGGGATAGGGAACTCCCCTGGATCGCCATGGGCTACCGGATGAGCCGGCCCACAAGAATCCCTCGCCCATGCAGTTCTCCCCCTATTTTCTGCTCTTTGGTCGGGCACCATTGTTGCCCTCTGAGGTGCAGGAAGCTCACCCCCAGCCGATTCAATGGAATGACGCCAATGAGTGGCTGCGGGAGGTTGTGGCGCGCGCCGCCACATTTAAGAAGGTGATGCCCATCGCGATGAACAATCTGTTGATCGCGCAGCACCGCGACACACTGCGGTACGCCCAGCGACGGGGTGGCAAGTATATGGCCAGGCGGCTGCAGTTCCACCCCGGCCAGTATGTGTTTCTGCGGACTCAACCCCAACACACGCTGGACGTCACGGCCGGGCCCACCATCCTTCGCATTGTGGAGATTAAGCCTTCGGGGGTGGCCGTCCTCGAAGGTGCGGATGGTAGTAAGACCACCGACAATGTGTCGAACCTGTCTCCTTGCTCCATGCCCCACCTGGCACGGAGCATCCAGCCGCACACCGCTAGGCGCATCCGCGATGCGCAGTGTCAAATTTGTCACCGGGTCGACCCTGAGCCTGAGGTCATGTTGCTGTGTGATCACTGCAACTGCGGCTGGCATCTTCACTGCCTTCAACCCCCTCTGTCTCAGGTACCTGAGGGTTCCTGGTTTAGCCCTGTGTGCATTGCTGCGGGGTTCACCACCCATGCGATTCAAGCAGCTACTGCCACTTTGTTGCTCGCTACCCAGCAAAGGACTTGGTAGCGAGGGGGGGGAGAAAAGTGGGCAGCACTAGTGGGGTAAGGCTAGCATGTGGCCCATCGATCACCCATGCAGCCATACCTCATGAGGGCCAACTAGGTCGTGGGCTACTGTCAGTGCAGGGAGTTCGGCACGAGTACGCGACACGATGCCGAGCCCAGGCCAGGCCGATGCGGGTGCCCACATCGTCGGCGGTGTCAGGGAGCATGCTCCCCAGCAGTTTGAAGCGATCACGGAACGGAACCTCCGTCCCGTCTAGCAGCCGCGGCCAGAGGCGGGTGACTGGAAGCCCCAATCACCATGGCCTCAGTTTTGACACTAATCTCCAACGTCCCCACCGCCCTCGCCTCCAAGCCCAGACAGTCCAGCCAGGTCTGAATGTGCTCGGGGCGCGTGATGAGGGTGGTATCATCCGCATAAAGCAGGTCGGACAGGCGGTAGCCGGGGACAACACCGCCGTGTTCGCGCTCGGATGTAGATCACCATAGATGGAGGGCGGTGCACGGAGGGCACCATAGTTAATTAATTAATTAATTAGGAACATCATGCACTCCGTTGGGAGTAAATGTAGCACATATCCCTGAGGAGGGGCATATGGCTTTTAATACATTCTAGGCTACTTCATATGCAAGGCACTTCGACTGCTATGCAGAACAAGAACTTCGATCGAGGTGGAAGACGATTGTCCAGGCTCATACACCAGCCCCTGTGGGCAAGCCCCCCCCCCCCATGCAAGAGGAAGGGGCGCTTTCATTTTATATACTTTCTTTGTTTGTTTGGTAGCTAGAAAAACCACAAGGGGAATACACTCGGGAATAGATTATTTGAACATCTTTTGTTTTATTTATCGTTTGCATGCAGGTGGTCGGCGCTTAGCCTCATAACTATTTAGTAAATCTACGCACCAATGCGGACGGTGTAGCTACAGGGAATGAGCCTCGGCCATGGAGGTCGTTGCATTGGCCGGCTCGTTTCTCTCCCTAACAACTGGTTTGTTGTCTTCATGGGGATGCTTTGGTTTGCACATTAGTAATGAGGATTTGTACGCTGATTTGCCCTATGTTTCCCACATTATTAGGCACAGGCGCCTGGGCCTAGCCGGGCACCTGGCCCGCACATGCAGATCAGGTAGATACCTCAGATAGACTAGCTGGCACCAAGCCCGCCCTGCCTGGGCGATATGTCCTCACCTGGCGTGCCCCCGGCCGCGCGCGGCAGGGCCGCCACCCGTGGACTTTTCGTGATAGACTCGGCATGGACATGTGCTACACTAGACGTGACGGGCTCACCCCCGGGCAGCCTCCTGGTTTGTCTGTAATATGGAGGCAGATGGTGCGCAAGGATAGATGGCAAGTAGTGATGAAGGAGACCACCCCCAAGCCTGTGGGGGCTCCGCGTGTGACCAAGTATGGCATTCATAGCGATTCGGGCCGCGGTGCCCACACCCCTGTAACTAGGACCTAGATAGCTTATACCATCCATTCCATGTGTGGTGTCGAGTGCCACCTGCGTTTATTGCTGCCATTCGCCGACTGTATGAGGGCTCACAGGCAGTAGTGTGGACTGCGGAAGGCACCACCCCACCATTCCCCCTTCACCACGGGGTGTGGCAAGGTTGTGTCCTGTCCCCATATATATCTGTTCATTATTGTCGTTGATCACGTCATGCGCCGGGCACGTGCGCGCTTTACTCCGGCTCTTAATTAAGGGGTTCGAGCCTGGCTTGGACATCCTTAACGACAGCGCGCACGGCGGGGTTAAACCTGGTTACCGCCTGGCCGACTTGATTTATGCGGACGACACCACCCTCATCGCGCGCCCCGAGCACATTCAGACCTGGATGGACTGTCTGGGCTTGGAGGCGCGGGCGGTGGGGTTGGAGATTAGTGTCAAAACCGGAGGCTATGGTGATTGGGGCTTCCAGTCGCCCGCCGCTACCATGGCTGAGCACTAGACGGGACGGAGGTCCCGTTTCGTGATCGCTTTAAACTGCTGGGAAGCATGAGCAGCACTTCCTGACACCGCCGCCGATGTGGACACCCGCATCGGCCTGGCCTAGGCTCGGCATCGTTTGCTGAAAACCTACTGGCACTCGAAGGTCCTCGGCGAGCACCGCAAGCGCATGCTCCTCAAGGTCCTGGTCCTCACGGTGCTCACGTATGGCGCCGAGGCATGGACGCTCACGGACACGCTGGCGGCCAAGCTAAACGGCACGGTAACCAGGATGATCCGTCAGGCCCTGAATGTAGGGTTTGACACGCGTAGGCATCTAGAATCTTTGTACCAGGGCATGCCTCGCATTTCGGACGAGATTAGACAGCGTAGGATAGCATTCGTAGGACATCTTGCTCGCACCAGCCAGGTAGACACCGCCCTCGGTCTGGCCGGCCCACAGCGGCTTGGCCAGCCAGGACGGCATATCCTGACCTGGCCTGGCCCTAAGGACATTCAGAAGGTAGGCAAACATGTCATGACCTACCCACAGCAGTTGATGGCTGACCTAGTGGTCCATGCAGCGCAGTTGAAAATCGCATTCACTCCCTCTCTCTTGCTTGGACTGCTATGCAGGACAAGAGGAGGTGGACAACCATTGTCCAGGCTCATACGCCCGCCCCTGTGGGCAAACCCCCTCCCCCCAAGCGGAAGGGGCGCTTTGCTGAGTAGAATAAGTATAGGGTTTTCTAGATTAGATTAGCTTAGAGTTAGATTAGTTCGGTTTCGCGGCTTTGCCCCCCCCTCCATCCATCCATGGGAATATGTGCTACATGATCTCCCAACGGAGTCATGTTATAATTTAATTTAATTTAATTTAATCCATTCCATCCCATGTTCCCCTCGATCCCACTGAGGACTTATGCTCACGTGACGCAGTCACGTGTCTATTAATTAATTAATTAATTAATTAATTAATTAATTAATTAATTAATTAATTAATTAATTAATTAATTAACTAATTAATTAATTAATTAGAGTTAGATTAGTTCGGTTTCGCGGATTCGCCCACCTCCATCCATCCAGCAAGGGAATATGTGCTCCATGATCTCCCAACGGAGTCATGTTATAATTTAATTTAAATGTAATGGTGATCTATAGTATCTATATATCACAACGGTCTGATAGTGCCAAAAAAAGACATTCTTATTCCTCCTAGCTGCACTAATATTCGGATGATGGTCAAACTTGGTGGCTGGCTTCCCCATGGTACCCAGATTGACTGTGCCAAGTCACACCTTGGTTAATTGGCCACTTGGTGCTCACAGAATGGTGACGTCCAGAAGCATAAAAAACGCCAAAATTCCCAATTTTATTCATAATTAATTCCACAAGCAACACAATTAATGTCGGTTTGACCTGGAAATGGGCAGACACATTAAATATAACATATGCAGCTCAAGTACCAAGTTGCACCCCTAATAGAGATGGGATGGCAAGAAATTATGCTATCAACCGTCACAAACACGGTCATTTGGAGCATTTTATGGATCATTAAATGCACCCAACAATGCAAATGAGCTCAGATTAACCTGGAAGTAAGCAAACACTTTACTTGCAACATCTGCAGGCTGGCTGCAAAGTTGCACCTTGATTGAACACCAACTAGTTACATGATTCTGCTGTCACGCGTCACTCTCGCGCAAAATTTGGATATATAATGCACCACAGGTAGCGCAAATGAGTTCAGACAGAGCTGAAATTTTTAATGCAATTTAAAAAGAGCATGCTGAACATGATTGGCAAGTATTACCTCAGTCGCACCACAGATGACGACGTGTCACAGTGACACGTGACAGCAGCCAACATCATATAATATTTCCTTACAAGTTCATACCCCATAACAGTACGAGCTGAGGTAAGGTTGAACTCCAACTTGGTTATCTCCACCCATACATGTGGCATGCACTTCATCATGGAAATACATGAACAGTTGTCTCTTTGATACATCAATAGTATTAACTACCAACATTCCAATGGTGGGGCGTGTTGAGAGAGAGCAACTAGTTGGCAAGTCAAATAGTGGTTCGAAGCAAACATGGCTGCACACTACATTTGCTTGCAGTTGCTATCTAACATCTCTAGCACATTAACTAGCCAGCTAGCTCGCATGCCAAACAATCTTCTAAAGGTGCATGGGCATTTTTTTATGTGTTGTTCATCGTGCACCCTGGACTACCAATCCTAGTGAAGCATGGGCTATGCACGGCAGATGGAGGATGTGGCCATGGGCATGCCATGAGCAGATGCCAGCGAAGGTGCTGGCAGCAGGCAGGTCAGGCAGCAGTAGTGGGATCTAGTGATGCAGAAGAGAGTGGCACATGTGGTAGAAAGTAATGCAGATGGCAGTAGTATGGCCAGTGGCACGAGGCAGCGATCATGAAGGCTATCGTTATGCAGATAGACGTTATGGTCTAGCCTTGAGGTTATGTTGCTACTGCTGCATGATGGAAGGGAAATTTATGTGGCAGGTGGCACGGTACAGCCAACAGTGGTGTAGTGTGCAAACCAACTCATTGGGGTGGGCTTGTGGTGAAAGCTCTCCATTCAGATTTCCGTGGCAACACACCAGGTCATGATATTCTGTGGTGCTGGCAAGTGGTAGTGACAGATTGATCATGCCAGTGATTGATAGCAATGGTGAGCAGTAGGGTGCCTTCTTTGATACTACTGGCATTATCTGTTGTGCCAGGTGCCAGCTATGTCAGCTGCCGATGCTGCTAAATGTGGCCCCAGTTTCTGGTGCTACGATAGAAGAGATGAAGAGGGCAGGAACTTGTGGCTGCAATCACGATCAAGGCTGCGATGGGCGAAGTCAATATGGCAGATTGTGGCAGCAATGGTGCAGGGCCTGGCGTTATCGTTAATGGCAGATTCCATACTGAGTTGTAGGGACACTGCCAGCAGTTACACCAACAGGCGAGACTCATGGTGGTGGACGTTGCTCCTGGTGGGAGTCTATAATATCTGTCACATGGGTATGCGCACACGATGCACCTGGTGGTCCTCCATGCTAACGACAGGAATGTTGGTATTGCTATGCAATCGTGGCACTGCTAACAACGGCGTAACAGTGGTAGGTGTGTTGGGGTGGTGGGGAGTGATGTGGCAGTGGTGTGGCAGCAAGCACTTTGGTAATCGTTATTGTGATGTTGTTGTGAGCCCGTAGAAGGTGTCCTGGTGAGATTCATGCCTCTTACGCAATGCTGTAAGCCCATTGTGCACTCTGTTGTGCCCGCAACAATATTCATCATCATAGGCAGCAACCATATCAAAGACAAATCAGCCCCCTTCCATGTATAGTACTTAATTCTCAGCCTGCTTCAACATATCTGAATGTAACAAGGGCAATGAATCCTGGGTTTCCCAAGGCAGCAACAACATCTGCGCACTTCACATACCTGGGCTCCCCCCTGGTTTCTTCGTGCCTCCCAGCCCCAGATCAGAACACGCCGCCCATCATTGATAAACATGGTGCATTATAATCTGGCCAAGGAAAGAGGTTGAAATACTTACCAACAGGTCCGCTAAAGTGGAGCCCCAGCAGCGTGTTGTATGGCCTGTGAAAGCTGGATAAGCTCCAGGGTTGCACATCAACACACCTATATGTGCTGACTGTTGAATACAGGACATGTACCTTTTGTTTGTGTTCAGGCTCAGCTTCACTACGCCATGAATTACACTTGGAAGAATGAACAGGCGAACATCACGCTGTTTGGGGAGGCTGGCCATGGCTTACGTCTCCCTCTCAAGCAGCGATGCTTGACGAGGCGTCCGGCGTAACATGAACGAGGCGCTTTCACGAGCCTCGAGGAAAGAGACAGGCAGAAAATCTGGATGGCAAACGGGGCTGGCTTCACCCTACCTTGAATCGGGATGCCGAAAAAGCAGGTTCCACTGTACAGCGTCGACTCAACCAGCGCGATGCGTATTCATGCTTCATTCCGCAACGATCGCAGGCAATATTTAGTGATGAGCGCAGGTCTACACTACAGAGCCAGCAAAAAATCAGGCTGGGCTTCGCTCTAGAAGTTGTTGAGACGCCCTGCGCAAATGGGATGACAAAAATGAAAGAAACGAGGGAGTGACATGTTTTTACGTGCGTTGCCATGATCAGCCCCGCACGCGAACTGCTGCGGCAACGAGGCATTTACAATGGCAGTCGTTTTAACAAAAAGTTTTTCGGAAATTTTTTTTTTAATTAGTCACAGAATCGTGCGAGCGGCTTACCTCGAGCTAATTCATCGCCATGTTCGATAAGTTTCCGGTGAGACTTTTTAGGGGTCCGCTGAAAAAAAATGCAGCGGACCTGACCCGACCCGCGAAATGCCCGCCTTTTTCTGTTTCCTGAAAAAATGGGCCGATTTCTTTAGGAAAAAATATCTACGTGAAGTAGATGAGTTATGAAGGCTTAAAGTGCATTCGCTTCCTTAATGTGTTCTCAACGTCACTAGGATTTTCACGGCCGCCATGGGTGCTGCGTGACTTTTGGCCTCGTCGGCACCATCCCGCACACCAGATTTTCGGGATCTCGCGCCAATTTGGTGACGGAATAAGATGGTCGTTTTTAGCGGGGCTCGGACCGTTGTGTGCGGGAACATGACCATCATCTTACCATTACATATAATAAGAAGGATTGTTCGTCCATTGTCCACCCATGCATCGTACTCCTGCCCGGAATGCTTGAGAAAGCCGGGATTTGCGGGGCAGGAGTTTGCGGGAACCGAGAAAGGAGGGCACTAACACTCCAGCCTGTCGAGCACTCGAGGCCGCAAAAGTCTGCAACGGCAGAACCAACTGGCAAGCTCCAACAGGATGCGCCATTTTTCCGCAGTTAGGCTTTTAACGCAATGCACGAAGCTCACGCCTCGAGATGTCAACGTATATACGCTGGTAGCTTATTGTATCAACCGCGAGATCTGTTGAAAGATTGCATTTTCAAGGCTATCGTGATACAACGAGAAAATTTTCCAGCTGTCCAACTGGATTTAATTGGTAGTGCGCCTCTCGCTTGCTTGAGGCCACGAACTCACATTTTCCTAATCTCCATGGCTGTGTAGTCTGCAATGACCGCCACGTGTCTCCCTGCACCTTTCCGTCAAGCGGCGGGGGCAAGGATGAAGGATGTGCTGTCTACCGTACTGTTTATATAGCTTGGGTACTGCGCGATAGGCATGATTCGTTCATACCAGGCAGAACACACCGCATCCCATCAGACCTGCGAAGTTAAGCTGCCTTGGGCCAGTTTAGTAGTGTGATCGGTGACGGCACGCGAATCCCTGGTGACGAATTGTACCCTTTTGAATGCCTTTTCGGCAATTTCCAACCCATTTTGACTGATTTTGCTTGCTGCAGTCAGCATGGGTCACAAGTTTTTACAATCCTGTCTGCGAACAAAGAAAAAAACTCGTTCTTGACTCTTTATGCATTCATCTATTCCCTCTAGTGATTATATAAATCAGTAAACTCGTGCTCCCGTTGGCGAGGGAGTCACGGAGCATTAACACGTCCGTCCTATAGTCGGCGAGAGTTGGTGCGAGAGGTCCCCAGTTTGATTCCGGTCGGATTCATTTGCAGATCGCGTTTTCCGCGTTTTCCGCGGACCGGCACTGAACGCAAATGGTTTTCCTTAGCGGCGTGCCAAATCAGAAAATTAACCCTAATGGATGGGTGGATGGGTACACGCAATCCTACCGGTCTAAGCCATTTATTAATCCTACCGGTCTAAGCTATCTACAAAAACAAGCCAACTCTATATCTATGGTGCCCTCCGTGCACCACCCTCTATCTATCAAGGAGACAACCAGCGCATGCCAGAATTCGGGAGAACCCGGACCATGGTAGCTCGAGCGTGCCGTTATCTTGTCCGCGTGTTCGAGTCGTTCAGGATGATGAAGATGAATGGTGATGGAAATGTGCAGCCTTGTGCATTGAAATTATGGCTGGCTTACGTGTAGAGCGACTAGATGACCTAGACGGTGGGGCCG
The DNA here is from genome assembly GCA_009746045.1 of Mesostigma viride. Lineage (NCBI taxonomy): Eukaryota > Viridiplantae > Streptophyta > Mesostigmatophyceae > Mesostigmatales > Mesostigmataceae > Mesostigma > Mesostigma viride. The sequence continues at coordinate 67,754 of RPFO01000068.1, read as the reverse complement.
GAAACAACTTGCTTGATCAGGGCGTGTGTTTCGAGCCTAACTGGCCGGGAGTGTCTAGTGGTGAGCACCATTGCTGCGATCGCTCTCCCACCATTTACGAGGAAATACCCGCAAATGGAAAACCACTGATAAGGTCTAGCTAGTCAGTCATTACGTTATAGCCATGCCATGATTCCAAACGCAGTCACGTAATTAATGCCATGATTCCAAACGTCCAAGAACTGCACACGGTGCAAAGGCAAAAAGCCGTCCGGAGGACAGCACTTTCAAATGTGCGGCGGGAACTGAAAAGCCCGCGTATGGTGATCTATAATATCTACCTCTCCGTAATGCTCCGTGACTCCCCAATGGGCTGGACGAATTCATTAATCTACCTCTCCGTGCTTTGGAAAAAGATGATGGACAAGGCCAAGTGGGCCCAGGTCATCGAGGCCAACAACCCCCCTGCAGTGGGGAAGGAGCGTGTTTGCAAACGAGGGTGGCATGCCAGCCGAGATGACCCCTCTAGAGGGTCGCGCGAGCATCATAGATTTTTTTTTCCGTCTTTGTTATTATCGTGTCGATTTCATCACGACGCTTGTTGAACTCTTGCATCGTTTGTTGGTCAAAGACTATGACCGAGACATTATGCTCCGTTAAGTCCGGTGTTTTTTGCAACGTCACCCACATCTAGCTGTTCGGTGCTGCCCCTTGGCACAAGCTGTACAAACAGGTCGTGGACCGGCTGGATCGCGTAGTATCTCCGCACATCTGAACCCTGTGGTGCCAGATCTCCTTTGCGGCCGTTTCGAGCCTGGAACGGGATTCGTTGCCCACATTGTCCCGTCGCTGCAGCAACACGATATTTCAGTTTTCTGGCATACGCGGGCTTTTGGTTCCCGCCGCACATTTGAAAGTGCTGTCCTCCGGACGGCTTTTTGCCTTTGCACCGTGTGCAGTTCTTGGACGTTTGGAATCATGGCATGGCTATAACGTAATGACTGACTAGCTAGACCTTTTCAGTGGTTTCCCATTTGCGTGTATTTCCTCGTAAATGGTGGGAGTGCGATCGCAGCAATGGTGCTTACCCCTAGACACTCCCGGCCAGAGGCTCGAAACACATGCACACCCTGATCAAGCAAGCCAAGTGTTTCCGGCGCCCCACCGTCTAGGTCATCTAGTCGCTCTACACGTAAGCCAGCCATAATTTCAATGCACAAGGCTACACATTTCCATCACCATTCATCTTCATCATCCTGAACGACTCGAACACGCGGACAAGATAACGGCAGGCTCAAGCTACCATGGTCTGGATTCTCCCGATTTCTGGCCTGCGGTGGTTGTCTCCTTGATAGATAGAACATTATTAGGAATGTATTTGTAGATTAATTAATTAATTAATCAATTAATTAGACTCGTGCTCCCGTTGGGGAGTCACGGAGCATCCATCCATCCCACCCCGATTAATTAATTAATTAATTAAACTCGTGCTCCCGTTGGGGAGTCACGGAGCACCGAAGTGCTTTTAATCCCTGTGTGTGCACTACAGGAGAAAGGGCAGAGACCCCCAGTCTCCTTCATGCCAAAGGCATGCCACAGCTGCAATCGGGCGCGGCTAGCTAAAAGGACAGGCTAACGATCCGGCAAACTGTGGGTGCAATAAGACCCCCCACCCCGATGGATGGATGGATGGATGCAAACAGTCCTACCGGTCTAATCTATCTACATCAGCTACCTACAACATCTATCTAAACAACACCACTAACTACAACATCTATCTAAACAACATCACGCTCCCCTAGGGGACCTACAAGTGTGCCGTGCCTCCCGCGGGTTTGCACACGCGGGCGCTTCCCCACGGGGGGGGGCTCGTTGTCCTATATGACCTGGGCCCACTTGGCCTTGTCTTGTCCATCATCTTCTTCCAAATCACGGAGAGGCCTAGGCCCCCCATGTCCTCTACTAGCTGTTCTTTGAAGGTGCCGGCCTTGCGGCGTCTAACATCACGGGGCCCGGCCCACGTCAGGAGGTGCCGGCAAGGCTGACTGAGCTGGTCGCAGTCCAGCGGGGGGGCCACGTGAGGTGTCTATACGGCCTGGTTGGTGCGAGCTACTAGGTGCCCTACGAGCTGCTCAGCTGTAGGCGCCGCTGCTTAATGGTGATGGTGATATATGGCATGCCAAGGTAAAGTAATTCTCATTGCGGACATGAGCAGCATATCCTACTCTGAAAATGGATCGCAGCATGTTGGTGACCGCGCCGTCCAGCTTGCGGGCCAGGTCGGCGGTGAAGGTCCACGTCTCGGCCCCATACGTAAGAACAGGAAGGACGAGGACAGGTCCTGTTTGTCGATCTTGCCAAGGGGCTTGCGCCACAGGCCGCGCCCGGTAATGGCATAAAGCGTGCCAGGCGAGGGAGATGCGGTGGTCCACATCAGTCTCGCAGCTGGGAAGCAGGCTGCCCAGCAGCTTGACGCGGTCCCAATAAAGCTAGGACTCAAGAGCCGTCAAGGAGATAGAGGGGTGCATGGCGGTGGGTGGGTGAGCCCAATCGCCAGGGCCTCTGTCTTCTTGCTAACCTCAAGCCCCATTGCACGGGCTTCGATAGCCAGGCAATCAAGCCATGTCTGCACGTGCCCAGTGTCCTCGAAGAGGGTGGTGTCGTCTGCGTAGATGATGTCCGCCAGCCGAATCTCCGTTTCCGCTCCGCCATGCCAGAAGTGGTTGGCAACCTGCACCCCTGGTTCCCTACCCACGATCATTGCGGGCAAATCGCTTGCGCGCCTGAATCACTATTACGTATTCAACCACAATAATGAATAGGTAGGGCGACAACACGCAGCCCTGCCACACACCCTTTTGTACATGGTGGCATGGTCCCGTAAGAAGTGCGCACCGAAGTGGTGGACCGGCCCTCATACACGTTGCGGATGACAGCAATAAGGGGGCGGGGGATCCGGAACAGCTCGAGGATGTCCCATAGCGCAGGCCAGAAAACCGAATCAAAGGCTTTGATGAAGTCCACCAGCACAAGGTGCAAAGGGGACTCACCAGGCTGAAGGCGTTGCAGTTCCTCCACAAGTCGGCGAGTAGCGAAGAGCGCGTGTAATGTGTTGCGACCTGAACGGAAGCCGTGCTGAGTCTCGCTGAGGTGACCGTCCAGGGCCGTGCGCAGGCGGTTCAAGATGAGCCGCATAAGAAGCTTGAGGGGGGCACTTTGGATGCACACCCCTCTGTAGTTGCCGGGGTCGGCTGGCGACCCCTTGTTCTTGTACAGCATCGTGCGAAAACTGTGTTGCCAGGCCGCTGGAGGCGGTTGCGACGACAGCAGAAGGCGGTTGCAGATATCCGGGAAGAGCAGCATAACACCGGTCAGTCCTCAAATTCTGCTGCAAGTTTCACAACTACGGCAGTCCTGATTATCGTCGGAGCCGGTGGCTGTGTCATAACGCAGACGCTGGACCGCCTCCGTGACCTCGCGAGACGGTGAAAGGAGGCATGTCTGAGGGGTCGCCAAGTGGGCCGATCAGCGGGGGAACTATATAGGTTGTCCGCCGACCGCCGCTGACCTGGGCGGGGCCGGGGGCAGCGGGGCCGGCCAGCTAGGGCAGCCGGGCGGGCGGCGGCGGCTGGGAGCAGGGGCGGGGGCGGCGCAGCTGTCCCCACGACCTCGGCCGTGGCCGCGGCCCAGGTACGAAGCCGCTTGGCTGGGGCGCCACCGCGCCAGGAATGTCGTGGCGGTGGGGCCGGCCGAGGCCGTCCGAGTGCCCGAGGCGCATGTACCAGAACTAGGCCCCCTTGCCGTTGTGCTTCTGCTGGCAGCTGCGCTGGTCCTTGACCATCTGCTGAGCGTCTGCCTTCTCAGCCTGCTCGTAGGCAACCCGCAAAGCCGCGTGCAGCCCAGGCTTGGCGGTCGGGTCCCTGTTGCGGCGGAGCATCTGCTGAGCGGGAGACAGTTAGGTTAATATTGTGCGGAAACCTTTTGCCACTTGGGCTTCTCAGGTTCCGCACAATATTACCGGCGATGACCACTCGCCGGTAATATTCGCGGAACCTGAGAAGCCCAAGTGGCAAAAGGTTTCCGCACAATATTAACCTAACTGAGACCACTGTCGGTGCGTGGCGCGGTGGACAGCAACTGCTGTCGGCGCGGAGGCAAGGAGGGGAGGGTGCGGGCAGCCAGACTGTACTTGGCAGCGATACCGCGGAGGATCACTGAAATATCACCCGGCGGCGGAATGGCGTGTAATTGTTGGCGACTGCCCCTGGCGTCGAAGACTGCCAAAAAGTCGTCCCGGTGCGACATAGCGGCCTGCTCTTCTGCTGACATCTTGTCGGAATCCTTCAGCACAATCCGGAGCACCTTGAGATCTGGATGAGGCGCCAGCTGTCGCAACGGTTTCACCCCAGGAAACCGCAATCTGATGCGAGCGAGCACGAGACGGTGATCAGATTCCACCGTGCTGACAGAATCTTGCAGCACGCCAGCATCGACAACTGAGGGGCGCTGAGCCCGGCGTACGCATATATAGTCAAGGCACACCACCCGATCCGACGGCCCAAAAAAGGTGGCAAGCTGCTCAGCGGGGCGTGCGAAAGAAGCATTGCATGCAGCCAGCGCAGATTCTGCCAGCAGATTCACAAATAAAGCCGTGTTACCGTTGGCTGTCGTGTTGGGTGGGGAGTACTGAGCGCCCCCAGTGCCAACTGGCAGCCTGGCGTTGGCGTCGAGCAGCATAACCAGGAAGTGCCGAGCTGGGATGTTGGCCTCCTCCTCCTTGAGGGCGCTGAAGAAGGCCTCACGTTCCGCCTGAGCTCGACCCGCATAGTGGTGCATATCCCACGATAACGGTTAGCGTGTGGTGTGAATGGCCCTCAGTGGCCGAAAAAGTGGCCACTAGTAGCACACGCGGGGATCGCAGCACGATGGACTGGAGGTGCTCTGATGCTGCCGGCGAGCACAAGAGGCCCACACCACCTTGACCCGGCGCGTCGCCTCCACCATAATTGAACCGCCAGCCCGCACGAAGGTCGTCGACCAGGAGACCATTGACCCCTTGCTGAGGGTCGACGGTGCGTCGGTGCTCTTGGACCCCGGGGACAGCATTCTTGTTGTGGGCGCACAAGGCGATCAGCTCGTCGACGCGGTGGCGTGCTGGGGTGTCGCCGCTCGTAGAAGGATCTGCAGGGAGGGTGCGCACATCAAAGCTTGCAATACCAAGAATGGGCAGTTGCCCTATTAGCGGGGGGGTGGGGGTGGGGGTGGGGGTGGACGACGGTAGTGTTGGAGGTGGGGGTGGGGGTGGGGTGGGGTGGGGGAGGGGGAGGGTGGCGATTGGGGTTCATGCTTGTCAACGCATGGAGTCTTTCTTTCCGGGCGGATATGCGTCGTCTCCGTCGTGTTTGGGGTCGCCGGCGTGTCGACTGTAGATTAGATAGAATAGGATTGTTTTGTAGACAACTTAGACCGATAGGAATGCTCCGTGACTCCCCCGCCAACGGGAGCACGAGTTTATTTATCTGGCGGAGCCAATTTTCGGAAGAATCGTTAGGTTCGCCAGAATTGGCGAAGCTTATAAGGCCGTACACGTGAGAAAACATTCCTAGGAATAGGGGATGAAAATCCGTCAATCCATCCATCCATCCACCGAATTTGTCCCTAATTTGCAAGCAATGGGTGAGGTTTTTCCCAAAATTGGCTCCGCCCTAGAGTTTCAACTGGCAAGTTGCAAACACGCACGTTACTTGATATCTCCTTTATAAGGTTGTCTCCTTGATATAGTAACTAGAGGGAACAGATGAGTGCATAAAGAGTCAAGAACGATTTTTTTTCTTTGTTCGCAGATAGGATTGTAAAAACTTGTGACCCATGTTGACTGCAGCAAGCAAAATCAGTCAAAATGGGTTGGAAATTGCCGAAAAGGCATTCAAAAGAGTACAATTCGTCACCAGGGATTCGCGTGCCGTCACCGATCACACTACTAAACTGGCCCAAGGCAGCTTAACTTCGCAGGTCTGATGGGATGCGGTGTGTTCTGCCTGGTATGAACGAATCATACCTACCGCGCAGTATCCAAGCTATATAAACAGTACGGTAGACAGCACATCCTTCATCCTTGCCCCCGCCGCTTGACGGAAAGGTGCAGGGAGACACGTGGCGGTCATTGCAGACTACACAGCCATGGAGATTAGGAAAATGTGAGTTCGTGGCCTCAAGCAAGCGAGAGGCGCACTACCAATTAAATCCAGTTGGACAGCTAGAAAATTTTCTCGTTGTATCACGATAGCCTTGAAAATGCAATCTTTCAACAGATCCCGCGGTTGATACAATAAGCTACCAGCGCATATACGTTGACATCTCGAGGCGTGAGCTTCGTGCATTGCGTTAAAAGCCTAACTGCGGAAAAATGGCGCATCCTGTTGGAGCTTGCCAGTTGGTTCTGCCGTTGCAGACTTTTGCGGCCTCGAGTGCTCGACAGGCTGGAGTGTTAGTGCCCTCCTTTCTCGGTTCCCGCAAACTCCTGCCCCGCAAATCCCGGCTTTCTCAAGCATTCCGGGCAGGAGTACGATGGTTGGACAATGGACGAACAACAGCAATTGGAGAAACCAGAAACGCCCACCGCAAGTCCTTTTCTCAAGTATGCTGCTCAAGTGGAGAGGTAAGAGGCGAATGCACACTTATATTTGGAGCTCCAGACAGCGGTCCGATGTTTCCGCAAGTTCAATGACAGCTTATTCTCAGAAAGTGAAGCGTAGGGGCAGGCACTGGTAGGGTTAGTTACCCGCTTAACCGCAATCTGAATGAGACAGCGCCCCTGCGTGCTTTTCGAAGAGCCTACCGAAGGGTGCCTTCTTGTATTTCTTCAATTAGGATTCAGTTGCAAGGCGGGCACTGTGTGGCAAGACTGTTGCATTCGCCAAACTTTTACCTGTTTAAGTGGGGTTTCCCTGTTTATTGAGCCTTTCTCACTTCCCGACGGAGCTCGTGGCGCGGTGTCCTATCCTGTGGCCCCGCAGGCTGCAGCCAAGTCCAGTGGTCGCCGCCGTCCGGTGCCTCCCTTGGTGACGGATCTGGTCGACTTTCTGAACGCGGCCTGGACACCCTTCCACGCCACAGGCACGCTGGTCACCTACCCTCTATGTTGAAGCTACTGTAGCAGTCCAATAGTGGAGCACACAGCAGCCAATAGTGTCAAATGCTGCTTCCCCATGCCCCATCGTAACATATGCCATTTCTCCCTCCCTCCCTCCCTCCCTCCCTCCCTCCCTCCCTCCCTCCCTCCCTCCCTCCCTCCCTCCCTCCTCCCTCCCTCCCTCCCTCCCTCCCTCCCTCCCTCCCTCCCTCCCTCCCTCCCTCCCTCCCTCCCTCCCTCCCTCCCTCCCTCCCTCCCTCCTCCTCCCTCCCTCCCTCCCTCCCTCCCTCCCTCCCTCCCTCCCTCCCTCCCTCCCTCCCTCCCTCCCTCCCTCCCTCCCTCCCTCCCTCCCTCCCTCCTCCCTCCCTCCTCCCTCCCTCCCTCCCTCCCTCCTCCCTCCCTCCCTCCCTCCCTCCCTCCTCCCTCCCTCCCTCCCTCCTCCTCCCTCCCTCCCTCCCTCCCTCCCTCCCTCCCTCCCTCCTCCCTCCCTCCCTCCCTCCCTCCCTCCTCCTCCCTCCCTCCCTCCCTCCTCCCTCCCTCCCTCCCTCCCTCCTCCTCCCTCCCTCCTCCCTCCCTCCCTCCCTCCCTCCCTCCCTCCTCCCTCCCTCCCTCCCTCCCTCCTCCCTCCCTCCCTCCCTCCCTCCCTCCTCCCTCCTCTCCCTCCCTCCCTCCCTCCCTCCCTCCCTCCCTCCTCCCTCCCTCCCTCCCTCCCTCCCTCCCTCCCTCCCTCCTCCCTCCTCCCTCCCTCCCTCCCTCCCTCCTCCCTCCCTCCTCCCTCCCTCCCTCCCTCCCTCCCTCCCTCCCTCCCTCCCTCCCTCCTCCCTCCCTCCCTCCTCCCTCCCTCCCTCCCTCCCTCCCTCCCTCCTCCCTCCCTCCCTCCCTCCTCCTCCCTCCCTCCCTCCCTCCCTCCCTCCCTCCCTCCCTCCCTCCCTCCCTCCCTCCCTCCCTCCCTCCCTCCCTCCCTCCTCCCTCCCTCCTCCTCCCTCCCTCCCTCCCTCCCTCCTCCCTCCCTCCTCCCTCCCTCCCTCCCTCCCTCCCTCCCTCCTCCCTCCTCCCTCCCTCCCTCCCTCCCTCCCTCCCTCCCCCTCCCTCCCTCCCTCCCTCCTCCCTCCCTCCCTCCCTCCCTCCCTCCCTCCCTCCCTCCCTCCCTCCCTCCCTCCCTCCTCCTCCCTCCCTCCCTCCCTCCCTCCCTCCCTCCCTCCCCTCCCTCCCCCTCCTCCCTCCCTCCCTCCCTCCTCCCTCCCTCCCCCTCCCTCCCTCCCTCCCCCTCCCTCCCTCCCCTCCCTCCTCCCTCCCTCCCTCCCTCCCTCCCTCCCTCCCTCCCTCCCTCCCCCTCCTCCCTCCCTCCCTCCCTCCCTCCCTCCCTCCCTCCCTCCCTCCCTCCCTCCCTCCCTCCCTCCTCCCTCCCTCCCTCCCTCCCTCCCTCCTCCCTCCCTCCCTCCCTCCCTCCCTCCCTCCCTCTTCTTGAGGCAGTCATGGGGTTCCATTCGTTGACCTGCCATCCCTAATTGATACACAACAAGCAAGGGGCAGGACTTTATTCCTTATAATTCGGAAGGAATTGGCCTTGTCTCATGGCCTTCTCTCATGCCCTCTCCTTCCTTTCTTCCTTCGTTCATGGGAAGCCGAGCCCCAGGCATTGTAAAGCAAGCCCCAGCTCAACTAAATCCCTCACTGCATGGGAGCGTCTGGCAATTAGTGCCGGCGCAAGAATACCTCATGAAGCGCAAGAACAGGTGATGTGGTGACGTGATGCGATGCAAGGTGGTGCGGTGAGGGGATGGTGTGAGGGGATTGGGTGAGGGGATTGGTCTGAGGCCACTCCATCGTCCCAAGGCCAGAGGTAGGAATGGGACTCATATGTACAGGCGACAACCTGCGGTAGCAGGCGACCGTACACCATGGCATACATAGCTCATTGGTGCACGAGGGCGTGGGCGTGCTAGTGTTACGGTCACTTTATCATACCCTCTAGCTCACCCACATCATATCATGTCTCACCACATGCCCACCCTCGTCGCCCTCTGCCGCGGTTGCCCTCAATGCTATCACCGCACCCGCAACAGACGAGGCCAAGCAGCTGCTGCTGCGTGCCGGCTACCAGCCGCTATCCGAGTCGGCGCCCTGGGACGTGCGTGCCGGCGGCAAGTACTTCTTCACGCGCAACATGTCCACCATTGTCGCGTTCGCACTCGGCAGCAGGCGAGTAATGGAACGCTATATATGGTTATACAGGTTATCGTCATAGTTGGACGCCGGCCAAACTGCGCGCGTGACCGCTTGCGTGGGGCTGTCTTGTCCCTCGAAACGCGGAACCCTGTCCGCGCTCGCGCTGGGCAGCAGGTGGGCGCCTTAGCAGCACGATCTAATGCAACCTCATTTCGCTGTTCCCTATCCGCGCTCCCTCGCTTGTGTGTTCACGCATCCCTCGCTCGCTGTTCCCTATCCGCGCTCCCTCGCTCGTGTGTTCACGCATCCCTCGCTCGCTGCTCCCTATCCGCGCTCCCTCGCTTGTGTGTTCACGCATCCCTCGCTCGCTCGTCCCACCCTAACGCGTCTACCATCGCTGTACTCGCACTTGGCAGGGGGTGGACCCCTCCAGTGGCAATACTAGTTCCGGATGCATAATGGGTGGCTGCTTCATCCCATCGCAACATGCATGCCACGCTTATGTGTGTGTTTGCACTCAGGCGGAAGCGAGCCTTTGGAATGCCTTGGGGGTTCCAGTAGAGACGATGATTGCACAGGAGCAGCATCAATGCATTCATTAGGTGACAAACATGGCTCAGTCCAGTGAAAAATGTTTGCTTTAGCAAGCAGCACTCTCAGGCAAATTGTGAAAATCATGGAAACACATTGGCTATGGATGGCGGGGAAAAAAATGGAAAGTAAAACAAAAACCCAAATGCTGTTGAACACACAAACTTATGAGATGCAAACAACGAACGATACTCCCCACTCGTCATGCGGTGACTCGCGTTCCAGGGGGCCAACGCCCCCCCCACGCATCCCTGGCCTTGCGCGCACCCTGCCACCCCCCTCTGCCTTCCTTTCATCCCTGACCTCACTCCATGACCCTTGTCTGTCTCGCTGACCGCTTGTCCGGTGCGCAGGTTCAAAGCGGGCAACGGTTTCAACATCATCGCCGCCCACACTGACAGCCCGTGCCCCAAGCTCAAGCCTGTCTCCTCCCTCGTCAAGGTACGGCGGCACCACAAATGGGTCGTTCATCCGCCGTACAGAAAGGTGGGCGGGTGAGAGGCACAAGCCCGCCTCCTCCCAATTCAAAGGTAAGCTCCAGTTTGTGTGGCCGTGTCACCACGCAGCCTGTTGGTCAAGGTCATGGTGACATGCCCTTTTCTTGCTCAAGGGGGACTGACCGTGCCAACTCTTCGCATGGCTCTCGTCCCATACCAGGGTTGTGTAGTGGTGTGGCTGTGCAGTAGAGGCGGCCGACACAGAACCCGGTGGGTGCGAAAACTCCCAGCTTTTGTACGGAATACCTTATGGCTTACTTATAAAGCTGTTCAGCGGGGTCTTCGACGTCCAAACAAATTTGAAAGTCCAGATGAGATAAGTATATAAATTAAATCCAGATAAGATAAGTATATAAATTAAATCCAGATAAGATAAGTATATAAACTGTCGAATACTTCTGGAGCGCTTCAGCGGGGTCTGAGAAGCCCAAATATATTCTGCCACTTGCTCAAGTCTGCCACTTTATGGACGGATTCCAGCACTTTCTGCAGCCTTGATGCGGGTTCACCTTCCACCTACGGAGGCTACCATCACGCTAGCATGCGTGCCGATGCCCAGCATTATCGCAAGCCAACGAAGCGGTTGCCTTACGAGGCCGCGTGCCGCATGCCGCGTGATGCCCGAAAGGGGCCCCAAAGGGTCCCGCCATGTAGCCTCAATGCACTGTCTCGATGCCTGTTTGCGCGCCACCGGTCCGATCATCAGGGCGACTACATCGGCGTGGGCGTGCAGACGTACGGCGGCGGGCTGTGGTACACCTGGTTCGACCGGGACCTAAGCGTGGCGGGGCGCGTGCTGGTCAAGCAGGGGGGCGCCAGCGGTGGGGGCCAGCAGTGGAGCCACCGACTGGTCAAGATCGCGCGCCCGGTCATGCGCATCCCCTCACTGGCTATCCACCTGGACCGGTGCGTGTGCGGCTTGTATGTACGACCTGGTACACTAGTGTGTTGCATGACTCAGCTGGTGGAGATTGCACGCCCACTCGTGTGCATGCCCTTGCTGGTAGTGGTGGTAGGCGTGTGCCACCTGGGCCGATGAGTCAACAGCGGTTGGCTGCTGCTGGCTATGCTTTTGTTTACTATAAATGTGGCCACGAATTGTGGCTAGCGATCTGTTGTTTGCCGCGGCTGTGCCGCGGTGCTGGGCATCTCCATCGGGAACAGCCTGGGCCTCTCCATGCTTTTGGCAGCTACCCAGATGGTTGACGCACTATGCCCTACTAACGAGTTGTTTGTTATGGTAGTGTCACGTCTGGATAGGGAAGCTCGTTAGGCATCAACCAGCGCCCGCGTGGTTTGTAATGGCGGGTAGGTAGCATCAGCCTGTCACGGTCAGCATGACAGGCAGCGTGATTCATGCGTGTTTTGTCCTGCCCGCCACCGGTGTGTACATGGCCCCCCCCCTCAATACGCATCTCCCCCCCCCGACCATGCCCCACCCTCGATGCACCTTGGTCCTTTCCCTTGACCTGTACATTTGTCTCCCAAAAAACCTCCACTCTAAGACACACATACATACCTCCTTCTCCCTGCCCCCATCCAAATCCAAACCCAACTGCCCCGCCCCCCCAACCTCCCCCTTCTCCTGCTGTCGACGGCACCTTCGTGGACTGTCTGCGCGGTCGACGAGGCCGGCTTTTTCCGGGTCCCTTAACCCACCCCACCGGCTACACCAAAAACATCCTTGCAAATATGTTCCTGCTCCAAACCACCAATACACCGATGTAAACCCAAATGCAGCACGGTCAACGAGGCCGGCTTTAAGCCCAACATGGAGACCCACCTCGCGCCCGTGCTGGCCACGCTGATCGAGGAGGAACTGGACCAGGGGGCGGAGCCCAGCATTTCGCCAGCAGCGGCGCAGGGGGGTGCTGCGGGGACGGCTGGGGGCGCAGGAGCGGAGGCACCTCCCAAGAAGAAGGGGGCCAGGAGCAAGAAACCGCCGCACCACCCAGTACTGCTCAAGGTGGGAGGCGCGCCGTGGGGTTGGCCTGTTCAGGATGTATCGAGTGAGTGTGAACGAGCACTGCATGCTGCTCACCGTGGGGGTGAGTGACGGCCTGGTACCGGCGTAACTTAGTGTGGGGAGGCCAGTATGGTGCTGCTCACGGTGAGCCCTGGCCAGGTAGCCCTTGCCTAATAACATGTGGTGGATTTGCGAAAGTCATTCTGAGAAAGTGGCCTTGCATGGAAGGGGGCATCTCCAGGCTCCCTGCAGGGTGGGTGCCCAGAGCACCCAGGGCCAATCGCGATCAAGGACGGCGGAGCGCCGGATCGAGTGAGACTGGAACGAAGGGCACCACATGGGCCCCCGGATCACAGGCCATGTGCGAACCTAATGTGCGAATCTATCAATGGTTATGTGAGATAGGCTACGTGCGATAGGCTGTGTGCGAATATATCAACGTAGGATGGAAGCAAGTGCATGGACAATGTCCGGACATTTGCACCCCAACAGCGAACAAGTTCTCTGGACGCCCCCCCACCATGACCGGATCTGTTTAGGGTTCAACCGCGCGGTGGGATCCTGCCTGCTGGCAGTCACCATGCTGTGCCACATATCTCCTCGGCACTTGCCTGCACTCCTACTGGTCCATCCCCTTCATTTCTCTTGTGTGCTGGAGGAGAGCTGCGCTCACTGGCTTGCTGTTGCGCATGCAAGGGCAGACGAGATGAGCCGCGATCCAAACAAACGCTCATCCCTCCAGCTGGGCTGCTGGCCACAAGACCTGGGCCAGTTTGCTTGCCCCATTTCCTGTCCTTCTATCCTTCCACCAGTTTTCTGATGCTCGCCCACCAAACATGCTTGCAACCACTTGAGATTTTTTATACACACACCACGGCGTCGCCCCCCCTTCCCGCCCCCCCCCCCCACCCCCCCCCACCCACCCACCCACCCGCCCACTAAACCTTGTCCCCGCCACCCCCACCCTCGCACAACCAGATGTGATCTCACCAACCACACCAAACGTGGTCCATCGCCCCCCCAATAATAAATGCTGCCCGCCCACCCACCCACCCCATCACAACCAGCTGCTGGCGCACGAGCTCGACTGCGCGCCCGAGGACATCGTCGACTTTGAGCTCAACGTGTGCGACGTGCAGCCCAGCGCCCTGGGGGGTGCGTTCCAGGAGTTCATCTTCTCGGGCCGGCTCGACAACCTCGCCAGCTCGTACGCGGCGTTGCGGGCGCTAGTGGACACCACCTCGGGCGCAAATGGGGGAGATGGTGCCATCCCAGGGGGGGATGACGAGGAGTCGTGCCGCATGGTGTGCCTGTTTGACCACGAGGAGGTCGGGTCCAACTCGGCAGAGGTATGGCCTTTTCCCCTGACAGCAGTAAAGCACCACTGCATGTACAGTAGTATACCTCAACCGCGTGGTGTGGCTGTTAGATGATGAAGAGGTCGGATCCAACTCGGCAGGGGTAAATGTTTGTCATGGTGGTTGTGCACTAGTACGCTGCTGCTGTGTTCATGTCGGGTGGTTGTACGCTAGTGGGTGCTGTGTTCGTGTCGGGTGGTTGTACGCTAGTGGGTGCTGTGTTCATGTCGGGTGGTTGTACGCTAGTGGCTGCTGTGTTCATGTCGGGTGGTTGTACGCTAGTGGGTGCTGTGTTCATGTCGGGTGGTTGTACGCTAGTGGGTGCTGTGTTCGTGTCGGGTGGTTGTACGCTAGTGGGTGCTGTGTCGGGTGGTTGTACGCTAGTGGGTGCTGTGTTCATGTCGGGTGGTTGTACGCTAATGGGTGCTGTGTTCATGTCGGGTGGTTGTACGCTAGTGGGTGCTGTGTTCATGTCGGGTGGTTGTACGCTAGTGGGTGCTGTGTTCATGTCGGGTGGTTGTACGCTAGTGGGTGCTGTGTTCATGTCGGGTGGTTGTACGCTAGTGGCTGCTGTGTTCATGTCGGGTGGTTGTACGCTAGTGGGTGCTGTGTTCATGTCGGGTGGTTGTACGCTAGTGGGTGCTGTGTTCATGGCGGGTGGTTGTACGCTAGTGGGTGCTGTGTTCGTGTCGGGTGGTTGTACGCTAGTGGGTGCTGTGTTCATGTCGGGTGGTTGTACGCTAGTGGGTGCTGTGTCGGGTGGTTGTACGCTAGTGGGTGCTGTGTTCATGTCGGGTGGTTGTACGCTAGTGGGTGCTGTGTTCATGTCGGGTGGTTGTACGCTAGTGGGTGCTGTGTTCATGTCGGGTGGTTGTACGCTAGTGGCTGCTGTGTTCGTGTCGGGTGGTTGTACGCTAGTGGGTGCTGTGTTCATGTCGGGTGGTTGTACACTAGTGGGTGCTGTGTTCATGTCGGGTGGTTGTACGCTAGTGGGTGCTGTGTTCATGTCGGGTGGTTGTACGCTAGTGGGTGCTGTCGGGTGGTTGTACACTAGTGGGTGCTGTGTTCATGTCGGGTGGTTGTACGCTAGTGGGTGCTGTGTTCATGTCGGGTGGTTGTACGCTAGTGGGTGCTGTGTTCATGTCGGGTGGTTGTACACTAGTGGGTGCTGTGTTCATGTCGGGTGGTTGTACTCTAGTGGGTGCTGTGTTCATGTCGGGTGGTTGTACGCTAGTGGGTGCTGTGTTCATGTCGGGTGGTTGTACGCTAGTGGGTGCTGTGTTCATGTCGGGTGGTTGTACGCTAGTGGGTGCTGTGTTCATGTCGGGTGGTTGTACGCTAGTGGGTGCTGTCGGGTGGTTGTACGCTAATGGGTGCTGTGTTCATGTCGGGTGGTTGTACGCTAGTGGGTGCTGTGTTCATGTCGGGTGGTTGTACGCTAGTGGGTGCTGTGTTCATGTCGGGTGGTTGTACGCTAGTGGGTGCTGTGTCGGGTGGTTGTACGCTAGTGGGTGCTGTGTTCATGTCGGGTGGTTGTACGCTAGTGGGTGCTGTGTTCATGTCGGGTGGTTGTACGCTAGTGGGTGCTGTGTCGGGTGGTTGTACGCTAGTGGGTGCTGTGTTCATGTCGGGTGGTTGTACGCTAGTGGGTGCTGTGTTCATGTCGGGTGGTTGTACGCTAGTGGGTGCTGTGTTCATGTCGGGTGGTTGTACGCTAGTGGCTGCTGTGTTCGTGTCGGGTGGTTGTACGCTAGTGGGTGCTGTGTTCGTGTCGGGTGGTTGTACGCTAGTGGGTGCTGTGTTCGTGTCGGGTGGTTGTACGCTAGTGGGTGCTGTGTTCATGTCGGGTGGTTGTACGCTAGTGGGTGCTGTGTTCGTGTCGGGTGGTTGTACGCTAGTGGGTGCTGTGTTCGTGTCGGGTGGTTGTACGCTAGTGGCTGCTGTGTTCATGTCGGGTGGTTGTACGCTAGTGGGTGCTGTCGGGTGGTTGTACGCTAGTGGGTGCTGGGTTCGTGTCGGGTGGTTGTACGCTAGTGGGTGCTGTGTTCGTGTCGGGTGGTTGTACGCTAGTGGCTGCTGTGTTCGTGTCGGGTGGTTGTACGCTAGTGGGTGCTGTGTTCGTGTCGGGTGGTTGTACGCTAGTGGGTGCTGTGTTCGTGTCGGGTGGTTGTACGCTAGTGGGTGCTGTGTTCATGTCGGGTGGTTGTACGCTAGTGGGTGCTGTGTTCATGTCGGGTGGTTGTACGCTAGTGGGTGCTGTGTTCGTGTCGGGTGGTTGTACGCTAGTGGCTGCTGTGTTCATGTCGGGTGGTTGTACGCTAGTGGGTGCTGTCGGGTGGTTGTACGCTAGTGGGTGCTGGGTTCGTGTCGGGTGGTTGTACGCTAGTGGGTGCTGTGTTCGTGTCGGGTGGTTGTACGCTAGTGGGTGCTGTGTTCATGTCGGGTGGTTGTACGCTAGTGGGCGCTGTGTTCATGTCGGGTGGTTGTACACTAGTGGGTGCTGTGTTCATGTCGGGTGGTTGTACGCTAGTGGGTGCTGTGTTCATGTCGGGTGGTTGTACGCTAGTGGGTGCTGTGTTCATGTCGGGTGGTTGTACGCTAGTGGGTGCTGTGTTCGTGTCGGGTGGTTGTATACTAGTGGTGCTGCTGTGTTCATGTCGGGTGGTTGTACGCTAGTGGCTGCTGTGTTCATGTCGGGTGGTTGTACACTAGTGGGTGCTGTGTTCATGTCGGGTGGTTGTACACTAGTGGGTGCTGTGTTCATGTCGGGTGGTTGTACGCTAGTGGGTGCTGTGTTCATGTCGGGTGGTTGTATACTAGTGGCTGCTGTGTTCATGTCGGGTGGTTGTACGCTAGTGGGTGCTGTGTCGGGTGGTTGTACGCTAGTGGGTGCTGTGTTCGTGTCGGGTGGTTGTACGCTAGTGGGTGCTGTGTTCATGTCGGGTGGTTGTACGCTAGTGGCTGCTGGGTTCATGTCGGGTGGTTGTACGCTAGTGGGTGCTGTGTTCATGTCGGGTGGTTGTACGCTAGTGGGTGCTGTGTTCGTGTCGGGTGGTTGTACGCTAGTGGGTGCTGTGTCGGGTGGTTGTACGCTAGTGGGTGCTGTGTTCATGTCGGGTGGTTGTACGCTAGTGGGTGCTGTGTTCATGTCGGGTGGTTGTACGCTAGTGGGTGCTGTGTTCATGTCGGGTGGTTGTACGCTAGTGGGTGCTGTGTTCGTGTCGGGTGGTTGTACGCTAGTGGGTGCTGTGTTCGTGTCGGGTGGTTGTACGCTAGTGGGTGCTGTGTTCATGTCGGGTGGTTGTACGCTAGTGGGTGCTGTGTTCGTGTCGGGTGGTTGTACGCTAGTGGGTGCTGTGTTCGTGTCGGGTGGTTGTACACTAGTGGGTGCTGTGTTCATGTCGGGTGGTTGTACGCTAGTGGCTGCTGTGTTCGTGTCGGGTGGTTGTACGCTAGTGGGTGCTGTGTTCATGTCGGGTGGTTGTACGCTAGTGGGTGCTGTGTTCATGTCGGGTGGTTGTACGCTAGTGGGTGCTGTGTTCGTGTCGGGTGGTTGTACGCTAATGGGTGCTGTGTTCATGTCGGGGGTAGTATCGGCTGCCTACTTTGAATTCACAAGAAACGCAGGCATCGACTGGCTGTCTTATACCCCTTCTGTCGTGTTTGCACTGGGATCTTTGCGGCTGTTCAAACACTTGTTCTTGTCTACTCACCCTGGCAGGGTGCAGGCGCCCCGATCCTGTTGGATACCATCACGCGGCTGACGACCCTCTTTGCCGAGCGGGACAAGGAGGTGGGGGAGGGCGTGCTGCAGAGGGCGCTCCGGAAGAGCTTCCTGGGTGAGGCGTGCTTTTCCTGTAATGTGCTCCCTCCCTTTTGTTAGCTACCGCCCAACGTCACCAGCCAAGCTTCTGTGCTGGACTTGTGATCATTATCTCTTGGTGTCAGCTAAGTGATGAAGCTGTGATGAAGCTGTGCTTCTTCTAGATCGATCTGTGCGTATTTATAAAAGTGCGTCGTGGAATTTGTGTGAGTGCCCAGCCAGTTTGCGCACAGGGTGCTGGGACCCTGCGACGCTAGGGCTTCTGCCAGGGGCCGTCTCTACAGCAGCCTCTACCCTTGATGTGCGCATCTCCGTCTGTGGCTGCTGCGAGCAGCGCGAATGGATGGCCCCGTGTAGACGCCATAGCTGCGAAAGTTTTCGTGGTATTCTTATTTTGATGATAGAATAGGCTAGCCCAAGTCTATTCCTGGTCATAGTGCTCCTCCTAATGTTTGGTGTATCACAGAAAATTTCTCCACGGGACTAGACATTTGTTTGCTAGTTACAGCAGCTACTACGCTATACCGTGTTTAGCATGAGTGCATGCATGCTTCACAGGTACAGACACGCAAAAGAAAGCCAATATCCTAAGAAAGAGACGTCACACTAACATGATGTGTTGTATTGCGAGTCAGCACGGTGGTACCGGATACCCTTCTTCTGCAGCTCTTCTGTTGGTGCTTGTGCTTTTCATACATGGCCACGTGTCGCCCATGACCTCGCCTACGTAGCCAGACGCAACGGTTCCTGTGCCGCATGTGAGGGGCCTGTCCGTTACATCTCTCCTGTGTTTTGTATAGTTACAGAGTTGCTGGTGTGCCTCTCTGTGCGACTGTGCGCCTGTGTTGCAAGAACCCATGCGCCCACGGGCGTCCTCTTCTCCATTTTCGCACCCTCTGTTTCAGCCCCACATGTTTGCGGACATTGCGAATGCACTGCACCCCCAAAATGGGATACCACACTTCACCCTCTCCCGCAATACACCCTCTGCTAACATATGTTGTCGCATGACCCCCCTTTCACGACCTCCCTTGTTGTCGCATGACCCCCGTTTCACGACCTCCCTTGTTGTCGCATGACCCCCCTTTCACGACCTCCCTTGTTGTCGCATGACCCCCCTTTCACGACCTCCCTTGTTGTCGCATGACCCCCGTTTCACGACCTCCCTTGTTGTCGCATGACCCCCGTTTCACGACCTCCCTTGTTGTCGCATGACCCCCCTTTCACGACCTCCCTTGTTGTCGCATGACCCCCGTTTCACGACCTCCCTTGTTGTCGCATGACCCCCCTTGTACCACCTCCCTTGTTGTCGCATGACCCCCCTTTCACGACCTCCCTTGTTGTCGCATGACCCCCCTTTCACGACCTCCCTTGTTGTCGCATGACCCCCCTTGTACGACCTCCCTTGTTGTCGCATGCCCCCCCTTTCACGACCTCCCTTGTTGTCGCATGACCCCCCTTTCACGACCTCCCTTGTTGTCGCATGACCCCCCTCTTACCACCTCCCTTGTTGTCGCATAACCCCCGTTTCACGACCTCCCTTGTTGTCGCATGACCCCCCTTTCACGACCTCCCTTGTTGTCGCATGACCCCCCGTTTCACGACCTCCCTTGTTGTCGCATGACCCCCCTTTTACCACCTCCCTTGTTGTCGCATGACCCCCCGTTTCACGACCTCCCTTGTTGTCGCATGACCCCCTTTTACCACCTCCCTTGTTGTCGCATGACCCCCCGTTTCACGACCTCCCTTGTTGTCGCATGACCCCCGTTTCACGACCTCCCTTGTTGTCGCATGACCCCCCTTTCACGACCTCCCTTGTTGTCGCATGACCCCCCTTTTACGACCTCCCTTGTTGTCGCATGACCCCCCTTTCACGGCCTCCCTTGTTGTCGCATGACCCCCCTTGTACGACCTCCCTTGTTGTCGCATGACCCCCGTTTCACGACCTCCCTTGTTGTCGCATGACCCCCCTTTCACGACCTCCCTTGTTGTCGCATGACCCCCCTTTCACGGCCTCCCTTGTTGTCGCATGACCCCCCTTGTACGACCTCCCTTGTTGTCGCATGACCCCCCTTTTACCACCTCCCTTGTTGTCGCATGACCCCCCGTTTTACGACCTCCCTTGTTGTCGCATGACCCCCGTTTCACGACCTCCCTTGTTGTCGCATGACCCCCCTTTCACGACCTCCCTTGTTGTCGCATGACCCCCCTTTCACGACCTCCCTTGTTGTCGCATGACCCCCGTTTTACGACCTCCCTTGTTGTCGCATGACCCCCTTTCACGACCTCCCTTGTTGTCGCATGACCCCCGTTTCACGACCTCCCTTGTTGTCGCATGACCCCCCTTTCACGACCTCCCTTGTTGTCGCATGACCCCCCTTTCACGACCTCCCTTGTTGTCGCATGACCCCCCTTTTACGACCTCCCTTGTTGTCGCATGACCCCCCGTTTCACCACCTCCCTTGTTGTCGCATGACCCCCCTTTCACGACCTCCCTTGTTGTCGCATGGCCCCCGTTTCACGACCTCCCTTGTTGTCGCATGACCCCCCTTTCACGACCTCCCTTGTTGTCGCATGACCCCCCTTTCACGACTTCCCTTGTTGTCGCACGACCCCCCTTTCACGACCTCCCTTGTTGTCGCATGACCCCCGTTTCACGACCTCCCTTGTTGTCGCATGACCCCCCTTTTACCACCTCCCTTGTTGTCGCATGACCCCCCTTTTACGACTCCCCTTTCACAATTTCCCCTGTCACCCCACTCCCCCAGTCTCGGCGGACATGGCGCACGCGGTGCACCCCCACCACCCAGACAAGCACGAGGCGAACCACCAGCCGCTGATGCACGCGGGGCTGGTCGTCAAGCACAATGCAAACCAGCGCTACGCCACCAACTCCGTCACAGCCGCACTCTTCCGGGAGGTGGCGCGCGCCGAGGGGGTGCCTACCCAGGTGGGTGAAGAACATCATCGCAAGCCAAGCCCCTTTCAAAATAAAGGGGTTACCGTGCGAAGCCGTAAGGGGGCGGGGGGGGGGGGGGGGGGGAAAGGGGGGAAAGGGGTGGTGGCGGTGGGCCTCCCTGGGCGAGGTTTTCTAAGAAGAGGGGGGGGCAGCCAGCTGGGTGCGGAGGGCGAAGGGGAGAAACCGTTATCCACCCCAGTTCCGGCGTGGTGGGGTCACATGTCGCTTCTTCATGGGCCCTGCTTCTTCATGGGTTCCTGCACGGTGTTTTTTTTTTTTTTGGGAAAGCGTTGTCCACCTGAGTGGGTGCGGGGGAGAAGGGGACCAAAGGACGAAAGTAGAAGGGCAGGCGCAACTGGCAGTAGGTGGGGGGGTGGGGGAAGGGGGCTTGAAGGAGATCGGGGGGCACAGCCAGCTGGGTGTGTGGGTGGGGAAAATGGGGTAATGGGGCCAGCCATGTGGTGTGAAAGCAAGTATAAGGACTCGAGGCATCGCGATGGACCGTGTATCATCACTACTAGTAAAACAGCCGCCTCTCTATTCTACACTGCTATACCGGATCAGTTCACTCCCGTCGCAGGCTCCTGCCTGCACTGACTAGTCCCTGGCGCATGTCGGTCGCCATTCAGGATGATGGCTGATCATTCTGCTACCTGTAGGCCCTAAACTCAGCGCTGGCCCATGGCCGCTCAGTCTTACGTTCTTACTTTCTATGTTTGCGTCATGACCTGCCTTGTTGTGACTGGCTGCACAATATCTAAGAGGATGTTTATCAATGAGACAACCAGCGCATTCTTTTGAACAAAAAAGGATAAAATTATTTGTTGTGACTTGTTCTTGCCTCGATGGCGCCGTGGGCGGTGTCAGGATTCTTGCGCGCGCAGCAATCTGTCAACGCCACCATTGCATGTCCTGACAACCACCCGCCCGGCGCCGATGCTGCCCGTGCGTGCGCCCTTGTGAGCAGGACTTTTGCGTGCGCAACGACATGGGCTGCGGATCCACCATCGGGCCCATCCTGGCGTCCGGCATAGGCATCCGCACAGTGGACGTGGGCATGCCGCAGCTGTCCATGCACAGGTAAAAGGTGGTCGGGTGGTATGGTGAATGCTGGCATCTTGTTGACCCTACTTGTGCAGTGAGCGCACGGTGGACGTGGGCGTGCCGCAGCTGTCCATGCACAGGTGAGGAGCGGTTGGACGGTTTAAATGCTGGCATTCTATTTATAGTACGACTATTGTGCCGCTGATGTGGGCATGTCGCAGCTGTCCATTAGACAATGCTGACCACTTGTTTTGCTCTCAAGCGGGGATCTATGTTTTCTCCAATGTATGTAGGAAATACGGTGCTGAGATCGCACGTTGTGGTGCATGTTCCTTTGTGGTGCCTCCAGAGCCCCTCTCTTTCCCCTTTCGCGTGTTTTAGTGAACCAGCTGATGCACTGCCGTGACAAGAAGTACATCTTTTTTTATATCAGCTTGACTCGATTGCGCAATTGCACCCGTGCCTCTTGCTGATTGTGAAAATGATAGGCAATTGCTCACCACTCATCGTATTTTTTTCCCCTGTTGTTCCTATGGGTTGCTGCGTGACTTGTTTTACTGTGTACTCGTGACCGCCTATCGGCCGGTGTGCGCATCCAGCGTGCGTGAGATGTGCGGCACTGAGGACATTGACATCGGCTACCGCCACTTTAAGGCTTTTTACAGGAACTTCACTAGGATTGACAAGCAGCTGGTGGTGGACTAGCGTGAATCAGGCACTAGCAGAATGAATCAGTACTAGCAGAATCATCGGGGGTGTCAAGGTGCAACGGCAGAGGACTGGAGTTTCCCAGTGCTTGGAAGCCAGCAAGGTCGGTGCGAGTGCATGTAAACTTTTCGGGCCAATTTGGTGAATAATTAATACTATTCGGAGCTCCTGGACTTGCACCAAATATCTATCAAGCCCCCAAGATCCGATCGATCCGCCGGTCGCGCCACTGGCACCCTGGCACCCTGGCACCCTGGTACCCTGGCCTGGATGCGAGTTGGCAGGGTGCTTCCTACTCAGATGACTGCCATGTGGCGGTGGGTAGTGGCCGACGTACAATGATCGATGCATAATGTAATGCGCATGCCTAGCGTGGCGACGGCCTGAAATGTCACGCTAGCTACAGTTGGCGCGCTGGATGCAAGCAAAGGAAGTAGCGAGCTTAGCTCATGATGGCAACATATTGGCAATAGAAGGCAAAGATCACGTCGAGGCAATGTCACAGTCAGCTAGGCTGAGTGCATTCTATAATGTGCTGGTATTCCGGCATGCAGTGCTAGATTTTCTGCTACTAGCGGGCTACCGAGTCAAGTTAATGTAGTATCCAACAAAGGGTCTGCAGGTGTTTTTACTCCTTAGCTTTCACACAATATCGATGCGCTGGCTAGAAAGAAGCACATGGTTTTAGCGAAGCAGTTGGCCGCAATCGATCATCCGTCGGCCTACATAGCTGCGAGCCCTGACCACGAAGTGCCGGTACGTCCTGCCTGCTCTGGAGGCCACGGCAATGCTTGCTGCTGCACGCAAGGAAACCTTCGTAATAAGTTGGCAAGAACAAGAAAATTATAATATCGTGGTTTTTACTGCCAGGGCATGCGTTTATGCACAGCTAGTTGGGCACAGCCTTGAGTGCAATGGTCGCCATGCTGCGCGCTGGAGGGATCGCAGCTAATACCGTCTGACAGAGCGAACCCGCGTTGGATCGAGGCCAGCTAGTGCACCGCTGGCCATGCATGCAGCGATGGGCGAGAAGCAGCAACCGAGCGGCGGCAGCAGCGGCGGCGGCAGCAGCAGCAGCAAGATAAGCATAGACAACACGAGCTAGCAGCTCATGATGATGAGCAGGACCTGGCCAAGGACATGGCCGGCAATTTCCGTGGCCATGAATCTGCACTCACAATATTCATCATCCTTGAGATCATGCATAGCCTATTACTGAGTATTGGGAGTGGCATGCAGATGGTTTTATGCCAGAGGTGACCATATTCCACTATTTGTGCAAGTGCATGTTTCTTTGACCATAGTTTGTTTACAGTGAGATGGAAGGGTATAGCGGCTAGCTAAGCTAGGTTATCCAGGCCGGGTCCAAAAACAGCTCGCTGGCGCATATAAACATCTCCTTGATTTATACATTACAGGCAAGTTATGCCTGCCTGGGGCTTTCTTGTTCATGTTCAATCGCAGCATCCAAGCACTACACCATTTCAGTCTGCGACAAGCCGGGCCAAAAAGCTATATAGGGAGGCTGATCACATATAGCAGGTATAAGGCTAACGTATGCAGAAGCTGCATGTGTACGTGTTAATGCAACGGGCATCATAAGGTCATGCAACACCATCTGATCATAGACTAGGCTATAGTTTGGACCGAGCAAAGCAGGCGCATGTGCTGCACCATGTAGGTGATATTGCAGGTATAGGGCTATAACATATATACAGGGCTATAAGATAATGCCATCTCTTATAGACTGGGTTATAGTGTGGACCGAGCAAAGCAGCCACACGTGCTGCAACTTTCCCGATCTGTTGGAAAGGCACGGGCTGGCGAACCACTCTGCGCAAGGAGTCGTGCCAGCCTCGATCCCAGCAGTGATGCATGCCCACATGTAAAGCATACCCAGGCCAGTGCTGCCAGCTGCCTGGCAGCCGGCCTGTTACAGATGCACCATTTCACCACAGCCAGCAGAGTCTCCCGCCTGGCCAAGGCAAGTGTTGTGCCCTCAAGGCCAACTGAAGGTTGCAGAATGTACCAGACCCGTCAAATACATAAGGATCCATTGATCATGATGCATCATCATCTTGGACGCACGCACTGAACGGCGGCGACCGTCGTGCGCGCCCGGTCAGTACTCGTCCCTCCAGCTGGCATCCGCGTTCATGCAGTGGTCATCCACGAGGACCCACGACTCATCCGCTGCCGGCTCTTCACCGGCATCCTCCGAGCCGCCGGCTTGATCTGCGACCGCGACTGGATGGTTTGACACCGTCCGCGCGGCGCTGCTGCCCGCCGCTACTTGGGACTGGCGGCTGCTACCGGTCCCCATCTGGCTGCACGGCACATCTGTCGGCAGTGGCGGCCCGACATACAGCCGGTGTGCGGCGCAGTGGTCAACAAACCGCTGCCAGTGCGGGTCGCACGCGCGCAGCGTGTGGACGTTGCCCACCACGACGAGCAGCGCTTGTGCGCGGCTGATGGCCACGTTCAGCCGCTTGGGGTTATGGAGGAAGCCGAGGCGGAACTTCCTGTCCTCGCCTTGGACGTGCTCGCGGCGGCGCGACCGCACGGCCGACAGGACGATAACCTTTCGCTCCTGGCCCTGGAAGGCCTCAACGGTGCCCACGCGCACGCCCTCGAGACGGGCGCCCGCGTTGTGGACCCAGCACTTGAACTTGTGCACCTGCTTCTGGTACGGCGTGATAATGCCGATCTCGTCGGGCCGAACGCCCAGCCCGGACGCCAGCAGGTCATTCATTATCCCCTCCACCGCGTTGATCTCGGCTTGGTTGTACCACGAGGGGGAGTCGGCGTCCCGCCGCTCGTCACCGTCCACGTGGGCCAGCAGGAGCGGAATGTCCGGATTCGGGAGCCGGTGCCACCCCAGCAGCGAGTGGGTCAGGGCGGGATCCGCCTCCGTCACGAGCGTGCCGTCGTAGAATAAGTCCGAGTATACCTGCAGAAGCCCAGGGTGCGCGCGGTAGGACACGCGCAGCCGCGTGCAGGTCCCCAGCCCCGGCGTCGCGACCACCCGCTCCAACAGCGACCGGTCCAGCCGGTACTGGAGTGCGATCGGCGAACGCACGATGGGTCCCAGCTGCTGGCTGTCACCCGCCAGGATGATGCCGGTGGACGGGCCTGCGAGGCAGAGCGCCGACAACGCCTCCGGTTCCAGGGCCTCCCCACACTCGTCGATGAAAACGTGCGAGAAGTGGCCCGTGGGCACGCCCATGCTGGTCAGGTAGCCCGCGCTGATGCACGTGGCCACGACCACGCGGTAGCCTAGCAGCCGCGGAAGCTCCGGCACGCAGAAGCAACCGTCGCGGTAGTCGCTGAATCGCGACATCACGTCCCGCGGCTCCATGTGCTTCGGGTTCCGCATCATCGCGTTCAGCCGGAAGAGGCTCCCAGGTGTCAGCTGCCGGCATCCGCCTCCAGAACTGCTGCTGCCATCCGCTTGCCCCGTGCCGATTGCCAGCCTCGCGCACAGCAGGTCCGCGGCCACGTTCGAGGGGGCGCACACGAGCACCCTGGCGCCTGGCCACGTGTCCAGCAGCGCCCGGATGGCCGCCACCACCGTGTGGGTCTTGCCCGTCCCTGGGGGGCCGAAGATCACAAACGGGGCCTGCTGGGTGGCAGCGGCAGCCGGCACGTCCTGCAAGGATGGCGCCGCGAACGACGGCACGACTCCCGTTACCAGCCCGCCTTGAGCGCTGGCACCCGGTAGCTGCGCTGCTGTCGCTGAGCAGCGGGGAGGCAGCCCCTTGTTGCCACAGATCGCATCGACCGCCTGCTGCTGGAGCGCGTTCAAGCGGCTGCTGGCGGATGCCACCGTTGCAGCGCCGCTGGAATTATCCAGGACCGCAGGAGGGGGTTGATGCAGGGATGGGAGAAGGCCACCCGAGCAGACGGTATCCTGGTGGACGGATGGCAGCGGCGGTGTCGATGGCAGTAGCCGCGAGAGCAGTGCGGCGTCAGCGAGGCGCAGCGCCCGGTGCATGACCCTCTGCGGCGTGCGCGTGAATGTGAATTGGACATCGAAGCGGTTGCCGCAGGCTGCAGCGTGGTCGCGAAACGACGCGTGGAAGCTGACCCGAATGTCCTCCAGGTTCACGAAGTGGACGAAGCCCTGGTGCACGACGCTGCTGTCCCCCGCCCCGTGTGGGCGAGCCAAGATCCGGTCGCCGCGCATGATGGAGGGACGCTTCTCGGCCAGGCCAGGGACCTTGATGATGTGATGGACCCACCTGGACCTGGTATCCAGGGAGATCACCTCATTCTCCAGGTCGTACAGCCGGATATCCACCAGCATCTGGATCTCCTCCACGAAAATAATTGTTTCAAAATAGCCACGGTATGTCTCGAGAGTCAACACACTGGGGTGTGCATCGGGCTGCACACTGGCTATCTCGCGCCCAATTGCTGCCATTACAGCGTAGCGGTCGATGCTCCCGGGCTGAGTGATATGACGCTTCAAATTAGCGGGTACATTTGCCTGCGGCAGTTGCTTTACAAACTCCGGTAGCGTGGCAGGGGGTCGACTGCCTCGCAGCACTGGCATGCTCCACGCGTAATGCCTTCGTCCTTTCCAGCGAGACATCGGCTGGGCAGGTCGCTGCATTCTCCGACGTCGTGCGCGGATGACCCTGTTTGCAGCGATGAAATCGGCAGGGTCGAACACAGGCTGGGCAGGCCGCAAGAAACCTGGATGCAGAAAATTGCATGCCCCACAAGAGAGGTGCAGGCAGGCATCGCCCCTGTCGCAAATGTCCGGCTCCCGCAGCTGATCAGAGCTATGCGCAAAAACGCAGCGTTGCCATTTACGGTTAACATAATGGCATAATGTTTCGTCTTCAATTTCCTGTCGATAAGGGCATAGCTGCGTTTTAAACGCACGTACAGCAAAAGCACCCTGCACACTTTTGTAGTGCTGGGAGTTCATCACATGCGACTCCCTTATCCGAACAGTCTATGCGTAAGAATTGGATTATGTATCCCTTACTCGGACCGCATATACAGGTAAGCATGCATTGCACGGTCCAGAAAAATCGAAAACACGGGCAGAGTACCAGCGGGCTTTGTCTCCTTGCAAATCTCAACATTGTCTTTATCTTGACAATGACACCACCGCAGGATGACGGCTGTCAAGTGTCAACCCTCGTGGCCAGCAACATGCATTCCTGCCTTCCGGACAGGACTCTTTCAACCAGTCCCATAAAAAATCCTGCAATATCAGCCAGCCTGGATGGGTCGAGCTTCTCGAGCCCGTCGCCGTGCCTGTAGTTTGATCTCATGATGGGAGATGATGGGCGAGGTCGAGCGTCGCAGCCCGCAGGTGACAAGACGTCCACAGACAGATTCGGGCTGGTCAGTGGTCACCACTCACCAGTGGTGAGTGGATCGACGGAGTTTTGCGGTTTGGCCCATGTTGAAGTCCGTCCAGGCCTCCGCGCCGGCGCGGCGACTTGGAACGTTCGTTTGATGCCCCAAGTTTCACCTTTTCTGGCTTGTCTGGGCGTCTGGCGGCGAATGGAACTTAATAAAAGCGCGAATGAATTTGACGGTGGTCGTTGTCCATAAAGAATTGTAAGATAACGATTAGGCGCTACTACCGTCTCTGCCTGTAGTAAAAAACAGAGTCATAATTCTGCCAGCGGTCACTACAGCCACCATAGCTGAAAAAAGCGGTCACGAGTTGCTTCCTTTGGCTCCGCGTGGGAAAGAATATATATATATTTTTACAGGCTTTCCTAAGACGAAGTGACTACAAACGTCCTGCAGTCTCTTGCCATGCCTTAAAGTGCGCTGAGCAATGAAGTTGAAACCTTGGGAGCAAATCATTCATTGCCAAACGCGCGGGAATGTGTGGTTGTGCCCTTAATACGTTGATGGTCTCGCACACCGAAGCAATTACCTACAGCTCGGAATACTGGACGACGGTCCTTCCACTTCGATTGGCCGAACGTCTATTCCTGCAGGCATGCTTTCATTAAATTATGGAGCAAAACGAAGGGGCAGCAGAGGCCATTTTGATGGACAGGACTTTTGATCCCTGGAGGCTCGTAGTTAGGATGCCTACTTCTGCTATAACTGCGTCACCTGGGCTGTCTAATGCTAGGGTCACGAAGCTGGGATGAACTGAGCGGTGCTTCTCGATGTTCCATGGTCTCACCAGCGCGGGTAGTCTTCGCTACGTTGCTCGTTTTCGTTGTGGTAAGGTCTCGTTGGCAAACATGGAAAAAAAAAAAGCAGATTAGTGCTCTCACTCGCGTCCAGACTGTTAATCCGCCTCCTAGTCAAGTTTCAATGCCAATTTAAGCACCTTTGCTGCGAATGTCATCTCCAAGTTTTCCCCCAGGCGTCACTCCCCTTCCATTGTGTACCTCCTTGGCTTTAACTTTTCACGCACCTGCCGTCCGTGCACAACGTCCGCGCTGACACGACCGCCGCCGGTCGATCCTCCGCTTCCCCCTGTCTCATCAGCTGCGCGTCATCTTCGTGGGCCACGGCTCCTCCAAGTCGCTCCCCCTCTCCGCCAAGGACGCCGGCCACGACGGGT
The DNA here is from genome assembly GCA_009746045.1 of Mesostigma viride. Taxonomy (NCBI): domain Eukaryota; kingdom Viridiplantae; phylum Streptophyta; class Mesostigmatophyceae; order Mesostigmatales; family Mesostigmataceae; genus Mesostigma; species Mesostigma viride. The sequence continues at coordinate 38,975 of RPFO01000068.1, read as the reverse complement.
TCCTGCACGCGCGCTCCTCCCACGTGACCGCCAGGCGGACGTCCCAGGGTGGCGACAACGACAAGGACGGCAAGGACAGCTCGTCCGGTGACAGGAGAGGCAGCTCATCGCGAGCTGGCAGCCACGACCGTGGCGGCAGCAGTAAAAAACGCGGAAGCTCCCGTGGGTCCGAGGGCAGCAGCCGCAGGCAAGCGGGAAAAGGCTCCGGGCACAGCACCCCGGCGCCCGCTGCCAGCACGCCTGCGAGTGCGACCGCGGCTGCAAGCATAAACGGTTCTATCGCCACTAGTGACAGTCCCGATGAAGACAGTGACAGGATCACCACGGAGACGCTGGACGGGAGCTGGGAGGGCGACGAGGGGGAGGACGACGGCGTGCACGGACCCGACTACTGGGAGGGTGATGATGACAGTGAGGAGAGCGCACGGTTGCAAGAATTAGCAGTCATTGCGGCCAGGGCGGCGGCGGGGGCCAGGCACGGCAAGCATGGCGGGGCAGCGGGGGGTGGCGGTGCGGCGGTGGGGCCGAGGTCGCGGCCGGAGAACGGCGCGTCGTGGGACGTGCTGGATAACGTCAAGCGCATGACGGAGCACACGCCGCTGGTGACGCACAAGCGACAGGTGGGGCGGGGAGAGATGATGGCTTGTAGTGAACGCGTGGGCAGATTGCATTGTAGTCGACAAACTGTGGACATTTCAAGATGAGCCCACACGCCGCTGGTCACGCACGCACAAGGTGCAGGTAGGGCGAGAGGGGGGCAAAACTGGGAGAGATCAGAGTGACGCACTGGCAGACTTTGTGAAGGCGCAGGCACTTGAGTGCCGGAAAAACCAACAGGTTTGAGTAAACTGTACATGGCCATGCCTCACTGGGAACGCATTGACGGTATAGTGAGTCCACAGACTTCGCAGTGAACGGGCACATGGGCACCGGCAGGCACCCCCTCGCTCTTGAAGCGGCATGCCATTCATAACCGTTGTCCGGATATCAAGGAGACAACCAGCGCAGGCCAGAAATATGTTTGTTTGCACCTCCCGCCCCCCTCACCCCTCACCGCTGGCTTTTCTAGTAAGATAACAGCCCCCCTCTCCGCACACATCCTCTGACACCCCATAAGACAACAGCCCCCCTCTCCGCACACATCCTCTGACCCCCCATAAGACAACAGCCCCCCTCTCCGCACACATCCTCTGACCCCCCATAAGACAACAGCCCCCCTCTCCGCACACATCCTCTGACACCCCATAAGACAACAGCCCCCCTCTCCGCACACATCCTCTCACACCCCATAAGACAACAGCCCCCCTCTCCGCACACATCCTCTGACACCCCATAAGACAACAGCCCCCCTCTCCGCACACATCCTCTCACACCCCATAAGACAACAGCCCCCCTCTCCGCACACATCCTCTCACACCCCATAAGACAACAGCCCCCCTCTCCGCACACATCCTCTGACACCCCATAAGACAACAGCCCCCCTCTCCGCACACATCCTCTGACAGCCCATAAGACACCAGCCCCCTCTCCGCACACATCCTCTCACACCCCATAAGACAACAGCCCCCCTCTCCGCACACATCCTCTCACACCCCATAAGACAACAGCCCCCCTCTCCGCACACATCCTCTGACAGCCCATAAGACAACAGCCCCCCTCTCCGCCCACATCCTCTGACACCCCATAAGTCAACAGCCCCCCTCTCCGCACACATCCTCTGACCCCCCATGTATCACACCATGCATCCCACGACGCGACTCTCTGCCACGACTGGTGATTGGATTCCCCCGACCCCACCCCTCTTATCTCTCACTTCATGCCATTGCTTTATGAAAAGTGTTCACCGCCGGAGGCCCCTTTTCCTCCCCTGTGAATCGCACAATGCCACGTTGGGCCACGAGTGCACATTTATGTATCCCCCCCCTCTTTCGCCTCGTTTTGGCATGGCCTTACAATCAAGGGTCACTGCCCCATGCCCCCGTGTTCATCACGCACACGTTGCCCCCCGGCCCAGTTCATCACGCACAACGCGACGCTGGGCCACGATGTGGTGCGCCACTGGCTGAGCTACTGGGACGGCAACAACACGCTCATCTACAACTTCCCCAAGGGTCTGTTCGAGCTGCTGCCCCTCAACGAGCCGCGCTTCCACTTTGAGAGCTGCGCGGTGGTGGGCAACTCGGGCGTGTTGCTGCTCAAGCAGAACGGGCAGGTGGGTGGGTGGGTGGGTGAGTGGACTTCCCCCCCTCTGCCCCCCTTTTGCCCCCTTGTCCTCCCCCCCTTGGGACATTGACTCGCACTATTTGTTGGTCCCCCTCATCAGGGCTCTCTCCTTCCCTCCTTGTGGACCACGAAGTAACCTGCCGCTCCACACATTCCTGTGTCAACCAGCTTTCAACCTTCCTCACCCTTCCCAACCACCCATCCCTGCGTCCCCCCCCCCCCCACCCCTTTCAGGACATTGACTCCCACGACGCGGTCATCCGGCTCAACATGGCGCCCGTGCGCGGCTACGAGCAGTACGTGGGCCGCCGCACCACCTTCAACGTGGTCAACAGCCACAACATAAAGTCCCTCATCGCGGGCAAGCTGCGCTGGCGCGTGACACCTGGCAACGAGGGGTCGCACCTGGTGGTGTTCGAGACGTCAGGCCGGCCAACGCGGTACCACCTGTGCCAGGTGAGGGCTCGCGGGCTTGGCGGTCAAATGTGGGTCCTTGATTGTCCCCTGGCTTGTCCCTTCCCTTTGTTTTTCCCTTTGCTTGTCCACACTCGCCCCTGTGATTGCCCCTTCGGTTGTCTGCGGTTGTCCACACGCGCCCATGTGCTCCGTGGCTCTGGTAGATGCTTGCTGCTAACAACTGGCTGCGCGCCGCCCTTGCCCACGCTTGCCCACACTTGCCTTTCCTTGCCCACCGTTGCCCATGCTGGTCCCTGCCTTTGCACAGCCGCTCCTCCGGCACGTCCCCCAGGCCAAGCCGCTGCTGCTCAACCCGGTGTTTGCCAACCGGGCGCACCGGCTGTGGGTGCAGGTCAAGTACCTGCTGGAGCAGGAGGGCCACGGCGAGAAGAAGTACAACCGGAAGCCGATGAGCGGGTACTTCGCCACCATCTTCTCCCTGCAGGTGTGCGACCGGGTGGACCTTTATGGCTTCGACGCTTACACCAGGTGAGGAGGGTAGAGGTGACTATGTGTACTATTCCATACTTGCTAGCTGTTTGATGTACAGCTTTGATGCCTATGCTTACGCTAGGTGAGGGGGGGGAGGTGGCTATAGGTACTGTAACATACCAGCACGCGCAGCTAGCTGTTTGATGTACAGATTTGATGCCTATGCCTACACCAGGTAAGCGCCGGTAGAATTTCGGCATATCCATAGCCTTATCTACCGCATCATGCTTTACTTGTAATCTGTATGCACTGTTGCATCGGAGCTATCATCCGTCACTAGTTCATGTCCATGTAGTACCTACAGTACAGCCTTCTGGCACTTCAGCCCTTTAGGACTACTCTAGTTTCTTTTGTATCACCTCCAGCCTGCTGCGCTAATCAATCTAATGAATGATCTCGCGCTCCTGCTGCGCTAGGACGATCACCTCGACTTAAAGGATATCTTATTCTTCGACTGAAAGGATATCTTATTCTTCCCAAGGGATCCGTAGCTTTGCCAGTAGGAAGGGGCTCTGCAGCGCTGCTGGCAGGCCAAGTCATGGAATGGCAGGCAAAGGGGACTATGTAGAATGCAGAGATGGTGGTTCCTCAGCACCCAACTTGCGGCAAGCAAACTGCTGGCCCCGGTAGCAACCCATGGCTCTGCTTGGGTACTCACAGGAGGATGCAGAGATGACCAGCCAGCCTGTTGGGGTTCTACATTGTTACTTATACATGTCTCCACTGTGCCCTTTACGCATCTGTTTTGTCTGCTCTGGTCAGTAAACGACGGAGTTATCGTTATCATTACTTTGATGACGTGCAAGGGTTCACCGGCGTGCACAGTTTTGACCTGGCGATGGAGGTCTTCAAGCTTCTGAGCCAGAAATACGACCTACAAATAATCACCTAACGCGATGAACCAGGGAGAGCGTTTCTGGCAGTTAGCCACCACTAAGCGTAGAGACTGCCCGTATTAGTTGAACGAGTATTGGAGAGCCATCTTCATATCCCCGCCTTCCATCTGTACTCTACATTGCAGATCAAACATTTAATAATTTCTTTACGCTAAACAGGTGCCTCCGTGGCCTAATTGGGTGCCACCACCACTAACAACCATCACCACAACTACCCTAGTTCTTCCATGGCGTTGGATCGCCATGCGTCCAGACATAGTTGTCTCACTTAATACCAAGCTCGTTAGCTCAAGCATGCAATGTGTAGTGCAAAGATGGAAAGTTCAGCGAGCAATCGATCCATATTAAGTTAAATTACTGCAAGTACGTAAGTAGACACTACTCTGTAGTATCAGTTAACACAGGGCTAGCCTTTCTCATATTGAAAAATTGCATAAATAAGTTGTCTCATATGAGCTGTTTTCCTAACCTATAAAAATAAAACACCTGACGTTATTAGCGAGAGCTGATGTCACATAAATATAAAACACCCTGCAGGCTGACATCTTCTGCTGCCTCCAGGGCAGACAATGTGGAAAAAATATACAGGATATGTCAATGTCGTTGTCCTCGGCTTGCTGTCCACATTTGTCTCACTCGCACGCAGGGAATGCCAGCACCCAAGCAACAAAATGGTTTGCAAACGTCCATGCCCACAGTGGGTGAATGCCCATCCCTCGGTGGGCAGAACGCCACCGGCCCATGGAACGCGGAACAGAATTATGCCGAACAGAATCATGGAATCCGACCCCTTTTGGGTATGGGTCGCTTTTGCGAAGGCTAGAACCTGCACCAAGCGTGCGCGCACCCCTCACGCGCCTATGCGTCACGCGCCCACCCCTACTGCGCCCCCGCCTCACGCGCACATCCCTCACGCGCCGACGACCAGCCCCGCGGGCCCCGTGGTCGCATTGGTGAGCAGCGGGCGGAAGCCGAGCTCCTCCACCGGGACACCGAACTCGGCCAGCTTGTTCTCGTACACGCGGATGAGGTCGTTGTGCGCCTGGGGAAAAGGGGGGGACGCGGGGACACACACGCACATGGAGTCTTAGGCAAGGGCGTTAGCGGGGAACACATGCTACCACTTGGCAAGGTACCCCCTCAAAGGAGGTTGGAGTGGGAAAATGTTTTGGGAGCTAGCACAGGAACACGTGCTGATACCAAGGAGACAACCTGATACGTGCAATACAGTGCCTGCTTTGTATCGAATGGCAGTTAGTTACACCATCATTTGAGGGAAGGGTTTGGGAACCCAGCGGACTACACATATGGCAAAACCTTTCCTTTCATGTACCCAGCGGCTACTGAGCAGCTATGATGAGCAAGCTGCCATGTCCTTGGGGAACACCGACCAGCCATTCTCCTAGTACATCCCACGCCGAGGTCGTGGCCCACACTCACCTTGGAAACCTTTTTCTGTACTTCTGCCCGTCACCTGGCCACGCGGCTCACCTTCGCCACCTTGGCTATCCTCGACCCACAAGGCCATACACCGTTGGGCATCCGGTCTTCTTCTCCTGCCCACCGCCACCATCCAAAGCCCACGGCCACCCTGCCCACCTTGAATACCTCACCACAGCCACAACGCACCCCACCCCACCACACCACACCACACAGTATACTATAGTGACCACACCACACCACCCTTGAATACCTCACCACAGCCACAACGCACCCCACCCCACCACACCACACCACACAGTATACTATAGTGACCACACCACACCACCCTTGAATACCTCACCACAGCCACAACGCACCCCACCCCACCACACCACACCACACAGTATACTATAGTGACCACACCACACCACCCTTGAATACCTCACCACAGCCACAACGCACCCCACCCCACCACACCACACCACACAGTATACTATAGTGACCACACCACACCACCCTTGAATACCTCACCACAGCCACAACGCACCCCACCCCACCCCACCACACCACACAGTATACTATAGTGACCACACCACACCACCCTTGAATACCTCACCACAGCCACAACGCACGCGAACGCTCACCTCATTTTTTCTTGCTCATTGCCCATCACCAACACCAGACGGCACCACCCCATTGCCAACGCTCACTTTGAAGACCTGGGCGGCCATACACCTTGGACATGGGACATGGTTATCTCTAGCTCTGTCCACCACGCGGCGAACACACTCACCTTGGAAAGCCTTCCCTTCCTTTTTTCTCTGCCCCATTTAAGTACCACCACCCACGGGCGCCACCCAATCGCACGCCCTCACCTTGGGCACCCTTTGTTTTTCTTCTGCCCAAACCACCACCCACTTGACCAAACGCTCACCTTGGAGACCTCGCGATGGACACACGAACACTCATATCCATGCTCACCTTGGAGACCTTGGCGATGTCGTACTGGAGCGCCTTGATGAGCGCGTTCTTCGCGTCCAGCACGTCGTCCAGCTTGGCCGCCACGCTCGCCTGCACCGCCGGATCCAGGTGCGCCGCCGCCAGCACCTCCCCCAGCTGGGCCTCCTTCTTCTCCAGCTGCTCCCCCAGCATCTCCACCTTCTTCTCGAGGAGGAGGGACTTGAGCCCGCTCTTCTGCTGCACGTCGTATATGCTGGCCTCGTACTTGGCGTACAGCTCGTCACGCTCGGCCTGCACTTGCGACGCACGCTGGCTGGTCACCTCATGCTCCCACTCGAGGTTCTTCAGCTGGCGCTCCGCCTCCAGCAGCCGCGCCTTGGTCTGTGCCAGAGACATTTTGTCCTGCGGGGGGGGGACGAGGGGGGAAGATCACACATCGCACATGAAGCCTGTAAGGGGAATCGACCAGGAACGTCACAAAGAAGCGAGCCGTGCCCCTTGTTTTTTTTTAATTGGCATGAAAAAGAAAAGCCCCTTATTTCTAGGTAGTTGTCGAGCTGCGTGTTGACAGAAGGAGAACAACTTCCTGACCTACGCTTACTTCCTCACCTACGCTTAGTAGGTGAGTTGGCAATCTGCGCACAAACGTTTCCACGTTCTAACTCATTAAGAAAACAAATATCTCGCCTTTCGCAGTTGGCGGGCAAAACCTTGATAAAAGAAGAGACAAGGCCCCTCACCTTTTCGTAGTTAGCCAGCTGCGCGCGCAGGCTCTCGACCTCCTTGAGCGCCTTAGTAAGCGGCTCGGACAGCCGCTTGTTCTCCTGCGCGATCTCGAACATGAGCTTCTCGTTGGCCACCTCCTTCTTCTTCATCTCGGCCACGTCCTCCTTGAGCGCCTTGATCAGGTCCAGGTTGTTGTGCGTGATGTCGTTGTAGTAGTTCTTGATCTCGGCAAACGCCTTCTCGTGCTTCTTCATCAGCTCATTGATGTGCGTGTTCTTGCGCTCCTCGATCTCGTGCACCTCCTGCTTGCGGCGCAGCTCCAGGTCGTCGCGCAGGATCTTCATCTGCGGTGGTGTGGACGCGTTGGTGTTTGACCGGTGGCAGTGTGCACGTGCGAGGGGGGGGGGATTTGGTGTGTGTGTGGGGGGGGGTGAGGGGGTCGGGGGAGAGAGGGGGCACCCAAGGAGGATCACACACATCTAAACAAACACTTGCAACCAAACCTATCAGACACAGACCAAACATATACATCAAACACACGATATCAAACTTAGTAGAGAGACCCGTCTCAGAGCCGCTCAACGGACAATGAACAATGAACAGGGAACGATCGATGATTCGAGCAAGCAGATGAGCCACACGTGAAGACACGATTGGAAGACCACAGGCTGGGAATGGTACACATGGTATGGCGGTCGCAACTTGTTCCTAGTGCCACAGCCAGTTCACCGTGGCCAGAGGAAAATTTGAGTGCCTGCCTAGCCTTTGGAACCGCCGGCAATCGGAACCGCCGGAATTTGGAACCGCCGACATGTCAGCCAGTAATATGACAGGGGAGGGCTCTGGGTACGTGGAATGCCAGGCGGGCGGGTGGGTGGGTGGGTGGGTGGGTGGGTGGGTGGGTGGGTGGGTGGGTGGGTGGGTGGGTGGGTGGGTGGGTGGGTGGGTGGGTGGGTGGGTGGGTGGGTGGGTGGGTGGGTGGGTGGGTGGGTGGGTGGGTGGGTGGGTGGGTGGGTGGGTGGGTGGGCGGGCGGGCGGGCGGGCGGGCGGGCGGGCGGGCGGGCGGCGGCGGGCGGGCGGGCGGGCGGGCGGCGCGGGTGGGTGGGTGGGTGGGTGGGTGGGTGGGTGGGTGGGTGGGTGGGTGGGTGGGCGGGTGGGTGGGTGGGTGGGTGGGTGGGTGGGTGGGTGGGCGGGTGGGTGGGGGTGCGGGTACCACCACGGGGCTGTGATGCGCTCGCTTGGGCATGCCATCATCCCAGCACCCACCTTCTTCTCGTACTTATGCTGCAGCTCCTTGGCGTTCAGCTCAAACTCCTGGCGCAGCTTGGTGATCTCCTTGGCATGCTCCTGCGAGGGGGCAAGCGGGGCAATGCGACACAAGGGCAGCATTTGCGGCGACAGCAGGCAAGATGCCACATAGGCAAGGTGGCCAGCAGGGAAAGTTGTAAGCGGTTCAGATGACACATGAGAAAAAAACGCACATGCGCAGGACGGTCCGCAACGCTGTGATAGTGGAGTCCAAACCATGGTTGCCTTGCGGACAGGGGTCCAATATCAACCCATGGCTGCCGTGCGGAGCCGTGGCATGGCAGAGGGGGGGCAAAGGAGAGGGTAGAGCCTTGCTTCCCTGGCCCCAGGCGAAACCACACGATGTCCGGTGGCAGGCTGCCGGGGACAGGGAAGCAAGCTTCAACATAACCAAACAATCATTTCATATTCAGTTAATGATGCAGCATCACATCTTTGACTCACGCAGCGACAGCATGAGAAGACCTTCCGTTGCACACATACACACACACGGATTTCCCCCCACAAGATTGTATCCCTTGCTCACCTTGCTTCAGCGTGCGGACCATGTCCTCATTCTCATCCCCGCCTTCCCCCACCCAAGACATGCATCCCCTGGCCCCTCCCCCTCCTCACCAGCTGGAGCGTACGGACCACGTCCTCGTGCCCACACTCCCCTCTCCCACACACGACACACTCATTCATCATCCGCGGGGTGAACCATGCTCATTCATCACGCTCTCATATACATTCTTCTGCCTTCACATCAACCCTCCTCCCAACCCTCCCCCTTCCTCACCAGCTTAAGCGTGCGGACCACATCCTCGTGTGCCAGCTCCATCTCCTTCAGCTCCTGCTTCAGCGACCGCTTGTCCTTGCTGGCAAACCAAAGACACGTGCAGCACAAGCAGGGAACATCATTGTGGTAACAGGTGGTTAAACAAACAGTTATCCTTGCTGAAGCGACCGCTTGTCCTTGCTGGGGTAAGGGAAAGGGGACGGGGGAGGGGGGACGGGGGACGGGGGAGGGGGGACGGGGGACATGGGACATGTGTAAATGCACTTCAGCGACTGCTTGTCCTTGCTGGCAAAACAAGCACAGAGCAGCAGGAAGGGTGGGGGAGGGAGGGAGGGAGGGGAAAACTAAGAATGGAGGTGTACGTGACCAGCATCACTGATTCGATTCAGGTTTTTGGACGGAGCGCCACGTGGCATATTCAACTACGGAAACAAGATTTGGCTCGGCCAATGTGTGGCTTTTAGACAACAAAACTTGTGCTCGGCACGGACACGCGTGGCGACTGGCAGGCGGGCGAGTCAAATGGCTTCCCTGGTCACACAATGCTCCCTCTAAACCTGTCACCTGTCACTGGCGGGCGGCCCGCGGCCTTCCAAGTGAGTTTCGAGCGCAGAATCTTCAAGCACCTATACCACGGCGTGGCGCGGCGCTTACTGGCCAGTCAGCAGGCGACTACCGCACGCGAGTCGAAGGCCAACAGCTGATTCACTGTAGGACAGGCGCGGGGCACGGGGCCATTGGTGACTGGTGGAGGCTACTATACTACTACTACCTACTATATACTAGGGGGACTTGCAGTGGAGAGCCGGCTGGAAATTACGTTGACACGGCCACATGCGGCGTCACAAGGTACTAGCATTGGATTCAGCACAGCCATTATGTGGCGACCAGCATTTGCCAAGTAGTACCGCACCGCCACTTTGCGCCGTATTGGGAGCTGTCATTTGGGGGTGATAACGCCACAATTTCCTAAAACTGGCGCCACACTGCCACATTTGGCGAGCAAACGCCACGCATTGAAACACTGACCAGCATACACCTCGAGAAAGGAAACGGTATAAAACTGCGTTTACATTTGCTGGGGTCAGGGATTCCACATTACAAAAACCACCTCCACTGAATTCCAGGCTCGACCACAGGACCTCTGGCCAGAGCGTTCGGGTTTCGGTTAGACCACAGGACCACTGGCATGCTTTCCGCAGCCAGACGCGCCGACCTAGATAGACGGATGGTGGTCCGGCCGGCCTTGGGAACGAGGTGGGTGTGGCGAGGGTGAGGTAGGGGGGGGCTGGGGGAGAGAGGTGGAGGTGTCAACAGATTAGTGGCCACAGCCAGATGTAGGAATGGGTAGGGCCGGGAAAGCGGAAGCTTGCTACCCTTGATGGGGGGGATAACGGGCACGCTGATGGGGGGAAGGGGGCGTCGGTGGATCGTCTTGACAAGGGGATGTGGGAGGATCACGTTGATCATGGGATGTGGTGACAAGGGGATGTGGGAGGGTCAGCGCGTGGGCCACGGCGAGGGCTGGACACATCATGGGGTGAGGGCGAGGGGACACGCTGGCACGGACAACCGGGAAAGGGTGGCATGGACGAGGAGAGGGGAGGAGGAGGAGGAACAAGGAAAGGAACCAAGCAAGCATGCAAGGGGAGAGAGAAGGGGAAGGGTACAGGCGAAGGGGTGGTGGAAGGGAAGGGGATTGCAGAGGGAGAGGGGGGACAGGAGGGCGCAGGCGAGGAGGCGAGGAGGCGAGGAGGCGAGAGGCAGCGGGGAAAAAATGGCAGAACTGGGCTGGAGAAGGCAAGAAGGGAGGCCGACAGCAAGGAGGAAACGGGAAAAGGAGGGGGAAGAAACCAGGGCAACAGCCTTAGGGGCAGGAAATGATGGGTGCATGGGGAAATATACAGACATGTGAACAGGGTGGGTGAGCACAGTCAGGGAGTGGGTGGGTGGGTGTGTGTGTGTGTGTGTGTGTGTGTGTGTGTGTGTGTGTGTGTGTGTGTGTGTGTGTGTGTGTGTGTGTGTGTGTGGGTGGGTGTGTGGGTGTGTGTGTGTGTGTGGGTGGGTGTGTGGGTGTGTGGGTGGGTGTGTGGGTGTGTGGGTGTGTGGGTGTGTGGGTGTGTGGGTGGGTGCGAGATGGTTACTTGGAATAGCATACTTGTCCAGTTGGATTTCCCAGAACAACGACTTACATCAATTCGTTTTCCCGCTTGATGAACTCGTCTTGCTGAAGCTTCAGCGCCATCTCCCCGTCGGCTTTGAGCGTGGAAATGTTGTTCTGGTGTTCATATAGCAGGTGCTTCACCTTCTGTTTGTACACCTTAATTTCCACCTGGTGGCGCTCCTCCATCTCCTCCATCTCCCGATCCTTGTTGCGCAGCTCCGCCTTCTTGTCCTCCAGCTCCTTCTTCGTAATCTCCCAGAAGGCATTTATTTTGTCCTGCGCAATCACGACAAGTGACAATCGAGTAACGCCATGTAGCAGCCGTAAATAACGCTCGCCCAAGCGTGCGCGGCTACAGCGCTCCATGGAAAAACTTGGTCCGACCAGCATGGCTAATCTAGGCCCTGTGGATCTAGCAAAACGCTTCGATCAGTGTCATATCGCTACCACCATGTCATGAAAATTAAGGCGTCCTGGGCCTATACGCACTCTTTCAAGCTGCATGTAGTTTCGGTATTCCTCTTCCTTCGTCTTTTCTTTTTCAAGGGCGGTAATCTTGGAGGCAAGCTCCTCCGCAGATACGCCATTTTCATCTCCTGTAGGGGCCTCCTTCTCTTTCTTGGCCCCCTTCTTGGGGGACTTTGGCTTAGGCGGCATGGTTTCCCGTAACGTGCGCTAAGTCAAATTTTCTTGTCGCGATGATCACAATCTGCTCCTCCTTTCTAACTCGACGAGCTCAATTATTCCTGCGGGACATAGCCGTAGGCGCGCGTGGATTGCCAATTCCTGAGCTCCGCTGGGTTGGAAGAATTTGTTAGCGCAGCGAGCTACGTAAGGCGCATAACCTGCTAAAAATGGAGCCTGCCGTTTTACCTGATTATCTCAGGGCCCACCTAGGTTTTTTTCATTAGATAATGGGCCGCTATACTATAGCACCGTCACCCCTGGAAACGGTAAATAACAGTGACGTACAATACGGATTGTCTATTTATCTCCATTCATCTGCACGTAGTACAGCCTGGGTTGACCTCCGTAGATTCCACCGCAGCAAATCCGCCGCAAGTCATCTCACCTTTCTAGTCTACAGTAGTCTTGTCGTGCTGGTTTCGGGGAAATGGGTATATTTTATTAGCCAATTATGGACCAAAGAGGTGAGAGGGGAAATGAGTATCAGCGAATCCTAATGAAGGTGGGCACACACACGTGTGGCGGTGACAGGTGAAAGGCTAATAGGGCGCGTTATTAGACCAGGGAAGCCATTGGACCTGAGTGATGTCGCCATGAGGCATACTGGTGAATACCTGATTACGGCCCAGTAGATCATGAAAAAGCTGGAGCGGGCTGGGCTTGTCGTTATTGGGCCCTGGGTCCCACACCCTGTGTTGTTCCTGAGCTAACAGCCAGTAGCGGCGCATAGCCGCATTCCATAGGTATATAAAGCGCCGGACTACGCCGCCGCGGGTATACTCCTCCCGATATTCACAGTCTCCTTTCCCACACAGCAAAATATGGTGTTGTTCTTTCTCAGTTACATCGTTTTTCCCGTCTTTGTTCTTATCGTGTTGATTTCATCACGACTCTTGTTGAACTCTTGCAGCGTTTATTGGTCAAAGACTATGACCGAGCCATTATGCTCCGTCAAGTCCGATGTTTTTTGCAACGTCACCCACATCTGTTCGGTGCTGCCCCTTGGCACAAGCTCTACAAACAGGTCGTGGACCGGCTGGATCGCATAGTATCTCCGCACATCTGAACCCTGTGATGCCAGATCTCCTTTGCGGCCGTTCCGAGCTTGGCACTGGATTCGTTGTCCACATCGTCGCGTCGCTGCCGCAACACGATGTTTTCTGGCATCCGCGGGCTTTTGGTTCCCGCCGCACATTTGAAAGTGCTGTCCTCCGGCTTTTTGCCTTTGCACCGTGTGCAGTTCTTGGACGTTTGGAATCATGGCATGGCTAACGTGATGACTGACTAGCTAGACCTTTTCAGTGGTTTTCCATTTGCGGGTATTTCCTCGTAAATGGTGGGAGAGCGATCGCAGCAATGGTGCTCACCACTAGACACTCCCGGCCAGTTAGGCTAGAAACACACGCCCTGATCAAGCATGCTGTTTCCGGCCCCACCGTCTAGGTCATCTAGTCGCTCCACACGTAAGCCAGCCATAATTTCAATGCACAAGGATACACATTTCCATCACCATTCATCTTCATCATCCTGAACGACTCGAAAACGCGGAAAAGATAACGGCAGGCTCGAGCTACCATGGTCCGGATTCTCCCGATTTCTGGCCTGCGCTGGTTGTCTCTTTGATACTCCTCGCGGACCTTAAAGACTGTCTCGTTGCGTATGGTCCAGATCGCGTATAGCATAGTAGTGCGTAGCCATATCCATTCTGCTTGGGAAACTGAAAGCTCGGACGGACCCTGGTGTGCCAGCAATACCGAAAATGATGGTACGCACGCTGATTGGGAGAGTGGGTGGCGATGCCGTCCATGCGGCCCAGATGTTAATGAGCCACGTCCAAACCCCACTAGGGAGATTACAGTAAAGAAACCGGCTGTGCTCAATGGTTTCACTAGGGTGCGTGCACAGGGCCACAGGCATGATGCATCATGACCAAAACGCTCGTGGAGCATGGCGCAGACCCCTATCGCCCTATGCATCAAAAGGTGTTGTACATCAGTGGCCCTGCGGTCCACGAGAGGGTGGTCTACCGCCAGGGTAATCATCTTAACCCAAGTGTAGCCCGGCCAATGTATTCCCCAGCGGGCTCGGCCCGGGTGGGGCTGATGGTACATATGCAACAAGATATCATAACCCCAATCTGCGGTGTACTCAAAGATACATTTGCTGGTTCTGATGTCCCCCTTGGTTAAGACCCATCCAAATTCAACCGGGTCCAGATGTAGTAGATCGAGCCGTGTGTTGCCCACGTGTAGCCATGTAATGCTCTCAACCGGGGATAATGGGTCCGGCTGGATCATGCAAGATCTTGTCGTGCTGGTTTATGGTTCCCCGTGTGCGCAGAGTACAGTACTACAGTAGGCGTGGGACACAACAACAACAACAACTACTACTACAGTAGTGCGGACGCAGCAGCGGCTCTATGTATCAAGTAACGTGCGTGTTTGCAACTTGCCCGTTGAAACTCTACGGCGGAGCCAATTTTCGGAAGAACCTCACCCTTATGCTTGCAAATTCGGGACAAATTCGGTGGATGTATGTATGGATGGATGTATGTATGGATGGATTGACGGATTTTCATCCCCTATTCCTATGTTTTCTCACGTGTACGGCCTTATAAGCTTCGCCAATTCTGGCGAACCTGACGGTTCTTCCGAAAATTGGCTCCGCCTGATAACGTGTACCATATTTCTGGACAGCCAGCTCAGCCCATGTTACACGTGCCGCAAGTGGATTGCTGCTCACAATGGTGGCAGCAGACGTGAACCTTTCACGACGCCCGGCTACTGCAGCATCTTTTACGTTAGGGTCAACCAGTCAACAACACAGCGGGCCAGCAACGACTGGACAGTGGACATGCCCTCGCCTGTACAGTCCCTTGCGTGACCTTGCCGCACGTGGATGGTCGCACGTGGGCATTCAAAGACATACCCTCTTGAGATAGCGGTTGTTGCGGGTTCTCGACAAAAATGAGCGGCTGTTCTCGGCTAATAACATATTTCGGCATGTCCCGCTGACGCAAAGCAGACAAAATAGTACTTGGAACGAGCATGGCTCAGGCCTCGGGGTGCGTGGTATAGGGTCGCCTTGAAATTTGCCTGAG
Organism: Mesostigma viride; assembly: GCA_009746045.1. NCBI lineage: Eukaryota > Viridiplantae > Streptophyta > Mesostigmatophyceae > Mesostigmatales > Mesostigmataceae > Mesostigma > Mesostigma viride. The sequence continues at coordinate 23,763 of RPFO01000068.1, read as the reverse complement.
TGATTGTTAATTCTAGAATACATATTGGTGTACTTACAGCAATCTCGTGCACATGACCGCCATGAGCTAATTGGGCTGTGTCGACTAGGCGCTGATTTGAAAAAGCGAGAATGATAAAACGTCTAATGCGACGCAGTCCGGGGGGCGGGGGGGGATAGCACGTTTGTTGTGCGATTTTTAAGGCGTTTTCCGCTGTTGGTGTTTTAGGATTCAGGCGACAAGGGAATTGTTTTGTAGACCTGCTCAAGCGCATCAGCTATAGACCCCGGGGGTCTCCCGTGGTGGTTCGCCGTGGCAGTCACGTGACGATGTCGGCAACATCATGGAATTTCTTCAAGTACTGTTCATGGATGAAAATACTCGGGTCGTTGATGATAGCGGTCGTGCTTTCCATCGTGGGGATAACCTACTACGCGGTGATTGTGGAGTGCTATGGTCCGGCTATGATGCAAGGAGGAGAGGGAAGCCGCGGCGCGTGTGCGGTGCTTGCAATATTTCATATCCTGGTGAGTGCCATGCGTACGTTTACATATGTCTATGATTCGTGTTTCCCCCTCGCCGTCGGCTTTGCGCCATCAAAGGAACAATTGCCCCTTCTCGCCGTTCTAGTTCCCGCCATTCACCTTATCCCTGTTTACCTCTCTGGCGCGTCTGTTCAGGTCGGCATGCTGCTATGGTGCTACTTCTCGTGCGTGTTCACTGACCCTGGGGGCGTGTCACATGCCTGGAAGCCCGCGGCGCTTCAAGACCTCGAGAGCGGCCATGCGTTCCTGAACCCTGGGGGAGCAGCCACAAAAGTCTTTGTCTCGGATCGGCTATCGTTAGAAAACGCCCACGGCAACAGCCTGGACAGGCTGTCTCTAGAGACCACGCGTGGGAACGGCCTGGCAGAGAGCTCCCAGGTGCTGGTCCAGGGTCCCACTTCGTCGGGCGACCGGCCCCGCCATCGTTACTGCCGCAAGTGCGACGTGTACAAGCCGGACCGCTGCCACCACTGTTCGATCTGCAGCCGCTGCGTGCTGAAAATGGACCACCACTGCGTGTGGGTGGTCAACTGCGTCGGCGCGCGCAACTACAAGTTTTTCCTGCTATTTCTGGTGGGTTTTATTTTTGGATATATGTTTAGATGTACGTTTGACATATCAACGAGACATATCAAGGAGATAACCAGCGCAGGCCAGAAATTGGGAGAATCCGGACCATGGTAGCTCGAGCCTGCCGTTATCTTGTCCGCCTTTTCGAGTCGTTCAGGATGATGAAGATGAATGGTGATGGAAATGTGTAGCCTTGTGCATTGAAATCATGTAGAGCGACTAGATGACCTAGATGGTGGGGCCGGAAACAGCTGGCTTGATCAGGGCGTGTGTTTCGAGCCTAACTGGCCGGGAGTGTCTAGTGGTGAGCACCATTGCTGCGATCGCTCTCCCACCATTTACGAGGAAATACCCGCAAATGGAAAACCACTGAAAAGGTCTAGCTAGTCAGTCATTAGGTCAGCCATGCCATGATTCCAAACGTCCAAGAACTGCACACGGTGCAAAGGCAAAAAGCCGGAGGACAGCACTTTCAAATGTGCGGCGGGAACCAAAAGCCCGCGTATGCCAGAAAACATTGTGTTGCTGCAACGACGCGACGGTGTGGACAACAAATCCACTGCCAAGGTCGGAACGGCCGCAAAGGAGATCTGGCATCACAGGGTTCAGATGTGCGGAGATACTATGCGATCCAGCCGGTCCACGACCTGTTTGTAGAGCTTGTGCCAAGGGGCAGCACCGAACAGATGTGGGTGACGTTGCAAAAAACACCGAACTTGACGGAGCATAATGTCTCAGTCATAGTCTTTGACCAACAAAGGATGCAAAGAGTTCAACAAGAGTCGTGATGAAATGGACACGATAAGAACAAAGACGGGAAAAACGATGCAACTGACTAAGAAGAACACCATATTTTGCTGTGTGGGAAAGTATGACATGTGTTTACGTAAATAGTAAGACATATGTTTACGTATATTTTTAGATATTTTCATGGTTATTAAGACATATGATTAGCCAGCCATACTTTTGATTTTCCACCGCTACACGTATCCACCTCCATTCAATTTCATCATCGTGAATGACTCGACAAACACAGATAAGATAACAGCATACTCGAGCTACCATGGTCAGGATTCTTCCAGATTTCTGGCCTGCGCTGGCTATCTGTTTTATATAATGGTCACTGTAGTATATAGTAATGCCTGGCCTGCGCTGGATGTCTCTTTGATATGAATTCTACTACAAGTTTCTACTTTCTACAAGACTTTCCTGATCTTCCTGGTGTGCTTAGTTTCGGTGGTTGGCAAGCATGTAAGCATGAACGGTTTATCATCTATGCATGGTAACACCTGTTCCTGCTCTTCCTGGTGGGTTTAACGTGCATGGCTTAGTATATATGCCTGGTGGGTTGATGTTCTGGTGGCTGGCAAGCGTGTCAGGTATAATACACGATCCACGCGTCGTAGACCGTCCTTTCTGCTCCTGGTGGGTCAGGGGTAACGGTTTAGTATGCATGCATCACCAGGAATGAAGCTATCGCTATGAATCAATCTATAGCCTGGGGAGTTTTTCTGGCTGTTCTTGGAGCTGGGATTGCCACCATTGGAGGCGTGATGGGCTCTGTACAACGGGTTAAGTGCTGTCAGCCCATGGGGTGCAGGGGCTGCCAGCAGGCAGCAGGTGCCACCCACCTTACAAGGCGCTGCATTCCGAGCGATTTGCCCAATCAAGTGACTTGGTGCCACGTCCTTCCTTTTGTCTCTAATGCATGGGGCAGCTTGCATGGCCGAATCGCCCATGATTGCGCTGGTCTGTGTTCTGGCCAAATGCTGACAACAACAAAACCATGATAACCGCCCCCGCCCTTGCACCGTCGCCCGCAGGTGTACACCTTCCTCGCCTGCTTCGTATCCACGTGCGCACTCTTCCCCTTCTTCCTCCGCTTCTTCCGGCAAGAGCCCGGAGCGATGGACCCGATCTCCGACGTGGCGTCGGTCTTCGTCAGTTTCGGTATGTGCCTGTCCTTTCGATGTGGCGCCTGTGTTTGTCAGCATCGGCGCGTGCTCGCGTACAAAGTGGGAGGCGTGTTCACTAGCTTTGGTGATTAGCCCTAAACAGTTTGGAAGCGCACGCAAGCGGTGGATGTGGTGTCCGTGATTAGTCAGCTCTGGCGCGTGCCCGCCTACAGCACTCCCTTCATGTCGTTGCGTGCTTTGGTGCCCATCAATCTGCCTTGTAGTCTCGATGTCTTTGTCAGCGTTGCCAAGTACCCAACCTGTGCTAAGTACCCAACCCCGAGGTGGCATCCTTGTCATGCATCGCTTGGGTGCACGCATGCTGTCGCCGTCAGGGACCCGGGCGGCCGTATCGCTTGGCCTTGCGAAGCGAAGCGATAGAATCGTCCCGGTGTTGAATGGATACCTCCAGTGTTGAGTCATGGGCCCGGGCGCAGGAGGTTGGGTCGGTCTTGCACTGGCAGTCACGGTCTGGCATCCGGAGCCCTGGGAGCTGGCCCCAGAGCAGTGTCAGGCGACCGCCACCCACCCCTACCCCCTTCCCCCCCGGAGCCCACCCCTACCCCAACCCCAACCCCGACCCCAGCCCCGACCCCGACCCACACCCACGCCCACGCCCCCATGATGAACTTGGGCGTTCCCACCCTTGCAAAGCAGTAGCTTGCTCAGTACACGCATGGGCCGCTGTGCTCTTCTGCCTTTACCGCCCGCGTCCCTGTGGACTGCCAGCGCCTACAAACCCCTCAGCCTCACCCCCCTGGTCATTATCTGGTGGCCTTCTGCCCTTACCCTCCCTACTGCTGTGTGCCCACTGCCTCCCCCCAACCCCCACATTCTTCTCTCGCACCCCCACCCCCAGTCATCAACATGGCCATTTCATTGGTTATTTCGCTCCCTATTGCTGTGTGCCCACCCCCCATTTTCTCCCCTCCCACCCCCCACCCCCTACCATGAACATGGCCTTGTCTGTGCTAAGTTTCCTCTTGACTGTTGTGTGCCCGCCCTTTCACACCTCACGCCCCTGCCCCCCCCCCCCCCAGTCATGAACATCGCCTTCTCCTTCTCACTGCTGGGCTTTCTTGTCATGCACGGCTCGCTCGTGTTCAAGAACAAGACGACCATCGAGGTGGGCAGTGCCGCGTGGAGTGAGCCTTGACCCTATACCCTAACCAGAGGGGGGGTGATATCCACACGGGCAGCTGTGCATGGGGCACGCGCAATGGTGGCGTTGTGTTCATGAACAGGATGGCCTGCGGAGTGAATATTTCACAGAGGGTTGATTAAGTGGTGGGTGCGCAGCGGACGAATGCCGGATGCTGGATGGATGATGAGGGGCAACGCAGCCATCCAGGTGGGTATGCCATCTGTGGGTAGAACCACCTGTGTGAGCAGGTGATGGCGGGGGCCATGCGGCAACATCACTATGACGTAGCCGCTATGTGACCAAGGCAAAGAGTATCATGTATAGCGACAACACCACTTTATGTGACATTACGTTTCACTATTATCATCAATTTTGTTGTATGTCAGGGGCAACGCTGCGGCGAACGGCCGACGTGTATATGTCTGCCGTGGTTTGGCAACAAACATGGTAATCTTGCCGTCTTTGAGACTATGTGGTTGCCAGCACGACAGAGGCAGGGCCAGGTTTGCCCAGGATGGGTTACGTTTGTGCTGCACACCTGACCTTCTTTGACTGTCTATCCCCACCCCAGGTCACCGGGTTGTCAGCCCCCCCACCCCGCCCACCCTCTTTTCCATCGCACCCTTTCTTTCTTTCTCTCGTTTCCTGTATGGCCATCGCTTGACCCACCCTCAAACAATCCCCATTGAAAACAACGTTGCAACCCCTTGGCCCACCCGACATCCCTCCCCTTGCCACCCGCCACCCCTGGCGTCCGCCTACATTGGCAAAATAAAGTTGCGGCATAGACTGAATTTCGTTCTCATTTCCATCCCGGACTTTTGTGCTTGCCACCTGGCGCGTTTGTCCCCACCCGCTCACGCGTGTCCCCAGATGTGCGAAAAGAAGTACGATCCATCGGTACCCTGGAAGTACGACCAGGGGCTGCTCAAAAACGTGGAGCAGGTACGGCGAATGTGGGCGCAAACGTGGGAATGGCGTGGATATGTGCATGAACGTAGATGCCGACGCGACCTGGGGCGGCGCAAGAATGTGGAGCAGGTACGGCTCAGACTGCGAGGATCGAGGTGGGAGCAGGTGTTTTATAGAGCACCCAGTGCAGTGTTGCGGCGCGGTGGATGGCGACCGAGGGAGAGAGAAGGGCCATGGTGGGGATGCAAGTAGGTTATGGGAGCCAGTAGGCGCACATGGGCACGCTCTGGTTGTGCGTCGGGGTACAGCACGCGCACGTACGCAGACGCGGTGTTGTGGCAAGCCGTCGTGCTCCGGAACGGGGAGCGGGTACGGCAAGCACCGAGTGTTTCGGCAGGGTGGGCCGCATGTGTGGCAGCGTGGTGGGCCATGGGTAGCAGTTTCTTTGGGAACTATGCGGTCACTTCAATGCGTGGCGCGTGGGTTGTGTGGTGACAGTAGGTATGTGCGCACGTGGGCACACCCTGGTTGTGTCTAGATCAGGGAGGCAAGGGACCCATGCAGATGTAGTTTGTGCCATGCGATCCCCCCAACGCAGGCATGTTGTTAAATCAGTGAATGGCCAGGCAAGGGCTCTGTTTTGTGGACCACAGTCTGTATGGAATGGTTGTGGGATGGACAGTTTAGAGTGGGGTGAGTTGGGCACTCATGGCACAGCCCGGCCGTGCCTGCATGACTGGGTATTTGCATCGGCCTCCTTGAACATATTTAGAGGTCAGCAAGGCACGCTTGCAGTCTCTTGCCTCCTGATGGGCGCTGATGTTTGGTTTATCGGATCTCCCATTCATGGACCCTATATTACTATGGGCGCTGTCCCCATTCCCATGCTTCGCCCATGCTGCGCTGTCTCCTCAGGTGCTTGGGACCAGCCGGCTGCTCTGGCCGCTGCCGCTCTACTCGGCGCATGACAAGATGCTGATGCAACGGGAGGACGCCGAATATGCTGGCCATGATGTAGCGACCTCGCTATAGAATCAGTTAGACAATCAATGGTGCTGGATTCATGTAGCGCCATAGTACTGTGGTTCCACGCTGCATTCGACGCTTTGCTGCAGCGCGTGGCTTTCTAACTGTTTGGCAGTAGCAGGCAGCTGCTTGAAATTTGCTGTCAATAATAAGACTCTAGGCGCAGGATTGGTAGGGGCATGGAGCAGTCATCCCAGAAAAAGTGCTTTGATGCAGGGTCTGTGAAGGGCATGAAATGATGTAGCGCAAGTGACAGAAATATATGAACTAGATGAATTATTTAATAATCATGTAGTCAGTCAGGGGGGACCAATAAAGGAATGAGGAGGGAGGCCACCCTTGATTAGGCTGAATTAGCTTCTCTTATGCTGCTACAAGCGGGCAGGCCTGCCATAGAAGATTTTCTCTGTGTCATGGTGCAGGCCCAACTGTGTGGGTGCAAGACAGCAAGAAGTAGGTTGACACATGCAAAGCAGACGCTATAAAGGTGCGTAGGTGCGGTCAAGAGGTAGGCGCTGATGCGCAAGGATCAAATGCCAACACGTACGGAGTGAGCTGAGCAATGAGGCTTTAGACCCTGTTGGATAGGAGACCCCCGGCCGGGCACCATGGGCGCTGAAAAATCGAACTCCTGACCCATACTCCAACATCGCCTGTGCCTCGCCACATCCCAGCAATGACCTTCCTTTATTCCATTTTTGTTTTTGTTCTTATTATTACTCTTTACTTTGTTTTATTTATCATTGTTCGTATTATTACATTTTACATTTTCTTTTCTTTTTTCTTTCCCTTTTTTCTTTTTCCCTTTGTAATGTATACTCCTTACTTATTCTTTTAGCCCCGTCGTGTATGTGTGTATGCGTTCCCTCTTTCCTTCTTAGTTTTGGTTGTTTGTGTTGGTCGTGGTGGTGGTGTGTGTGTGTGTGTATGTGTGTTTTCCCTATCAACCTTTCTTGTTACCCTCTGTCTCCCTCCATGCAGGTCTACCTAGACATAGCCACGCGGCCTTCGCGTCTTTCCTCTCAGACAACTACCCTAGTCCTTCCACATCAGAAACTACCCTAGTCCTTCCACGTCGATGGATCGCCATGCGTCCAGGCATAGTGGTCCACACATGTCGATACATTGATGATGTCATTGCTTTAGACAACCCTGATTTCGCAACCCATTTGTATATCACCGCTGGTCTGCCTGGCATCTACCCGCAAGCGTCCCTCACAGAGGATACTAATTGCAATTACCTCGATTTAACATTACCCATAACAAGAAGGGCTGGCGTACGGCTGTCTATGATTAATTAATTAATTAATAGACACGTGACTGCGTCACGTGAGCATAAGTCCTCAGTGGGAGGGGAACATGGGATGGAATGGATGGTATAAGCTATCTAGGTCCTAGTTACAGGGGTGTGGGCACCGCGGCCCGAATCGCTATGAATGCCATACTTGGTCACACGCGGAGCCCCCACAGGCTTGGGGGTGGTCTCCTTCATCACTACTTGCCATCTATCCTTGCGCACCATCTGCCTCCATATTACAGACAAACCAGGAGGCTGCCCGGGGGTGAGCCCGTCACGTCTAGTGTAGCACATGTCCATGCCGAGTCTATCACGAAATGTCCACGGGTGGCGGCCCTGCCGCGCGCGGCCGGGGGCACGCCAGGTTAGGACATATCGCCCAGGCTGGGCGGGCTTGGTGCCAGCTAGTCTATCTGAGGTATCTACCTGATCTGTGCGGGCCAGGTGCCCGGCTAGGCCCAGGCGCCTGTGCCTAATAATGTGGGAAACATAGGGCAAATCAGCGTACAAATCCTCATTACTAATGTGCAAACCAAAGGGGATGTTAAGGGCCTTGCGCAGCATCTTGGTGACGGCGCCGTCGAGTCGTTGCTCCAGCTCCTGCGTCAGTGACAGTCCACGTCTCGGCGCCGTAGGTCAGGATCGTCAGAATGACGACCTTGAAGAGGTCACGCTTGACGATCCGGGGTAGGGCGGGGTTGCTCCACCAGCGGCGGTGGTCATGGAGGTGCGCCCACGCCATGCCGGTCCGTGTCGTCATGTCGTCCTCGCAGTCGGGAAGCCAACTGCCGAGCAGCTTGAAGCGGCCTGAAGGAGGGTAGTTGACCTCGGCATCGTCTAAGAGGCGGAGTGTGGGTGGGGGCCCTGCCATGCCGAGGGCCAGGGCCTCCGTTTTGGGGCTGATTTCTAGACCAACCGCCCGAGCCTCGAGCGCCAGGCAGTCCAGCCAAAGTTGGGCAGACTCCGGCTTCTCGATGAGCGTGATGTCGTCGGCATAAACTAGGTACGTCAGCTAGTAAATTCTGCTTGTTAGTCGGCCCCCCTTCCCCAAGCTCGTTCGCGATCGCTAGGCCAGGGGCACGGCCTGCAATGCTAACAAAGCGAGCACGTGCCTGGCGCATAACATAATCCACTACAATAATAAACAGGTACGGCGACAGGACGCAACCCTGCCAGACGCCGGTCTGCAGTGGGCATGGCGGGGTAATGCCGTGTTGAGTGCGCACCGAAGTACGTGGTCGACTCCTCATACAGCGTGCGGATGACGGTAATCAGGGGAGTGGGGACGCGAGCGCGAGCACTGAAGTACAGCCCACAGAGCGTCCCAGAGGACAGAATCAAAAGCCTTGATGAAGTCGACGAAGATCAGGATGGCGGGAAACTCACCAGGTTGCAGGAGAGCGATTTCCTCGAAGAGGCGACGCGCGACGAAGATGGCCATGACGGTGTTGCGCCCAGGACGGAAGCCCATTTGACTTTCCCCAAGGTGACAGTCGAGAGCAGAACGAAGGCGGTTGAGGATCATGCGCATGAACAACTTGAGTGCGGCGCTCTGGATGCACACTCCTCTGTAGTTGGCGGGGTCGTCAGGGGAACCTTTGTTTTTGTACAGCATAATACGGTAGCTGTGCTGCCACTCAGGAATCGGCGGCGCGTCGGCAAGCAGGATCCGGTTGCAGACGTCAAGCAGGAACCCCGTGAGCGCCGTCAGCTTAATCACCGGGGCTGGGAGCTGGTCAGGTCCAACTGTCTATGATAAGCGCAAGGATCCTAATTAATTAATTAATTAATTAATTAAGTAGCTTCCATCATCATTCCGTCATCATTCCGTCATCGCGACTAGGAGAAGTGCACCACCCTTATGCTGGCATCTGCCACCCCTATAGTGACCCTATAGTGACCGCGGCCTAGGATGGGTCTCACCCTAAGCCCTAAACCCTAAAACCCTAAACCACTTGCAAAAACATAAGTGCCCCTGCCACCACTGCTCACCAGGTTGTGAGATTTAGGCTGGCATCTGTCACCACCCCGGCAGTTGTGATGGTGTGTTGGGGGTGTGACAAGGATGGCGAAAAATTGCACGTACTTACTCTTATATAAAGAACGCCCAATTTTTCGCCACCCTGCCACCCCTTGGCGCGGGTCATAGGAGGTGTTTGTCAAGGTGTGAGAGTGATGGCGAAAAATTGCACGTACTTACTCTTATATAAAGAACGCCCAATTTTTCGCCACCCTGCCACCCCTTGGCGCGGGTATAGGAGGTGTTTGTCAAGGTGTGAGAGTGATGGCGAAAAATTGCACGTACTTACTCTTATATAAAGAACGCCCAATTTTTCGCCACCCTGCCACCCCTTGGCGCGGGTCATAGGAGGTGTTTGTCAAGGTGTGAGAGTGATGGCGAAAAATTGCACGTACTTACTCTTAAGAAAAGAACGCCCAATTTTTCGCCACCTTCCCCCACTGGCCGGCGCTGAGGTGGCGTGGGTTGTTGGATGTGGCGAAAAATTGCACGTACTTACTCTTAAGAAAAGACCGCCCAATTTTTCGCCATGTCCTCGCAGGGTGAGGGAGCCGGCGAGGGCCGCGCGGCGGGGTGTGACCCGAACCGGATGGGCCTCCGATTTGCATGGGAAGCAGTTGTCGCTGGCAACGATGACTACATGCATGGCAGAAACGCGTTCCATTAAAAATATTTATTACTTATCCGCTCCCTGCAGGAAAGGAGCGATTTCATCCATCGACAGGCCAGACAACGACGTGATCGAATAATCCTTCTCATCGCCCCACCACGAGGGTTTATACCTATCAAGAAACGCGTGCATGTCCGCCTTCGAAATTTCCAAGTAACCACCGCCACGGCTGTTGCCCTTCGCCCCTTTGGCAGAAATTCCCAGAGTCGGGCTTAACAACCTGTTGACGAGCCCGCTACACTGTGCAAAAGACAAACTACCAGCCTCGCCTGCTCGCCGTTGGTATCCAAATGTTGAGCGCATGAACCAGGCCTTGTCGGCAATTTCGCTATCAATTTTATTCCCTAGTGCAATCGTCTCGTCGCGCGTCAACTTCATTGTGAGATTGGACGGATCAGCCGTCGTGATGAAGTCGATGATAGGCGTCCCTTCTAGTAGCTTGAGCGTAATGGCCAGAGACTGTGCTAGTCCAAAACGAGAATACGCCTTCAAATCAAACAAGGACTCTGACTTCTGCAGAATCAACAGATTGTCTCTGAAATGCTCCTTGGTTCCTAGTCCCGTCAACTTCGAATATTGCCGAATGCCAGCGTACGCCTTCCTCCCCATCTCCTTGTCCAGAATTTGAGGGAGCTCGTCGTCGATGAGATCATACGGAATCATGTACAACCGGTGAACCAGTTCGTACACCGCCTTCAGACGCATTTCGTACGGTGAAAGTGGAACCGTGCCGCCGATTCTCCCCTCTAGATCCTTGTACTCCTCCTCGCTCAGAAGCACCACCTCCCTGTCCTTGTCTGGATCTTCTAGTACCGGAAGCGGAGGGGCGTCGATGTCCCCCAACTCCTCCACTGCCGACACCTCCACGCCGTAGTCCTCCGTCAGTATCTTGATGAGATTTCCCTTGTAGTGGGACCTCGACACCGCGAGATCTTGCTGGTTCCGGCAGAAGAGACGGAACTTGGGGCAATTTCTGTCATAGATACGCGACTTGTCCGCGCTCCAGTCGCAGACTACGTCGGCGTTGTCGAACAGCAGCTGGATGAGCGCAGTGTCCCCCGCGATCATGTTCTCGACGATCGTACCGTAGTCCGTTGGAGGCCTGTCAAGAAGCGAAGTCGTGTCTCGATAGAAGATGACCATCTCTCCCTTGACTAAGTGGCGCACCCTGAAAATTTGCTGGAGGGTTGTCGTGTAGCTCGCGTAGTGTCCCCGTTGATGAAGAGTCCCACCATGCTGTCGAACGTGTGCTCCGTGTAGCTGACTCCAACCGTGATCGTGGGGCTGAAGATCAAAAAGTCCAAGTCAGCCCACGCAGCATTCGCGCCAACCTCCAGATCCTCCTTGCTCGTCAGACTAGTGTAGAGACGCCCGTTCTTGCGCTTGTCGATGAAGGGTTTGAGTGCCTCATACGCCATGGCGGCCTCTTTTTTGCCAGACATTGGGCAGAAAATCCTCTCTCCGGCCTCTATCCTCCTCTCACACTCAGCGACAAAGCGGTCCACGCAGACCTTTCGCCAGTTCTTTTCTGATGTCACGTCCACCCATCGCAGAGTCCTGTTGGTAGGGCGCCGGAAGGTGTTGCAATCCACCTCCATAGTATCCGCCGCGCGATAGGCCGCTATGAACTCGTATACCTTTCGAGTAACGGTAGCGTCTAGCGCAATCACGACCTTGGACGTCTCAATGAGCCTGATGAACTTCCTCAACACCTCGCGCTTGTATTTCACGTGGCTGCGAAATCGCGGTGAGGGTGTTATATATTTCGTCTAGGATGAGGAGATCGAACGGTTGGTCTGTGACGCGCAAGATGCTGTTAAGAACGACCAGCACCCTGTCATCAGACATCATCCCCTTCGGACCGCTGAGGTAGTGACGGAAATTCGGGTCACTGGACAAGATATGGAACGCGTTGTCCTCCCATGCAATCGTCCTCCCCCTCGCCCAGAGACTTGTAGTTGCGATCCTCCTCCTTGGACAGGCTGATGTTGGCAACGATGCAGCACACGCGAATACCTGGATCCCTCCTCACCGCCTCGTTGACGAGTTCACGAATCCTCTCAGATTTACCTGTCCCGCAGTTGGACTGGACGAGGAAGGTGCTCTTATGCGGTCCCCCAAATAGCGCATCCCAGCTGAATGGCTTGATTTTTTCGGACGAATACGTGTGAGTGAACGGCACTTGGTCAGATCCCGGTTGCTGCATCACGGGAGGTGCGATCTCGATCTTGCGAGCGTCTGGCGATTTCCTGTAGCAGTCATAAAAAACTTGTCCTGACGGGTATTGGAGCGTGAATGGGCCGTTCTTCTCGTGCACCTTGTTGCATATGAGGCAGATGTGATCGTCGCATTGCTGGTACTTCACCCTCACGAGCTTGACGTCTGGAGACAACTCAATGTAGCCGCACTCGAGATAGTCACACTCCGGAGCCACCTTCTCCATCGCCGCGAGAGATGCAGAAACGTCAATGTCCTTGCCCGCCGCCTTCACCGTGCACTCGCGACGTCCGCGAACCCCTCTCCTCTTCAACGATGCCGCCCAGTCCGGGGGCGCACTCACCAATACCCCGCCCGAGACGTCGTCCGGCGAGTAGATGTTGATGAGATGGTCGAGGAAGTCACTAGACGAGCCTTCACATGTGCGCAGAATTCCCAGAGGGTCAGTGTCCCCGAATTTGTGCATCCCGACGCATCGGAAAAGACTGTCTCTCCTGTAGACTGCTTCGTCTATCACCGTGTCCATTTCACCGAAATAGTCAGCTGGGTGGCGGCAGATCTCGTCGAATTGCTCTTGACCGTTCACTTTGAACTTCAGCAGCTCGTGCGCGTCCTCGTGAACGGGAGATGACAGGTCGAAAGAAGCGCGCTTGATGAAATCGGTGAGGCCGCTGTACCAAAACACTCTCGCGTCCAGGTCGGCAAGAACGAGACCGCGCACGACGATGTGGAAAGACGACTTGAACAAATCCTTCTTCATGCGAGACGCCGTGCTGACCTCGTAGCGAAAGTCCTTGGTTGCGATGTTCAGGACGACGCGGCAGTACTCGTCGTGAACACGGCGAAAGTGTCCCGGGTAATCGATGTTCGCCAGACGCTCGTCATCTGGGTCGACCTTGTCGTCAATGTCGACGTACGCCCACGACGGGTCGTCGGGTTGTATGACTTCGTCGAGCGTGCGGCGAACGGGATGAGCAGCACACTCCGCATAGATCCGCGAAAAGTCTGCGAGGTTGCCATAATGCGCGTACTCGTTGGCGTCCTTCGTGTTGATGCCACGCGCGCAAATGAAGCGATGGCCGAGAGACACCCCAGCCTCTTTTGTGGGAGCCTTCTTGTAGCGCCATTGCGTGACGACCTTGTTCATGGTCTCATGGGTGGCCTCGGGTGGTGGGTGGAGTAGAGCCAGCCACGGAATGTCAACGTCCTTTATACTCCCACGGTGCTTTCTAGAAGGTTCGACTGTGACGACACGACTCGGTTCAGACGACATGATAGTATATTACTTGTTTAGAAAAAAAAAATTCAGATTATAAAATGCCAAACCCTCGAACCTCGACCCTCGAGAAAAATGTTCCCATGGAACTTTTATATTCCCTGTATAATGCATGCAGTTTAGAATACCCTTTTCGACATTCATGAAAATTTCCCACGGGAAACTATCTACTTTTTCCTCGGCCTCAGCCGACGTCCGCCAGTCTCGCCACCCTGCCTCTCGTAAACGGCTCCTGTCAGTACGTCATGGCCCATCATGTCGCCAGCCCATTTACGTTTCTTAAATGAAGCGCCCTTCAGGAAACGAGTGATGTATGCTTGTCGCGTGGCGTCGATGCCTCCGTAAATCCGGTTGTAACGGGCGCTGTAGAGCTCGTGTTTGATCGGAATGCCAGGCTCTGATTCGAAAAGGAATTTCTGTCCAGCCTTAGCACGGGCATCTAACGCTTTGATGAGCTTTCCGTACTTCTTCGGGATGACGACGTCATAAACTGGCATGCTGTGCTGCGTTTTGAAATTCTGGATGTAGAATCTCCTCTCGCTCGGGATGTAGCCGTTCTCGTGCGGTCCTAGCTCAGCGACCGAGTCGACGATGCGCATCTGGTCGTGATTGTAACGCGTCGGTGGTAGATCTTCACCCGAGAGATAGATCAAGCCCATGAGCGCGGCGTCGGACGTGGGATCGGCTTCGTACTCTGCTTTGGCGATCTTCTGGAGCTGTTCGTACGTGTACCTCAGCGGCTTGTTCTCGGCACGGTCAAACCGTCTGTCCAGGTCACCAACCTTCAGCTCCCTGACGCGAGCAGTGTACGCGTCCGTAACGTGACTTGGGAGCCTCTTCTCGGGCGGCATCATTCGGTTCACGCCGTTGATGACCCCGAGGAGCTGCTTCTCATTCTCCCTCCAGGCGTCGTCCTTCGAGTGCTGGGTCTTGCGCTTGGGTTCTGATGTCTCGTGCACCACGCGAAGAACACGAGCTGTGTCGGCAAGGCAATCAACGGACTCGTACTGCGAGCACCCCAGTTTGTCGAGCAGGACCCGCATCCTGCCAATGTATCCCAAAGCGGTCTTGCGAGTCGCCCCGCGCTCCTTCGATGGCCTGCCACGCTCGTGCTGCTCTGGTCGCGCTTCCGCTGCGGCGACGGCCTCGTCGAAGGTCCAGTACCGCCCTCCTCCAGCTCGCGCAGGCGATTCCTCGTGGTGCGGTGGCTCCGGCGAGGGTGGAGAGGTCGCCTGCAAGCCGATTTTTTCCGCGCACTCGGGGTTATTTGCGATCCATCGATCACTGGGATTCCAGACGCCCTTCTTGACCTTGCTTTTCGCCGAGATGCAGTTCGTCTGGTCGCGGGCGATTGCTCGCCTCTTCGCCTGGGCCCGTCGCCATTGCTCGCGACGCTCCTCTACGGTCACCGTCATCTGATGACTGAACATGAGACAATTTTTTGGCTCGAGGCTTTTTATACCCTACGGGGTGGATCCTTGGGCGCCCTCGAGGCCGTTTCGGTTCGTGTCGTTTTTCCGTTTTGGAGGGTGAGCGCCCACGTGGACGCCTGCGATCGCCCACCAAGGCGAGGATGGCCAATCGGATTTCGGGGCTCATGTCGTGACAGGTGGACGGAATCGTGTCGTGGTGGCCTGCTTCTTGAAGGATCCTGACGACACGTTCTAGAGTTTTCTGCCCCAGTCGAGAACCCGAACAATATCGGAGGAGTGCTTGGGTGTCCAACACGTACTCCTTCTCGGCGCCTGCGTATCGTTTGATGGACGGAATATCCATAGTATATCATGTTCAGAGAAAATTATTTTATCGAGAGAAATGTATTGAAGTTTCGACGAAACATTTTTTTCGGGTCGCGCTGGTCGAAGTCGACAGCGAAGAAGTCGTGAGGATCGTCCTTGACGGCGTGGTCCCATAGCGCGAGAAACTCGTCCGGCGCCACAGCCCCCGCGCTCTCTTCCGCGATCTGTCGCGCGGCTCGATGGTCCTTCGTTCTGAACAGCGCAAGAAACGATATATTCGCTCGCACTGCTCGTGGTACGCCACCGCTTGTGTACGCCTGTGTCAGGAAAATCATGCTCGTGAGGAAGTGTCTGTGTTTGAACGCGAAAGCCGCAACAGCGTTTTTGCTAGAGCTCTGATAGAGGGCACTGCCTTGCATGTCGTCTATCAGAATGAGCGACGAAGGAGGACCGTGCTCGAACCTTGTCGCAGGTTTATCCCAGTTCATTGCATCAAGGCGTAGGTACATGGAGAGGTCCATGAGTTCTGCGTTTTTTTCCCATCCACGTATTCGCGTTTGAACGTTTCCCACACCTTGAGATCGTCCTTGTACCTCTCGTATTCGTGGAGGTCAGACTTTATATGATCTATCATCCCATCGAATGCCAGGTTAGAGTAGACTTCCATCGTCATAGCTGGTTCCGGGAGCTCTTGTATTTTGGCTCCGTGTGGGCACTCCCTGAAATGAGGTACAGCTTGTCGAATGAGTTGTTAGCAAAGTAAGCCTTCGCCATGTTGACTGCCGATGTAGTTTTCCCAGACCGTCGAGCTCCGCAGAAGTTTGCGATGAAATGAAGACTCGGCATATTCGGTGGAGCAGGACGCTGTGGGGCGTATCGTTGCTTGATGTCTTTGTTCTCAAGTGAATGAATTCGTCGCTCTTCGATGATAGCCATTATCATTCTGAAGACATTTTAATCGTCCAGACTAGCAAGGAGAGACGCGCGGATGGCGGCCATGCGCATCTCGTATGGCGTCATCGCGACAGGTGGCGGTGGTGGAGGTGGGAGCTGTCGGGTCTTGATCGGGGGTGGCGGAGAGTCCGGCTCTGTCTCCTTGGGCTTTCGACCCCGTCTTGGTTTTGGCGTGTCGGCGGGGGTTGAGGCGACGAATCTTCAGCGAGAAGGCGTTCAATCCGCGATTTGTTGCGGGCTTCTTGCAGCTCGAGTTCGACTAGCCTTTGCCGCTGAATCTCCAATTCCTTTGCAAGGACCTTTCGTTTCGTTATCTCTGCCTCCTTTTCCTCGTTTCGTCTCTTCTCCCTCTCGGCTTTTGCGCGTTGCTGGTAAACCCTCATTTTGTCGCGAAGGGCTTTTTTCTGTTCATCATTCAGCGGTTGTCCCTTTCGAATTGTCTTGACCAGGTCAACCTGCTCTTCCCGCGTCTCGGCGAAGGTTTCGTCTTGGTAGCTCGTTGGGGTCTCTGAAGCCTCAGAGGCCATGTTTATATTCTAGGTAGATAATAAATGGTCGTTCTAACAACATTGAGCAGACCGACCAATCTCGCCACCGGGTTAACGCTCGACCCTGAAATGGAGGAGCGTGTTTCTAACATCGAAACAGACATAGATGGGCTTCAAGCTAGCGTTACGTTACTTCTTGGCACTTCACATCCATTCGATGAGTCACTCGTTGTCGACGGATTCAAAATTTTCTACCCGAGCCAGCCGACAAATGTGCGACTCGGAGACAATTACGACGACGAGACCGCAAGCGACCCATCGGAACTTGCTTACAGTCTCGTCGTGAATGGGTATTCCTATTTTAAATCAGGGACTACTTTAGTCGACGATCTCACTCTAAATGAACCTTACCTTACGGCGAAAGTGGGAGCAACCCAGTACCACGTCTTCGACTTTAGCCCTGATACGTTGCTAGACCCTGGTGGCAGAGTCCTGACCCGCGCGCAATTGGACTACCTTTTTGACCAACACGGGGTAGGCAAAACGTCGATAGCTAACTTGAACGGGGATTTCGTCCTCCATCTCGAAGACGGGACGACCGTGTCGCACCAAAACGCGTTCAACGTCATCAATGACCAGGATGTGCGAGTCCAGCTGCCCTACAACGTTACGAATGGCGACGCGAGTGGAATCTGTAAGTTTACCTATCGCGACTACCACACGACCCAGGCGCGCACGGGGGAGAGCGTTGTGGACGGAGAGGTAGGATATCCATACTTTTCCGACTCTTTCTATGGTCTCGGCGGATCTCGATTTAACGGCCTCCCTCTCCGCGTGGAGTTGTTGTCTTTCGCCACGATTCGCGACGACAACCGCCGCCTTCCACTAACTGGGAGATCCTTCACCATCACGCGTACATACTCGCCACTGACGGACTGGCGAATGGGTCCGATTGACCCTGTGAACGCACTCTACTGGAGCACCAATCCAACCACCGCTAATTGGGAGGTCGTAGAGGGAACGACCCTCAAACAGGGCATAAAGATGACGACCCCCTTCGCATACCAACGCAAACTCCCCATCAGGTGGTACATGAATTCCACCCAGCTCACGCCGACCACTCCGACCATCGGCGGAGTCTCCCTCTCGCAAAACGGGGGACTGCGCGGGGAAGACGCCGTAATCACCGCGCCAGTCGCGGCAGATAGTAACAAGTATATGAACTACGAGATAGACGTCTACAACGACTCGACCCTCACCTCCTACACCACCCACAAAGGAGGGGTGATGGTATGCGTTTCAAAAATGAGCCAACTGCACTCCGGCATCCGGACACCAAGTTCCTACATTTCATATCTAAATCCTGTAAAAATCGCGATCAACGGCGTCTACGCGACCATGATGTGGGGTGGGGAAAGTCGTTGCCTCCTCTCACCGGTTTTCATCTGTTGGCGAACGGAGTATCTCAAGGGGCCTTGGATGGGACGTTGAAGACAACGACGTTTCAAAATCCATCCGAAGGCGATGATGTAGAACTCAGATACAGGATCGTAACCGTAAAGGACTCGCCAAACCTGTCAGGAGAGACCGTGGAGATAGACGGCCCCGCTACGACGCTCCATTCTCTAGAATCATTCTCGCGCCACTCCGTGACCACGCTGCAAGCAGAAGCTTCGAAATACTACTTTGAAGGGTCTCCCGAAAAATTCTTTTTTGTAAAAACAGCCACTCCGGCACCAAGCAAATGTGTTGTTTTTTCAGAGCAGCTCATCGACGGCCCATTTCTATTGTGTTTTCGGCTATATTTGGGCAGCAACGATGCTTTCGTCTCGTTTGCAGAAAATACTATGTCTTTGACGAATAAATATCACCCGGCCACGACAGATGCCCATCAGAATTGGAGAAATGCGGCTACGACGCATTGGGGTATGCTGGGTATCAATCTGCACCATAGTGACTATGCACTCGACCTGTTTGACAATCTGAAGTCGAAGGTTCGATACACGTTAAACTCATCATGGAGACAACAAAACAGCTACTGGGTGGCATTTCGAAGAAAATCGGATGGGAAGGTGGAGCGTTATATATCCAAAACAACTCCTCAAGAACTTAGTGACATGACTAAAATCTCAAACTCGTCCGGTATATTTACAACCACTCCTACAGACATTCTTGACCCGTACATTCCGATGCCCCTCCGACCAGTTTCCACTTGAGCGGAGAGTACCACGGCGCGTATGTCTGGCCAATCAAAGATGACCTACAAGACATAGAGTTCGACTCTCTAAAAACCAACAACCTCCGGATCGTACACAGCCGTCGGAGACGTGTTGGAGCTGCGTCACAGGTCCACCTCGTCGAGGAATTGTAGCATTTTTGGCAAATATAGCGTCACAAAACCCGTACCGGGTGTGGCGGATACTTGGTTTAAGGAGCTAACACTCACGAATGAGAGTGTCATCCGCACGGTTGTTAAGTGTCCCGATGTTCAATACGGCGTGCAAATGAACCAATATACTGCCAAAATATATGGGATTCTACCAGCTCGTCAGTCGGTAAGGAAGTTTTATGTAAGACTTGGATTTTCAAACACCAAGTTGAGCAATGATCCGTTGCTTATCAGCGTAGTCGTTGGAGAAGCGTGGACTGGCGGTTTTTCTACAACGACAATATCAAAATCCTCGTCGTACGTTGACATAACCTGTGATCATATTTCACTGGTTGATCCTCCAGTTACTGGTATGATCCATTTGGCGACCGTGACGTTCCAGGTATTAGATCCAACAGTATCTGGCCCGAGCCCGCTTTTATTTGCTTCTAGCCTAAGCTACTATTATGGTTCAAGCCTGTCGTCAATTGGCGGCAATCACGGGATGGACGTGGCCCTGTATGAAGATGTCCGAGAAACTAGGCGTATATCGCACACGATTTGGAAGCAGATTCTTTGGTCGGTCTGAGGCAGCCCATATACGACTACCCGCTTCCGCAATTTTGGCACGGCGCCCCTGTGGCCGTGATGTCTTTCCACGACCCGGCCACACAATCGGAACTAACTCTTCCGACCGCGTTGACCAATATCCTTGTCAGGTTAACATTTGATAACAACCCACCAACGATTCTCGACATATCAAACCCATATCGCTTAACGGCTAGCGGCCTGTCCGTCTGGCCGGTAAACGTTATAATTGGCAGCAACTGGAATGTTGTTTCAGGATACGAGGAGGATGACGGGGTGTTTGAAATCGCATTGCGGATTCCTCGCATCACCACTGACACGTCAACAAACATAGCGTTCTACGCGTTTTGCAAGTCGCGCGCTGGAAAAATGGCCGTGTCGACTAACAAGACCCTCACTTGGACGTTATAAAAATCTATGATTATATGCAGAAATGGCAAGGCGTCAGAAATCAGCACGGCGCCGTCCTTCAAGTAAAAGGGGAAAACCGAAGCGTAAGGTCGCACCCCAGTCGCAGGTGACCGCTTCATCGACCAACACCATTGTCATCCACAGCGCGCCGGTCCGAAGAGCGGTGAACAAAGGGAAGGTCGCAGAGGCGCGAGGGTTCAAGGATGCCCTTCTCATGGCGTCAGTGATGGCGAACTCTAGACCGGTCGCGTACCCCCCATTGTCCGCGTATGCCCAACCGGCCCCTGTCGCGCCGGCTCCCGAACCGGTTGTCGTCGATGAAGCAGTGGCGGCACCCCCGGAGCCTGCGGGTGTACCTGTCGGGAAACGAGTCCAGGTGGGAGGCGCGAGGTGGAAATGCCCACAACCCGGGTGTAAGAGCACGTTCGCAAACGAAAAAAACCTCCTGCTGCATCTCAGGAGGGTCCACAACACGGTCGTGGGAATTCCAAAAGAAGGCGCTGAAAAAAATCTCACAGAAGAGTAAACATGAGCAGCCCGCTGTTCACTGACGCCGAGATGCTCGAGATCTCTCAATGGATGACCCTCCATCCAAATGTCCCACGAGAGTTCATTGAGGCAGCCATGCTCTACTGTAAGAAGAAGCCACTCACAGGGAAGACAAGGCGCGCCATGAAAAGGGCATCGGCGAAAATTGAGGAAGGCGTCGTCAAGGTTTTTGGGACAAACGAAATTACTTCTGAGCTATTGTCAGAAGAAGTGGCCGATGAAGGAGTTCATCCAGGAAACGCTGACACTCACTCTTCGCACGGAGAACCGAACTCGCGGGACGCTAGTGGATCCGGTATGGGACATCCCGGCGGGCTCCTTGACGATTATCACGACGTCGGGCTTACCCTCATGACCATCCCGTTTGAACAGACTCACATCAGCGAAGGAAACCGATACTTCACTGTCCGTTTGTCTGGCAGCGAGTCCCCTACGAAGGTGACCTTGCCGCTCGGCTCGTACACGACTATCGAAAACCGAAAAAACATAGAGGAAGCTTTGAAGGCGGTAGATCCTGGGTTCTCGGTCACGTACAACAGGGCGACTAGTCTTTTTACCGTGACAAATGCCACCGAGTTCTCTGTCGCGGTGGATGAGCCCACGGGCCGGGTGTTGGGGCTCATGGAAGGATCATATCCTTTCACAGGTGTCCTCGCTAGCAACCGGCCAGCAACGAATGGGAGACTGAGAATGGTGTATGTATACAGCGACATCGTTCGAGGAAACGTGATATCATCGTCGACAGGCACGGGATATGGAGGCCTTTTGGCCGTCTGTCCCAACATGTCGCAGTTCTTAGAACCCATTGTTTGGCAGGCAGCGACCCCTTTGTGGCAGCATCTCAAGGACTCTCCCAGCAACATCACGATCCGACTGCTCGACGAGGACGACGCTCCTATAACTGTCTACTCGGATTGGGCTCTTCAGCTCTCCTTCCGCATAAGCCCTCAGAAGGCGATGGGAATAGAGGCGAGGAAGATCGGGAGCGTTTTGAAGTATATGGCCCTTGACAGGACCGTCCAGCCACAAACCAGATTTATTTCTCAGCCATCTAGTACTATCGAGGACGATGAAAGTTAATTTTGGAGCAATCGGAAACGTGGCTAGACGCGTGGGAGAGTTTGCCGGCAACGCTATCAAGAGGGTCGGCGACGGGGCGGCCATCGTGTCAGCTGTCAAGAAAGCCGGGCACGTCGCTGGCGAAGTCATCTCAAAAATTGGCGACGGGGCGCGGGCTGCCAAACAGGCGGCGGGCATTGTCGATTCCGCGCTCGGACACATCCCATCCAACATGATCGCGAAGAGTACGCTGCTCGGGAAAGCGTACTCGGTCGCAAACACTGGTCTGAGCGCCTTGTCCAACCTCGAAAGACGGGTTGATGGAGCGAAGGTAAAAAATCCCATACTCGGCCAGCTTCTTCAGTAAAAATATCTCATTCGAATGTATACACAATCTATGGCTTCGGACAATTCCTGGTACTCGCGCGCTATCCCCAAGTCCATGCAATACCTCGTGAAGGCGCTGGGTCAGCACACGACTCAACGAGTCCATCTCAGCACCCTCTCAGCAAGCGACGGCATCAAACAAGGGTCTGTGGTCGCGGTCCGCCTCCCCACGTCCGGGTTCGTGGACTTGCACTCCTTCGCAATGTTTTTCACGGGGACCCCCACGACCACGGCGGGGTTCGCAAAGTTCCCCGCGTACACGTCCTCCATCATCAGGCGCCTCGAGGTACTGGCAGGAGGTCAGACCGTCGACAGCATCAACGACTACTCCCAGCTGTTCCATACGCTGCTCTCGGTGCACGGCGGTGTCGAGTACAATCTCGCGCAGGCTCCCGCTGGTTGGTCGAAGAATAACAACATCGTCATTGCTGATGCGGCTGGCGCTCTCACAAACAACGTGAAGGCAAACACCGCAGTGGACGGCGTCATTGACCACTTTTTGGGATTCCTGAGTGGCGAGCCTCGGATCGTGGATCTGAGTCTCTTCCCCCCCATCGAGATCCGAATCACACTCATGGACGGAGGGGTGATGCTTCCTAGCGTGGCGCAAGCAGCTGCTGCTGGTGGCATCGTGGCCGTTGACGCAGGAAGGGTTGGTTTCGAACTGAGCAACATCCACTTTAGCATCGACACGTACAGGTTCCAAGAAGATATCGTGGGCCAGATTTTCTCGTCCAGGCTTGCCGAGGGTGGAACTCTCTCCTTCAAGTGGCGGACGTGGCAGTCACCAAACAGTCGCTCGGGACTCGCACTCCCTATGCCATCAAGGCGTCGCTGTCTTCCGCGTCCGCCAGCAAACTCCTGGCGATTCAGGTTGCTGCCGGCGCGGACGTGACCAACGCATCTGGCAATACGATGTTCAATCACATCGCGGATGGTATGACTTCCTACCAATACGACATCAACGGATCCAACCTAGCGCCTGGATACCGTACGAACGCAACGAGGCGTGGATCAATCTGTTGTCCGCGTTCGGTGACCAAGGGAATGTTTGTCCTGTGTCCGGAGGGCATGACTCCTACCACGTGGCTAAACAACAACTTCACGATGGCGTGTCACCTTAATATGCCGTGTGCCGGTCCAGAGTACATGAGCGGCCTTGACCTTCGTGGCACGGCATCGGTGGTCACGCTGCGAGTCGAGAAGGGAGCAACGGACTGCATTTCCTACATCTTCACGGAATAACGGAATGGCGAATCAAAGATGGAATCGCTTGCAGGCAGGCAGGACACCGTGTACCATCTAAAAATATATAATGTGTCTAGTGACAAACGATGGACACTTTCGAGACCCTAGCATCACAGCTAATCCGTTTAACAGGTTGAAGTTGATCTTTGACATTCCAGAAATGGCAGATTCTGGTTATGTCCATGACAAATGCAAGCTAGACGAGCATTGCCCTTTCTCCCACCTTCAAGTACCCGCTACCAAACTCTAAAAAATAGTGTGACAATGATATTATATAGCTCCATGTCGTTTGATTATGGTATTTGTCCTGCTTTGATTCGCAAGAAGCGAAAACCAGTAAGATAGCGCCGTCAACGTCACA
>RPFO01001130.1:7500-113174 GCA_009746045.1 Mesostigma viride | reverse complement strand
AGGAGCCTAAACGTAAACCTAGGGACAACCGAGGCAAAGGACCTAATTTACGTCCGTAACTACAACGAATTGTTACGCGACGTAACAAGTGGTATGCCCGTTCTTGTCCTAGTAAGTACGGCAGTCACATGGCATGCATTCATTGCTGCAATTAGTGGGAGATGATATATAGGATCTGTGTGGGGCAGCGAGCAAAAGCCCACCATGCTAGCATTAGTAAGGGGTACGCCAGTAGTTGCATTGTCATGCCATGGAGCCTCACATATATGTAGGAGGAAATTGCGTGGGCACATGTTACGAATGTCAACTAAAGATGAGTTAGGCCAAAGTTACCGCTGCATCAAAAAAATCACGTCCATTGATTGGGAGGCATGGAAAAATCACCAAACGGACTCAACGAGCAGGGGGCCATCTGATCATGTCAGGCGATTCTTAAACCACATAACAGTTTAATTATGCCAAACAAGTGTCCACATGACTGAACACAAATACTCAATATCTCCACCAAGAGGGGCTCGGAAGAAATCATTGTGCATGATGGGAACATAGCATTTGAAGCAATCCTCATCATCATAATAAGGGAGTAGATTTCTCTAGGATTCATGCACTCAGGCAGAGCTAAACAAAAGAGACATTCTTTAGCTAGGATATCATGATTGAGCAAGTGACAACATGCTCTATGCGGAAACTATCATAAGGGCTGCAGGCGGTGT
Source organism: Mesostigma viride (assembly GCA_009746045.1). Taxonomy (NCBI): domain Eukaryota; kingdom Viridiplantae; phylum Streptophyta; class Mesostigmatophyceae; order Mesostigmatales; family Mesostigmataceae; genus Mesostigma; species Mesostigma viride. The sequence continues at coordinate 112,461 of RPFO01001130.1, read as the reverse complement.
AGATCTGCGCAGGCGGGGCCAAGGACCAGTCAAGAGTGGCAGGAACCCAGGGAGAACTTTCTGAACAACAGTTGTCTCCGTCAACTGGGTACAACATAGCGTCATAACAACACCTCGAGTTTATTGAATACACTATGATAGGTAATGAAGAGAAGACTCTTTGGGGCTGGCGAGTCCCTTATGACACTTGTGGCAGTGCATCGGCACACCACATGGGATATGGACATCAAGAGTACATGGCAGGGAAGCGTCAGGGTTACCATCAATGGTGCGCCTCAAAACACCATACAGTAATGTCCGATTATCGGTGTAGCTGGGACGCGCACCAAGGACAAGCGCTTGCTATCATTTATAGGGTATAGAACGAAAGCAACGCTTAGCAAAAGGGGACATTTCACCTATAGGGCTGCACAGCCAACACACGAGAGTAGGCAAACAGCACTAGCTTCATAGGGGTGCAGAAGGAACACTGCACAATAGACATAGGAAGTGCATGTGCGCATGATCGTGCCAGAAAATACACCTACAAAAACTAATAAAAACTAGCCAAGGAAGCGAGGATTGGCTGGGTATGGGTGGCTGTCAAGCAACAATGCTAGCTTTATTGCGGTAGCACCCCTCCCCCCTCACATAACAGGGCAGGGTACAAAGCTAGGAAGATAGCAAGAACCCTGCGGTATGTGGGGTCCCACGAGAACCGTATACAAGGGAGAAAATGTAGGAAGGGTGAACAAGGCAGACACTTAAGACGTACGTAGAATGGCAACTAGAGCAGCCAATGCTACTCCTTAGCAACCATGGGGGCACGGGACAAATAAAATAAATAACCAGGCACGGAGTCATATAGTATCACTAGGAGGATACAGTACAACACACATACCAAGGTAAGATGTTACGATTTATACTATAAGAATTAGGCTCATGATGCCAAAGCTGATACGAGCGTCATCTGAGCACTTGTGGGAACAGAAACACGTGAGGATGGCACGTGCTTGGGGCTACATCACGTGCTTGATGGCACGTGCTTGGGTCAGATGCTGTACGGGGACATGCCACAGGGTGAGCCATCCGAAGACGGTGACGTGAGAGTAAAATAGCATGCTACATCTACAACACAGGGCAATGTAGCGGTTATTGCCAAAGCGAGGTAAACGCACAGCTCTCACTATGGAAAGTGTACAAGGGCACGTCAGTAGGATGGGACAGCCAAAAGCACTTGAGGTACGAGACAAGAGCTGAGAGACAGCAGAGGGTTGAACTGTTTGTCATAGCCACATGGGGCGGAAGCAGAGATTCATGGGCATGATGTGATGAGCTGCAACCTGCTGCAGATAGAGGGATTCCAGCTGTAGGAAAGGTAATCTGCAGCTATCCAACTATAAAAAGTTTGGTGCAAACATCTTGGTCAGAAGCGTGACATAAAATGTGTGACCTGGTGGGGCTACACACAGAAATTTAGGTTTCAAGCCCAAACAACAGAAATCAGGTGGGAGACGTATTGAACTGTGTGACATGGGGCTGCACACAGAAAATTGGATTACAAGCCAACAATAGCATAATCGAAGTATGAACATGCCAAAGGTTGACGTGATAACAAGAAGGATTAGCAATCCACGAAGGATATGGGAGAGAAAAAACATTCTTGCTACCACTCATGAGACAATGAACCAGCAAAGGGGGCTGACATGAAAGTTCAAAACAACAAGCAAGAGGCTAACGATGTCGTTGCTCGCAGTCAAAATAACTGAATGGGAAAAACCCAGTGGGTAAATTCCCAAGAACCACGAATATCATGCAGAAAACAAAGGCTCGGCGACCGGGGGCTTGGTGTCCGGGCAGATCTATTGTCCTCTCGTGTTTATAAAGAAAAAGGGGAAACCAACGCAGGCAACTTGGGCTAATCTGCGCCAGCCATGCCACAGGTTACTCTACGCAGCAACCGGATCGTCAAAAAGGGTCAGATTCGTGCAGCAAGTGACGCACAAGATTTCAGTTTACTCTGCTATCATGCAGGGCGACCCGAATCTGGTCGCTTTATAATCAAGGAAAGGGGCTATGGCGGCCAGGCAAAAGCAACTTGACAGGCGGCCAGGTCTGTGAAAGCTAAATCATACTTTTTATAATGCATACGAGAAGGGAATCGTCACTAAAAGGACGAGCTACTAACGCTTGCTGTCAAGGGCTGCACCGGGGTCGAGGTGCGTGATCAGCAGAAGGGGTCTAAATTACACGTTGCTGCCCAGGCAGGGCTGCAAAAACAAGGGTAAATTCACTACGTTTTGGCTCTACCTAGACAGAAGATTGCCAGGCTTCTATCTGTTTATTTCGTGGAGTATCCGGTGTCCTATATCTAAGGCAGCACTACGGATCTTGCTCAACAGGAAAAACGTACCTTATGTCGCTTGCCCGACTGCATCAAAGTGATGGCAGGTGATAAAATGCATGACGATGTTTAAATTTAAACGCTGCAGCCATGGGCTGTCCGCTGCAGGTGTTCCTCCGAGTCCATTGTAACATCCTAGCCCCGGCGTCTAACCTCGGGCCGAGGTAGCACCTAATTCAAATGCGAAAGATCTTTTCCTACTGGACAGGGGATGCAATGCCAATTTACAATATCGTCATTAATACAAATTATCAATCATGCCAGGGTCGGCTTTACCTAAATGGGACAAGGTTGAAAAACTAATCACTCCCCAGGGGGAGGGTAGTGACGCTACTCCATAGCTGAGTATCAAGCGCGTGCGAAGGTTGGGCCACCTTCCTTGCTAATATTCCTTGCCACCGGCTCTGTCTTGACCACACTTGATGTCTCAGTGTCCAGAGGCCTCAATTGAGGCCTTTTGGCTCAATTGAGGCCTTTTTTACCAAGATCTCACAAAGTACGGTATTTTGGCGGGAAGGACCGGTCCTATGGGTCGTCCGGCCCCAGTGGCGCGAATCTGGTACATGTGCTGAGCGTCCTGACCCGTTGGGGTCGACAGGGGTCGACGGTTACTGAAAAATACGTGAGGTGGAAAAGTACCTATTTTGGCCACTTTCGTGCAACGGGACGAGGAATTTTCACGAATGCACGACCATGGCGGCCTCGAGTAAAATGGACCGTATGGCCACGTTCGTGCATCATTTCGAGAAGTATGGAGCGCGTTGGGCAGATAAATTATCCTTGAAGCTAGCCCGACCGCTAAATGTGTCAAAAGTCGATTTATAAATTCGTGGGTTCGTTATTTGTGTGCTGAATGCCAGGTTAGTGAAGTTCAGATGGGGCGTAGATGGCGTTGATAGTGCGCCTGCCAGCAGGACGATGCTTCGATATGTCGGGAAGGAGACTAGCGGAACGGCGGGGGGGATGTTGGGGCAGCCGTGACTAAAGGGGCGCTGGTTATATTTGAGCCTTTTGTCGTGAATCCATAGGTAGAGGAAGGGGTGTTTTTAGCTAGGAAAAACTGGGTTGCGGACAATAAACGCGCGCGCGCCCCCAGATATGGGAGCGCAATTATGCGAACAGCGCTGGTGAGGCCGCTGCAGCCGCTTTCATACGTCAATGGACGACGCATGGAGCGTCTGTCCGGCCAGATTTGCGGGCTGCATCGCTTCCGGACAACTTGAAAACGCCGAGCTTGAACAGCTTTTCTGATGCAGCCACGTTCAGCGCCAACGCATATGCGTGCTTAGTGATCCCGGGTGTGACGGGTGTGAAAGGTAAGTGCGTCCTGGTGGTAGAAAGGGAATGGCATCGATTTGCTTGTGATATCGCCAGTTTTTAGCTGCCTATCGGCGCCTAGTGCCGAGGTGACGTAAGGCAGGCTATATTACTTCGTGCAGTGCTCTGCGGCTGGCCCCCACCGTGTAGACGTGTTTGCTTTCCATAAGAAGCATGGCAGTTCCTGCCATGCTGGCCATGTCTCAGGCAACCCTTGCAAAGCTTAAAATCAAGCTAGAGGTCTAGAAGACAGTGCAAATGGTGTCCAGTTATGCTTGTATATCTTGCCATGTGCTGTTCATCTGCTGCCGCGGCAGCAAACCCCTGTCAGAATATACCGTAACAACGTAGATATTGGGGCTATGTGAGTGAAGCTGAGCGCTTGGAAGGTCACACCTATCATTATAATGCATGATCCTTGTGCGTGTTTGTAATAGAGGCTTTGGATTCCTCATGGTTACGTGCAATACCCATGGCAGGCTGTTGCTGCCTGCAGTGCTGCGCGACAGCCCCGGCCGTGCAATTGTGTATGAGGCGTCCCTTGGGGAGCATGCCATGTCATGCCATGCTTACCGTGTTGTGGGGAAACCTCGTAAGGTCCAAAAGACACCTAAGAGGCAGAGGGAACTGAGTACTAGCGCCTTTTTTCTGCTTGCATCTATGGTCATGCTGTGTTTATGGTGCCACCGCAGCGACACCCTGTTTTGTTAAATCATAATTAAATAGGTATTGGGGCTATATGACTGATGTTAAGTGCTGGCAACCCCAAAACAATCATAATAATGCATGGCCTATGCTCATATTTGGAAAAAAGTTGTTTGGCTGCATGCAACACCCAATATAAAAAAGGCCTCAATTGAGGCCTTTTCCTGGACATTGGGACATTGACAGTGGGCCGACATGGGCCGTCGGGCGCAACCACACAAATAATACTAAGTACGTGGCACACACATTTATGTCCACAATTCCCACTTGTCTTTTGGTCCTACTAAAAGGCGCCGGGCCATCCGGCCCTTAGCAAACATGGTACACACAATTAGAGACGCATTCGGCACAAGGGTGCATGCTGGCTGTTGTTGCCACGGTAGGTACTACACAGCGCAGGTGCTGACGATATACCTAAACCTGCCGGACGGTACCACATTGGTTCCGACCGGGTACATGCATAACCGGCTGCACCAAGTCGGTATCATGATGTATAACTTTCTGCACACTTGTCCAAATTCAGCGGAACCTGGGGCGATTGAACGGACGTAACAAACTCTACGTCCAAGCAGTTACGGCGGGAGCGTAACACAGGCTACTGTTGCGTTGGGATGCAACATCCGTGTCCCATCGTACATCGTTGAGATCATCCGCCAGTTCTATGAAGGGTCCCAAGCCCAGGTCCGTACCGCCGACGGCGTCACTCCGGCGTTTCCCCTGCACACCGGGGTGTGCCACAGGCGGCAGGGCTGTGTGCTCTCCCCATATCTATTCATCATTATGGTGGACTATATTATGCGGCGTGCACAAGCCCGCTTCGCCCGGGTGGAGGGGCGCCCGCCGGGGATCGAGGTCACGGAGTACGCCAGCTACGGCGGGGTTGACCCACCCTACCGCCTGAGCGATCTGATCTACGCTGATGACACGACACTCGTGGAAACCCCAGAGTCAGCCCAACTGTGGCTAGACAGCTTATCACTGGAAGCGCGGGTGGTGGGGCTTATGATCAGCAAGAAAACGGAGGTCATGGCCATCGGCTTCCCTGCTGGGATAGCCCCACCCACCCTCCTCTTGCTAGACGGCAGCCCCGTCCCCCCGGCGATTCGCTTCAAGCTCCTTGGCAGCTGGCTTCCCTCCACGGCCGACGACATCAACACCCGCATTGGCCAGGCCTGGGCGGCCCTCCGCCGCCTCGACAGGTTCTGGACCTGTCGCTACCTGAGTGAGCGACGCAAGCGCATTCTGTTCAAGGCCCTTGTCCTCAGCATCCTCCTTTATGGCTGCGAGGCGTGGACCCTGGACCAGGCGCTGAGCCAGCAGCTTGACGGCACCGTCACTCGAATGCTCCGTCATATCCTCGGCGTCCGCTACCAAGAACGCCGCACCCGGGCCGAGCTCTACTGCGAGCTCCCTCTTGTCACCCATACCATCCGACACCGCCGCCTCCTCTTTGCCGGCCATCTTGCCCGCACAGACCAGGTGAATACCGATGTGGGCCCTGCCGGGGGCTTAATAAGACGGGCCAACCAGGTAGACACCTCCTCCTACTATGGCAGGGTCCCCTTGTCCCATCGCAACCCACTGGCAAACTTGCGCGCGCCGGGCACCGGCGCGGCGCGACCCGGACCTATGTGACACAACTGCTTGAAGATGCAGGGCTTCTGGGACTATCCGTACTCCGCGCCCGCATGATTGACAAGGAGAAATGGGCTGCCATCTGCGATAAGCACCTCCCCGAGGGGTATGCTCCTGTTTTCTCCCCACGGGCCCCGCGGCCCGTTGCTAGCCAGGGTAGAAGTCCGCAGGTGGAGGTTATTGGTCCTGAGGATAGCCGCTACACTACCGCCTCGTCTGCCATTACAGTAGAGGACAGCTCGGATGAGGATTACATCCCCATCTAGTGCTTAACGGTTGGGGGATGATGCAGACGATATTTGTCTAACCTTTTGTGTAATTATTTTTCTAATGAGATTAGCATAGTACTCCGTGGCATGCCTTTGCGCATGACACGCAAGTACTTACTTACTTACTTACTTACTACTTGCCATCTATCCTTGCGCACCATCTGCCTCCAGTATTACAGACAAACCAGGAGGCTGCCCGGGGGTGAGCGCGTCACGTCTAGTGAAGCACGTACATGTCCATGCCGAGTCTATCACGAAAACTCACGGGTGGCGGCCCTGCCGCGCGCGGCCGGGGGCACGCCAGGTGAGGACATATCGCCCAGGCTGGGCGGGCTTGGTGCCAGCTAGTCTATCTGATGTATCTACCTGATCTGTGCGGGCCAGGTGCCCGGCTAGGCCCAGGCGCCTGTGCCTAATAATGTGGGAAACATAGGGCAAATCAGCGTACAAATCCGCATTACTAATGTGAAACCAAAGGGGAAGTTAAGGGCCTTGCGCAGCATCTTGGTGACGGCGCCGTCGAGTCGTTGTTCCAGCTCCTGCGTCAGTGCCCACGTCTCGGCGCCGTAGGTCAGGATCGTCAGAATGACGACCTTGAAGAGGTCACGCTTGACGATCCGGGGTAGGGCGGGGTTGCTCCATGCACCAGCGGCGGTGGTCATGGAGGTACATACATAGGTATGGCCAAACAACCTAAAAGCCACGCAGCACCGCAAAAACGGCCCGCGTGCGGCGGAGCAGTGATGTCGGCTATAGCCCGGGTAAGCGCCAACAACAGGCCTGCGCTGGTGTCAGTATGTAGTCCCGAGGCATGTGCCGACCATGGGGCCCGACCGGTCGGTGCATGGACTTCCTCTTGATCCAGGACATAGGGCATGCACGACACCGGCGACGGTGCCCAACATCGCCTTAGGCTAGGAGCTTGCGGGCCCGCTCAGCCCATCCGCCGTGTAACCCTGGCGCTGGTTAATTAATTAATTAATAGACACGTGACGTCACGTGAGCATATATACTGCGAGCGCTGGGCGTTTGCTTTGGTTTGAGTGATTTCACTCTGCTGTAAGTAATTATATTTTTAAATATATATTAAAAATATAATTACTTACAGCAGAGTGAAATCACTCAAACCAAAGCAAACGCCCAGCTATAAACCTATATACAGAGCCATGTCAAAGCTCTATACTACGATAAGACCAATGGAAACGCCTAACGGGAGGAACCTAATAGCCCTGCTGCACCGCAAAATCAGCCCGCGTACGGCGGAGCATGATGTCAGCCATGGCCCGAGTCAGCGCCACCGACAAGCGCTGACGCCAATATGACGTCCAGGTCCGCGCCGACCATGGGGCCCGCTGGCCCTCCAGGTCCAGCCGGTCCTCCCGGAGCCGGCAACACTCCTTGAAGAAGGCGGAGGTCAGGGGCCCCATGGCCCCAAACTCCTCCAGGACAAAGGGCACCACACGATGGTGCCCGACGTCGCCGTAGGCCAGGAGCTTGGCCCGCTCCGCCCGGTCCGCCGTGTAACCTGCCGTGAGGGAGGCCCCAGCCACGTGGCTAAGAGCCAAGGGCCGCGCCACCGAAACGTCAATAAGCAGATGCCGGCCACCCCCCTCAAAGTCCAGCACCACGATGTCAGGCCGGTGGTTGGGGGAATAGAAGGCAGCGCCATCCGCATCCTCGGATCGGATGTTCGCGTGGGGGAAAACCGACCGAATCATGGCGAGCACCACCGTCAGGAGGACAGTGTGCAAATACAAATACCAATTCTGATTCTGTTGGCCCCCCATGCAGGCAAGGTAGTGAGTCCCCGTGGGATCCAGCGGCTGCCCACAGCTACCACAAGGCCGCCCGGCCGGAACAAGAGGCTGCGGGGCAAATAGCTGGTGCCGGAGCGCCACCGAGTAGTGGCTGGGAGCCAAGGCGAATGGGGGGGCCATGGGAAGAGCACGAAGGTACGCCGAGCCCACACTCCGCAAGGAAAGCGAGAACAGCCACGCACGTCCCTGGGCGTTGAGGTCCGCGAAAAGAGCAATCCAATCAGCCGTGTGCAGAATACCCGCGTAGGTTTTCTGGTGTTTATCGATGACGCGAGCAGGGAATGCGGCGGGAGATTGAACGGAGGCGACCGAGGGAGTGCCGCGAGGGAGGTGGCGCTGTACCGCCTGAGCGGCACGGACGGGAGAACAGGCCTGCTGGATCTCAGCATAGGCCTCCTGGATGGCGGTGACGAAGGGCAAAGGGCTGCTGGGGTCCAGGAGGTCAGGCGCTGCCGTTGCCAAAAGGGGCAGGAGCCGGCAGCTTTCCGCCCACGACTGAGCGACGGAGCCCAAAAATGCTGCTGGGGCCAGCCGGGCGGCACGAGTCAGACCGCAGCCACCCATCCGTGCAGGCAGGGAGGCAATGCGAATAGCATGTGGCGGGAGGTCGGGGCCCGGGACCAGCTGCGCCAAGGCCGACTGGATGCGTTTTTAAATATATATATAACCCCTATTGAGTGATAGGGGCTTGTGGGGTACCGGGGAGCTATTATTGAGTGATGATGATTGAGTGATAATTGAGTGATAAAATATTGGAGTTTTTTGACTTTTTTACTGACACCCGTCACGGGCTTACTGCCCCTTCTCAACGCCCGCCAACCTTGGCTCAAGGGTCGCCGGGCTTTAGAGGTGCTTTATAATGCTGGCATCCGTCACCACCAGCCGTGGGTCTGCCGCCTACCGATCCCCTCCTACTCCCGAGCCTGGGGGTGCGATGGTTCGTGACGGGCGTGAAAAGTGTGACTTCCGTTTTGCTCAACCATGACCGACCGCGGACAGCGGGGGTGGGTGAAAACTGTGGGAGAGGGTGTAGCGTTCTGCTCAACTTTTATAACAAAAGCATTCAAAAGTTGAGCAGAACGCGGGACCTCGAAAAGTCAAGCTCACCGCCCAGCGCGCACCCGGGTCGATGGGCGGCGTGAAAAAATGTGACTTCCGTTTTGCTCAACCATGACCGACCGCGGACAGCGGGGGTGTGTGAGAACAGCGGGAGAAGGTTCAGCGTTCTGCTCAACTTTTATAACAAAAGCATTCAAAAGTTGAGCAGAACGCGGGACCTCGAAAAGTCAAGCTCACCCCCCAGCGCGCACCCGGGTCGCTGGAAAACCCAGCCCTGGTCGGGAAATTCGCGGAACTTTCGTGCAGGGGTCTGCGTCCTCGCGGTACTCGGGAAGGGCGGGAGAGGGGGTGGCGGGGTTAGCGAATGTCTCTCCAGAGTTGCAGTTGCTCCTTCACCTTCGCGAATGTCGGCGAAGAGATGGACTGCCTGCCCGTGACGCAACCGGCCATGATGGAGAGAACCGCGAGGTCCTCGCACACCTTGTGAACGTCGTCCGGGGTCGCCTCGCTACCTAGTGCGCGTGAGGCGGCGGCTAGGAGGGTCAAAGGATTGTCAAGCTGTTCTAACTCTAAACGGTAGTTGTCATCGTACGGGTCAGGCTTTCCGGCGATGATGCAGGATATGCGCGCCACCTCTGCGGCGTTGCGGGCCCGTTCAGTGCCGTCCTGGATGTACCCGCCACTACCCGGCTTGCAGGCCTCGATGCAGTTCAGAATGTCGTTCATGGTCACGAACATGTTGGGAGCTGTATAGATTCATGCAAAGAGAATTTTATTGATTAGTTATGTTTATTATCAGGTGATGGGGCGGGAGTCGGAGTGCCCTCGGAGTCTGGCGCGATCTCTAAAATCCATTTAGGAACATACACGCTCTCATAGGCGCGTCGGTACGTCGGGCTCCTTCTCATCCTCCTTATCGACTCCTCCAGAATTTCTGAGTACTCGTAACCAAGCTTTAAACAGTTGCCCATAGAAGTGTTTCAACCTATGATGAGCTTTTTTAACCTACTTGTGATGGCACTTGCACTTGTCGAACCCGCGGACCTTCTCGAAACGCAAGATGCACACAAACGACCTGAAACTCCCCACTGGTTTGTATTTGTCGGTGTCCTCTGCCTCTCTGTCGATGTGAACTAGACCGATCACCAGCTGTCCTCCGTGCCTGAACAGGTATGGGTCCTTGAGGTTATAGAACGAATGCGCGTTTGGCGAGAATTCGTACAGGGGGATACCTTCTCCACCGATTTCCATCTGCTCAGAGCACAGAACGACGCATTCCCCTGGGTTTTGCTCGCCGCCCAAGAAACTAGGAGACACTAGGCCGATGACCTTGTAATTATCGCGGTTCTCGACGAAATCAAATCCAACCCAGTGAGCGCCACCGCGCCAGGTGCTGTCGATGACAGGAGCGCGCGGGTCTGGTTTGACGTTGAAATAACACAGCCCGGTTCTGCCGTCAATCGTTGGCGTCATCCCTTTAAAATCGACGACGTATTGGTAATATGTGGGATAATCCATGGTACTTTATTACAACTTATAAGAGATAATAGTTCTAGTCTTAACTCTACGCTGGGATGGCGGCGGGAGTGCCCCACTTGGCCACGAGGTACCCGCGGATCAGCTCAAGCTCGGCCGCGGTCTTGGCGGTGCTGTAGATCAGGATCTCGCCGGTCCATCCGTCCCAGTTACGAGTGCTCCAATCTATATCTGCGCCCACGCAGATCCTTCCGGGATTCTGTACCGCAGTACCGACGTACGCCCCACCATCTCTACCATCAAATCTGGTCATGGACGTTTTTGGCGTGCTTCCTAGGTCGCACGACAGCGCCAGCACGTGCGCCCGGCCGTCGTAAAACTCTGCATTCGTGCAGATCGGTTGATTGGCTCCGTCCGTACCCAAAAGCGCATAAAACTTGTAATCGTCGCAGTTGTTGCAGATGCCCAGTCCGTAATTACTTTGAGCACCGACAACGAGGCCTTTCATGCCACTACCTGATAGTCGAGGGTAAACACTCGGGGTGTTTGATTTTGCGACGACGATCAAGGTGTTTTGCGGACGACCCCAGAAAAACCCGTCGCTCTGGAACCCGTTACGCAAACTGTAACTGAATTGAAGAGACCGCTTAGAGTTTAAGCTAGTGTTGTCGATGGTCGGCGCATTAGTGGTGAAGCACAGTAAGTGCTGGGTCCCCTTCTTGTCTTTCATGCCCCTTACTGAAGTCGTGGCGAGCGTGGTAAAATTGGTGTCGCTGTACAGCGTCGACGAGTCCGTGGGATCGTACCACGCGTACAGGGACGAGTCGGTGGCGGGGTTGTATGGCGTATAGGTGAACGAAAGCGAGTTCGAAACCGAGTTGCCGGTCCCGAACACCGCGTCTGTCACGGCCCCCGCGCCGACGTTGAAGGACGTGGCGGAATTGGCCGTCGTCGCCGTCACGTTGAACGTGTACGACGCCCCGCTGCCGACCAAATTGGAGGCGGTCCCGTTTGTCACCGTGATGTCGCCCAACGCGAAACCGGTCACCGCTCGACTGAAAGTCGCCGTCGCGGATATGAAACTCCATGCAGAAGTGGACCCCGCGGACGTTGACAGCGTGACGGTTGGCTGAGGGGCATACGTGAATGACAGCGTGTTGGAAGCCGCGTTGGCGTTCCCTGAAGCGTCCACCACGGTGCCCGCGCCCACGCTGACGTTCGTGATGGTGTAGGCGGTCGTGGGCGTCACCTGGAAGGCGTAGGACGCCCCGCTGCCGGTGAGGTTGGCGGCGGTCCCGTTGGTCACGGTGATGTCGCCCAACGCGAACCCCGTGACGGACCTGCTGAATGTGGCGGTCACTTCCACAGGACTGGTGGTGGGCGTCGAGCCCGCGCTCGTAGCGAGAGTCACCGTCGGAGGGGGCGAGTACGTGAAGGAGAGGGTGGAGGAGGCCGTGTTGCCGATTCCTAGCGTGTTGATTGCTGCATTTGCTCCAACGCTGACGGTTGTCAGTGAATAAGCGACTGCCGGAGTCACCGTGAACGTGTAGGAGGTGTCGCTACCCGTTAAACCGGATGCAGTACCATTTATGACAGCGATATCACCCAAGGCGAAACCGGTGACTTGTTGGCTGAATGTTGCTGTCACTGCAATCGGGGAGGCGCTGGGATATGATCCTCCTGTAGTTGTTAATGTGATTGATGGCGCTATCATTACTGGTTACGCTTCTTCCGCATCAAGGCAGGACAAACACCATACTCATACAACATGGAGCTAGTATACTACCACAATGACACTATTTTTTTGGCAGAGGATACTGGAACTTGGGTTCCATCAGCGGGCCCTTCTTGGGCGGCAAGTTAGTCGCCGTACCATTATCGGCCAGCTCAGGGGTGTCGAAGACCAGAGTGACTCTGTTGAGAGGATTCGCGGTGTATCGCGGGTCCTTGAGATAATCCATCGAATGCTATACACTAACCATCAGACATTTTTACAGGTACACGGCCGCCTGCCGCCCTGCGCCGACGTCCATCTTCGCCTCCATCTCTACGAAGATGTACGAGACATGACCCGCACCCGCGCTGTCAACGCGCAGAGTCACTACCGATGCAGTGCCCCGTAGATCGAGACCGCTCTGGTACTCGGCGCCAGCACATGGCATGTTGAGGTGACAAGCCATGACGAAATCGCTACCAGCCCATGTCTCGGGATTGATGTCTGCCCTTGCGCACGACAGACTGTTCCCCTGGTCATTGAAGGCGCTAACCAGGTTCACCCATGCCTCTGTGATGCCCATCCTGTACGCTGGTGTCTGATTGCTGCCGTTGATGTCGAACTGGAATCCGGTGAGGCCGTCGGCGGTGTGCGCGAACATGGTGTTGTATCGCGCGTTTGCCACATCAGCTGCGGCTGCTACCTGGACGGCCAACAACTTTGACGCGGATGCTGACGAGAGGGTAGCCTTGATGCTGTAGGTGTCGCCGGGAATCGTCTGTTTGGTCGATTGCCAGGTCTTCCACCTGAACGGCAAGGTGCCACCCTCAGCCAGCCGAGACGCGAAGATCTGAGAGACCACATCCTCTTGGAACCTGTACGTGTCGATCGAGAAATGGATGTCCTTCAGCTCAAACCCGAGACCAGCCCCAGCCGCAACAGCACCACCAGCAGCTCCTGGGATCATCACCCCGCCGTCCATGAGCGTGATGCGGATCTCGATCGGTGGAAAGAGACTGAGGTCGATGATTCGAGGGTCGCCGGACAAGAACCCGAGCCAGTTGTCAATAATACCCTTTTGTGCCGTGTTTTCTGTCAGGGCTACTACCCCTGGGTTGTTAAGAGACCAACCGGCAGGCCCCTGAGAGTTGATAAATCCCTGTCCTCCATGGACCGTCAACAAAGTGTTGAAGAGCTGGGCGTAATCGTTGATCGAGTCCACAGACTGGCCACCAACCAGCACCTCGAGCCGCCTGATGAGCGAAGACGTGTACGGTGGAAACTTGCAAAAACCAGCCGTCGTAGTCGGTGTCGCTTCAAAGAACATGGCGAACGAGTGAAGGTCGGCAAACCCATGGGTAGGCAGCCGGACCGCCACCACCGACCCCTGCTTGATGCCGGAGTTGGCGGAGAGCGTGGAGAGCTGTACGCGGGACGTGGAGTGCTGACCGAGCGTCTTAATGAGGTACTGCATGGACTTCGGGATCGCGCGATTGTACCAAGAACCGTCAGAAGACATGGTGTGTGTTGTATACCTTCTACCTTAGATAAAAATCCGGCTAGCTTAGGAACTTACCAAGCAGCGGGTTGGACGCCCTGTGCGCGTCCACCTTCCTCTCGATGTGCGAAAGGGCGTCGAGTCCGGTCTTCGCGGCCTTGTAGACCGTTCCCAAGACTGGGGAGCTTTCGATGAGTTTGCTGGGAACGTGCCCGAGAGCTGCGTCCGCGGCACCGGCGGCACCCTTGATGAACCGCGCGCCCTCGCCGACTTTCTGATCGCATCCCCCGCCATGTGTCCGATTTTACGCGCGGTGCTCACGACTTTGCCGAAATCAAGCTTCATCCTCTTCGTTTATACCTACCTGGTTAGATAATCTTCTCGCAGGCAGAACGTCCTTGTCGAGCGCCATGTACTTGAGAATACCCCCGATCTTCCGCGCCTCGACCCCCATGGCCTTTTGCGGGGATATCCGGAAAGTCAGCTGAACCACCCAGTCGCTGTACAGCTGGATCGGTGCGTCGTCCTCGTCTAACAGGCGCAGGCTGATCGACCTAGGAGAGTCTCGTACGTGCTGCCACAGTGGACTCTGCGCCTGCCATATGATGGGCTCAAGAAATTTGGACAGGTTCGGACAACACGCCAACAGACCGCCGTAGACCGTCCCGTGGGTCGCCGAAACCACGTTCCCGCGCACGATGTCCGAGTAAACATACACGGCCCGCAGCCGCCCGTTCGTGGCTGGTCGGTTGCTGTAAACGACGAACTGGTCATTCGACTGATGAATGCCGGGTGTTAGCCCGAGGACCCGCCCGACCGACTCGCCAACCAGGAACTGGAACGGACTCTCTGCAACGAACGTGTACCGACTATTGGCCCGATCATAGGTGACTGTGAAGCTGCTGTCGATTGTCAATAAAGTCGTCTCGATGTTCTGGCGGTTCTCAATGGTGGTCCACGACCCGACCGGCAGCGAGACCGTGTGCGCCGTCGCCATCGTGACCTCAAAGGTGTTGTTATTGCTGTTGATGTGTGTCTGCTCGTAGGGAATCGTCAGCAGGGTCAGCCCCACGTCGTGGTAATCCTCTAACAACCCTGCAGGGATGTCCCAAATTGGATCATGGAGACCGCCCCTGGTCCTGTTCTCGGTCCTCAGCGTCAACGTCCTGCACTCCTGAACGTACTCCTTCATTCTCTACAATGACTTCAGAAGTTATTTCGTTCTTGCCGTGGATCACGACCTTGCCACTCTCTCCCGCAAGCCCACGCGATTTCCTCTTGAGGACCCTCCTCTCCTTCCCGGTGAGCGGCTTGCTCCTACAGTACAGCATGGCTGCCTCGATGAACTCGCGAGGGGTGTCGGGGTAGAGTGTCATCCACTGAGCGATCTGCAGCATCTCGGCGTCGGAAAAGAGGTTGTCCATATTCATAGACCTTTGCAATATAGCATTCGAAATTTTTACAGGGGAGATTCACGAGACCCACTAATACCAGTAAGCTCCCCCCGTCTAAGGGCCCCGGATACGTGCTTCGGTTCCTTCTTCTTGATCATTGCTCTCAGATGCTGGTTCAGTCCTTGTTGTGTATTTGATTTTGGCTTTAACCCGCAATCCGCACATTCATAGTCGATACTAGAAAATCGCGACCCGCCTTCAAGTCTCGCTGGTTCTGGCGAGGCAGCTACTGGTGGTGCTACTGGGACAGACACTGGAGCGGCCGCTTCAGGTTTTTGGTCATAGGCGGACAAGGGAGGGTACGCGACAGGTTTCGCGTTTGCCATGATGGCGGACATCAACATCGCGTCCCTGAACCCGCGGGTCTCGGCGACTTTGCCTTTCTTGGCGGGTCGGCGCACCGGGGTCGAGTGGATGATGATGGAGTTGGTCATCGTGCTCGTCGTGGGCATTTGGGCAGTGGTGCGGACCTTGCGGCGAGGCTTGTGTGCTTTCTTACTTGGGCGTTTAGCGTTCTTCCGATGCATTGTGTGCGTTATAATGTAGCGACGAGATTTTTAAACGGTCCATTGGATAGGCGCAAACACCTCGCCGCTGGCGTGAACCCCGGATTTTGACCTGTAATTCGCAGGCGGGTACAGGTACACCACGGCGCTACCTGAACCGAGTGGCTTGTCCACCACCAACAGGATTTCGTAGACTCCGTCGGATTCGTCAAAACCGGGAGCAACTCGCCAGGACGGTCCGATTATCAGCCTACCAGCCGTGTCCGGGCCATACACGAGACCAACCGCGTCTGACAAGAGTCTGTAGGGATGGCCGATGTCCAGGAGAGCCGGCGCGCCTTGCGTGAATTGGACCCGGAAATAGAAGGACGCGAGTGTTGTCGGCGACGGTATGACAGCGCCCGTTTCGTCACGGAAGCTCGCGACCCTTTCGGGCCCAGTTCCCAGAGCTCGGGCTGCATGTAGTCATAGGCCACCGTTCGCATCCCTCTAATCGTGAACGGGATTCTATGAACCTCTCGCTCATCTGTGTATACGGCCTCGTCAAAATTCGACGTCCATGTTGGATTTATATCCCCTTCGCCGTAAAATTCTGCAGTTGATAGGTCCAACCATATCAAGGGGATATCGGGGTTAAAGCCGCTTTTCGGAGCGAATGTAGCCGTGAATAAATGTGTGAGACCGCCATTAGACGGTGCGAAAGACGTAGGTCGCTGGCACTGCATGTAGACAAACCTATACCCTGAAGAATTAGTTGACGCATAGCTAATAACTGTTCCTCCGGCCCAGTCCTGACCGAGTATAGCGGTGCTTGGTGTATTGGTAGCATTTAGCGACGGGTAATCGTAATAAAGCTTCACTGTGAATTTTTGAATATGTGGGAGATCTGGTAGTATCCCGTATACGGAAACTTGGTACGTCATCGGAACGTTCCCATAGTCGTATGACGGCAACTTGACAACGGCATGGACGATGTTGCTTTTTGAGAGTGTAAGGATTCGATAGTATAGGTTCGGCTCGCCTGGGACGGGTGCAGAGAGTGCGTAACGACCCATGATCGAACTGTATAACCCGATAGTTCCGCGGTGTGTTACACGTATCGTGTCTCCAGAAGTCGAATAAAGACCAGTTGGGTTCGTCGATGTGATGGACACAAACTCGGTATTTGTTGTGTTGTCCACTACCTCGCACGAGTTGATGATAGTCTGTTGGGCGCTGTCTAGATGGAATACTATTCTGACCTGACCAGGCGCGTACGGAGCTACAATCCCGCTCGGCGAGGCTGTAAAAATGCCTGCCGCGGAATTCACTAGCTTAGTCATACTGCTCAGACCAGTGGGAGCGGAATAGGAGATGTATCGATCAATTAAACCATCGGACCGTCTCCTAAACGCTATCCAGAAGATCGTCTTACTTGCCCACGTCGCGTCGAGTGTATACTCAGTGGCGATCTTCCGGTTTTGATATAGCCCGATCTTCCCGTTCGTCTTGTCGATATTGATCCCACAAACCGACCACCAGTTGTCGGCTGCTCCTTGATTCCTCCAGCAGTTGTGACCGTCCGTGAAAGCGGGGTGGTACTTTCCCGTTATGTCGTTGTGATCAGAGAGCGAGACGAATGCGGTGCCGGACGGGACGATCATTTCGAAACACAGGACAAACGGACCGTCGATTTCCTGGTCGCTGAACACGACGCACTTCTCAGGAGGTGTGACATCGTTCGCGGCCAGCCCGTAAAAACTCGCGGGATCGGGCGTGAACTCGTACTTGTCGTGTGTCGGCTGCAAAGTCGTAGCGGGATCTCGCGAGAAATGCAGGAGGCTATGGAACGTCTTGGACGGTCCGCTTACCGTCACGGTCTCTCCGGTCAAGTGCGGGGCGTCGCGAGGACACGAGAAACGAGGCGTGATTTGGACCGTCTCCTGCGACGAGTGTGGCAGAAGATAGTCCAAAAACCCGGCGCCGGTCACGGATCCGATCACGGACCCGTCCGCGACGATCTCGTAATTTGCGGGCGTCTGCGCGCCGTCGCCCCATCCCGTGGAATGGTCTGCGTACATCTGCACGCCGATCCTCGCCGGTCTTGTCGTCGTGAAGTAATGGCTGGGTGTTCGAATCGCTGGGACGAGCGGGTCTGTCTTCACTAAGCCCACAACAGCCATTTTTCGCTGGGTAGTAGACGTAGCCATCGTCGCGTCGTTATAGATCGTCACATTGGCCGACACGAGCTTCCCATGATCCGCCGACGTCAACGCGCACGTAACCGCGTCCTCTCCGCGCAGTCCCCCGTCCACGTCAAGCTGGAAACTACCCGCGGCGTCGGTTAACGCGACATCGTCGACTTTCCACGAGATGGGCAGTTTCCGTTGATAAGCCCACGGCGTTGTGTTCTTGATCCCTATCTTTAGAGGCGGCACACCGCCGTCGCCAACGACTACCCACGTCTGGTAAGGCGCGGTCGTTCTCCAGTAACTCTCGGTCGGCTGGTCGATCCGCCCTATGTCCCAGGCCGTTAACGGGGCGTACGTGCGCGTGATATAGAGATTATACGGCATCAGCTGCATCCGATTGAGGTCTCTCATAGTAGCGAAACCGATTTGCAGGTAGCTCATCAGTTTGCCGAAATAGGCGTGACTCGTGCTTCCAAAATGGGTCTCGTCGATGTAAGGACCGTCTACTGCCTGGTTCGCATCGATGGGGTCAAGCGCGCCGAGAACCTGGACCTTGTACACGCACTTCCCGTTGCTCGTGCCCCCAGTGACCGTGTAAGGGAGCCGGATACGAATGTCCTGGTTGTTCGAGACCGTGAACGTGGTTCCTGGCGCGGAAAGTGTGCCGTCTTCGTACTCTAACACGAACATAGCGGTCTGATCAGGAGGGGTCGTATACCCAACACCGTGTTGATCAAACAGCCAGTCGATCTGATCGCGCGTCAGAATACGATTCGGGACGACCTCGGACATGTTCGTGTAATCATCCAGCAGCCATAGGGTCGAAATCCTGACCCAGTCAGCAACGACCCCGCCGGCGACTTCGAGCAGCCCACTCGACTCGCCCGTCGTGACCGCCGACCATTCACTGTAGTTGTCGCCCAATCTCACTCGCGTCGGGGCGCTCGGGTATACGTAGCGGACCCCGTTAACGGTGATGTGCGAGTCGAAGGGGTGGACCTGCAGCTGAAGGGACTGGAGATCGCTCTCGAGGTCCGCAATTCGCTCGTCCACCGTGTCCTCTCCGAGCCCTGTGCTCAGGTTATAGTTGGCAGGATTCCCGCTAACCACGACCATGTTGTTCTAATATTATCTAAGACATTAACTATAGCGCCAATGAACCCAGTCCCAGACGCCCCAGATTCGCCAACGAGCCCCGCCGCCGCCGACGTGGAATCGACAGCACCACAGGAGCCCGTAAAGACCGAGGAGGTTAGCAAGGCCGTGAAGTACAAGAAGGGCGCACAACTCTCCGAGGAGCAGAAGCAGGCCCTCAGGGACAAGATGCGGCCGTACCACCAGAAGAGGAACGAGGAGCGCGCCAAGAAGCGCCAGGAGGAGCGAGAGGCTGAGATCACCAAGCGCAAGGTCCTTGAGAAGGAACTCGAACTCCAGCGGCAGAGACTGGTCGAGCTCGAGCTGGAGGAGAAGCGAAACAAGTTCCGGATAGAACGACTGTTGGCCGCCGAGGAGGTCGCCGAGACTCCGACGGACACCCCTCGACCCCGCCGCGGGAAGAAGCCAAAGTACGAGGTCGAGCAGGAGGAGCGCGAACAGGCCGCCAAACCGAAAGCCCCTCCGCCTGCCGTGAAGACCGCGCCGACTCTCACGCCTTACGAGCAAAGGATGCTGGCTATCCGGGCATCCCTGCTGGCCTCGCTCAACGACGACTAAAAATCTCTGCCTTCTAATAAATGCCAGAAATCGAGAGCATCCACATCGAGACGCCGCTCGCCAACAAGGACCTCAAGCTGAAATACGCCAAGACCCGCCAGGTCCCATCCAACGCGCCAAGGCTGCACTTTATCGCCTCTTTTGTGGGCATGCGAGGGACCGGGAAGACGACGGCGGCCATCAACATGGTCAAGGCGTACTTCGACGCGCACTCTTTCGACAAACTGTACCTGATCTCGGGGTCCGCCACGACCGAGCCGAAGTACAAGCTCCTTCCGACGCCCGCCATGAGTATGGAGACGTACACGGACGACAGCTTCAACCAGATGGTGGCGGACATCAAGAAAGACCTCACGGAATACGAGGAGTACCAGCGGGACTTGAAGGTGTGGGAAAAGTTCAAGAAGGAGTTCTTAGACGGCCAGAAGACCGAAGAAGACATGGACCTCAACATGTTTTTGACCCTCGACAGGCTTCAGTTCAAAGAGCCCGAGACGCGGTTCCAGTACGGGCCTCCCTCCTCGATCATCCTCATCGACGACATGGCGGGGTCAAAGCTCTACCGGGCGGACTCGAAAGGTCCCGTGTCGTCCTTTGCATTCAAACACCGGCACCTGTTAACGTCCATGGTCTTCGTCAACCAGTCATTCACGAGCGCGGGAGTTCCGAGGTCCGTCCGCGCCAACGTCTCGTTCCTCGTGCTCTTCCGCACCAAGGACCGGCGGGCCTCGCGACAGATCGCAGAAGAATCGGCGGGTCACACGTCACCAGAGGACTTCCTGGCACTGTGGGAGTACGCCACCCAAAACAGCCCACACGACTTCCTCGCGGTCGACAACGACGAACCAGACGACTCGAAACGCTATAGGAAAAACTTTGATACCTACTTGGTCCTGAAAAAATAAAATCTATTCTTATTACTATACACTTGCGATGGACTTGAAGCAGGCATTTTCTCAGCCCACGACGCCCTCCCCACAATATAGCCTCCCAGACCCAGCCACTCACAATTGCGCGGGGCTCAAGGTGAATAACAACTCCTACCGTGGCAGTTCCGACCGCCGAGATCTGGTGCTCAACCTGGCCACACTCGTGCGCTACCTGACCGGCGCCAGAATAGCACCAAGGTCCACGAGAGGATGGCGGCGTTTGTGCGAGAGTGCGGGTACGACGGCGAGCTGCCCCCCACGCATACCGGGATAGGCCACGAGTGCCGCCAAAAGTTGATGCACATCATCGCCATGAAACGCAAACCCCGCAACCCCCCCCTCCGCCAAAGGCCCCTCGCCCCCCGAAAATCAAAAAGGAAGTCATCCCTCGGAGCCCCAAGAAGCGTGGTAGGCCCGCGGGGTCGAAGGACACAAAGCCGAGGACTCATAATATCGACCCCGAAACAGGTCTTCCCAAGCCTTGGGGGAGGCCTAAGAAAGGGAAGTCGGGTGGCGATGACAAAAGAACCTAAAACTCACGTTTTCTTTATTCGATTTGATATCTATTTGCACCATTGTGTGCGCCTTGAGTAGAGCTTTCCGGGGACACCAAGAACGTCGAAAACGGACTACAAACGAGAAAGTTACGCCACTTGGCGCGAGAGGGTGTGGGAAGGGGGCGGCGGCCGGTGACAGAGGTCTGCGCGAAGCGCGCGGAATGATTTCCGACATTTTCGACCATTCCGATTTTTTTGGCAGGCATCGAGAGAAAGTTCCCGGGCCTTGAAAACTTCTTGTCAAGGGGTGCCAGTGTTTTGGGACTTGTGAAATTTTAAAAAAGTTGGCTCGAAATTCATCAACCCTTGGCTGCAAGTTTTCATACCCTAAAAATATTAGCTCGATGCCCAAGAATCGAAACAAAAATCAACAGTGCGTTCAAAAATCCCAAATTTTTTTCTAATGTATAGGTATAAGTACCCGCCATGGTCAAAGTCGTCAGGTCCGAGGAAGAACTCCGCCAACGCCGGGAAGCGCAGGCCCGCTATCGGCTCAAACACCCAGAGAAGGCCGCCCTACAGCGAATGAGAGCGATGGCCAAGAAGGACCAGTGGACACCCACCGAGAAGTGGTTGGAGAAACACGGGACAGATTGCGAAGAGGTCAACGAGGTGCGAGCAGTCGTCGGCCTCCCAGAAAAGGAGTGCAAACCCCAGGAAGCACCTTCAAAGCCCGCGCCGCCTAAGAAGACATTGGCACACCCCGCCCTTTGGTCCTTGGACGACGCCAAGAACATGGTCGCGAATTTGCCGGAGACGCTAAGCCCCGCTGAGGGGGCGGGAAGGAAGAGGGCGCAGAGGGCCAAGGGGCAGATTTCGAGGGGTTCTGGGAAGACATACCTCGCGCGGTTGACAAAGATCCTCAGGCATCTAGGATACGAACCAGACAAAGACGGTGCCAAACCTGTGACGCCCCTCCTCGACACCAAGAAAGTGCGCGAGGCCGTAGACGCCCTGTCTGAGCCTTCCGAGAGGGGCGGCAAGAAGGACCGCGCCATCACCAAGAAGACGAACGCCAAGGACCTTTTCTCATCGATCAACTCGATCGATAACCAGATGGATGCCGGCAAAAGGATCCCGCAAGACGTGCGCGAGGCCTACGTGGAGGACATGGCGACGTCCCAGGAAGGTCTCGAGGCCAACGCGGAATTCGTGAGCGAAAACAAGCCACCAGCCCACCCATGGCCCGAGCTCGTCGAGTTGCGAGATAAGGCCGTCAAAGAGGGCTTGGAGAGCGACAAGGCGCTCATCGGCCTCCTCTACTTTTCCGGCGAAGAACTGCCACCTGTCAGGCTCGACTACCACGACGCCCGGATTGTGAAATCGGCGAAAGAATTGGGAAAGACCGAGAACGGCTACATCCCAAAAGAGTACAGGTTCATCATCAACGCCCACAAGACCGCGCCGGTCCTCGGGGCGATAGATTTTGTAGTCCCCAAGAATCTGAAAACGTTGCGAGAAGCGCTCGACATGCGGAAAGACAGGCCTTACTTGTTCATGCCTTCTCGAGGCAAAAAAGCCCCAATGTCAGTCGAAACATTCGGCGCGATCCTCCGCAAACATTTCCACGGCGTCGACAACGCTCGCCAGGCTTTCGTGACCCAATTTGTCAGGGGCATGGCGGCGAGGAAGCGGTTTGCGAAAATGATGGCGCACTCGGTCAACGTCCAGATCCAATACGAAAGAATGAGGAATGATTGATTCGCTCACTTGTTGAAAATTGATTGTCACCCTTTTATAACGTAGTTATAAAAGTCCCGGGTTTTTTCGACCATTGAGAAAGTCTATTCTTTTATTGATTAATAAAATCCAAGTTTTTGTCCAACCCAGAAAATTCCAACCCGAGTCCAGCCAGAAAAAAAAATCTAAGCATAGAGGTATACACACATTCATCATGACGACCAAAGTTTACCTGAAGTACAACCCGCGCTGGCTCCCAGCCCAACAGATGGCAATCGACAATGGAGAGAAACTAGGCCATCCTTTCTTGGCAGCCCTCGACAAGGACGAGAAAACAGCCAAAAAGTACACGAGCGTCAGGGATGTCGAACACCTTATGGAAATTCACAAGGAGTGTATCGACCATCCACACATCGACATGCACTGCCTTTACGAGATGGTCAAGGAGGATCACCCCTCCTGGATGCACTTCGACCTCGATGACATCTACCCAAAAGGAGAGGACATCCCAGACGTGCTCCACCACTTCATACGCATTTTTGAGGCCTTCTGCTTCGATGTGCTGGAAAAAACCCAGACGGCTTCAAGTATCTCATCTCAGGCTCACCGAGAGAGAAAGGAGACGGCATGAAGGTGTCATTTCACATAGTGGTCAAATACCTAAAAACCACCGACCTGGCCGCGAGACACTACATCATCAACGAATTTGGCTATTATGTCCGCAGCCACTTCCTCGACCCCGACTCGACATTTCACAAAGACGCGGCGCTCCTCATCAACCGAGAGAAGGGTTGGCCGTACATCCAGAAAAAATGGGAGACGTTTGCGGACATCCCCAAGGACTGCGCGACGGATGGAAACATCAAGCTGGTTATCGATGAGTCGATTTACACGAAAAACAGATGTTTTCGGATGGTGGGCCACCACAAGTTTGGCCAGCACGACCCCAACGCGGTATTGCGCATCATCAGCGGGTCGGACGACATCAAGGACCATCTAGTCAACATTTACCCCACAACCGACCAGACAGGCGTCCAGACCGTCGAGATGCCCGAGGGGTGGAAGGAGCACTACATGAAGAAATCCGGAAACGCTGGAAGGAGGGCTCCCAGTGCGTCCATCTCTATGTGGAAAACCGTTTCTGGGACGTTTGTGGACGCTTCGAAAGTCGCCAGATCAGTCGAGGCCATCGCGAAGGTGTCGCCAGGGTCCAGGTACATGAATACACAGGAACAGTTTTCTGTTATGCGCGGGGGCGCCGTCAAAGTCTCTCGCTTTACATTGGACCCAGGCACCAAGTGTCTGATATGCAAGGAGAGCCACAACAGTCCAGGTCACGGGCCAAGGGTCGAGGAGTATAGCGACGGTGAGGTGGCGTACACCTGTTGGGCCGAGAAGCCCAAACCGTGCAAGACGCACATCAAGATCGCCGACCGGTTCGAGTACATCTCCGACAAGGTCGAGTTCACCGAGGTGTACAGCGAGGGGAAGGTGCGCCACTTCGACCTGGCGCCGATCGTGCACTCCCTCCATCCAGGCAGCACCGAGAAGCTCACGTACATCACCCAGTCGAGCATGGGCACTGGGAAATCAGAGGCAAACCGCGCCATGATCGCGGCGGTCCTCAATCTCTACAAAGATGCGCGAGTGTTGCTGATGTTCGCCAACATCTCCCTATCCAGGCAGGAAGAGTACAACCTCAACAAAGATGTCATTGATCCAGCCCTGAACGGCGGCAAAACGAGAACGCGTGCTGAACTGCTGGCTGATTACAGATACTTCCTCAACTATCTCAAGAACTCTCGCAAGGAGGAAGGCGCCAATGACTATTGGATCACCCACCCACGCGTGCTGGTAGTCCTCAACAGCATCCTGCGCCTACAGGACCGCAGATTCGACGTCGTTATCTTGGACGAGGTCGACAGCATTTTTAACGCCTTGTCTAATGCCGTCATGAGGGACCGAGAGAACGTTTTCAAGGCACTCATGGACATCATCACGAACGCCAAAGTATTGATAGCATCGGATGCCAACATCACGGCAGGGGCTGTTAACTTCATCAGGTCCCACAGACCAGCCACGGACTTTCGCGTCATCAACAACGAGTACGTTAGACCTACTAACAGGGTGTTACATTTTACACGCATCAAGCCAGGGAGGGGGTGCGAGAAGGAGTGGATATACCAGGCGTCGAAGCAGGCAAAGAAGTTTCTGGACGCTGGCAAGACGTTCGTGCTGGTCAGTTCTGAGGCAGGCGGCACGCTCGACAGGGTCCGCGAACAGCTCGGAGACTCTCTCAACGGTGTCAACACGCGCCGATACACCAGCAAGACGCCGAAGGGCGACCTCGACCTGGGAGCGAACGAGGCGTGGAAAGATGTCCAATACCTCGAGTACAGTCCGACCATATCCGTTGGCGTTTCGTACACCCTTCCCACGTTCGACTCGATGATCGTCATGGCTCGGAACAGTGACAAGCACGCCCCATACACCACTACACTCCAACAAATGCACCGCGTAAGGCAGCTGCGAGAGGGCGACGTGCACGTTTTCTACCTCGACTCGACCACGCCCGCAACCAGACCGCTTGCGGATTTCAAGCTGATCAAGAGCCACACTCGCCAACAAGTCGACGAGATGTTCATGATGATGAAAGGGTTGAAATCTAGCGTCATTAGTTCATGGGGCGAGGACGGGGAGCGCCTTTTTGGCGACACATCCCCAGCGTACAATTTACTGTGCCGCAACCTAGAAGCATTAGGGGCGTCAAGGAGCCATTACGACGAACTTATGATAAGGACGCTGAGGGAGCGGTATGGTTACAAGATAGCAGGAGAAGTCCAGGCGGGCAGGTCGGAAGAGGCACCAAAGCTGAAGAAAATAGAGAAGGGAGAGTTTGAGCCGCGGATGATCAGCGCCGAGGAGTACCGCGAACTCACGGCGAGGGCAGGTGACCGTGACGCGATATTGACAGACGCCGAGTGCAAGCTCGTCGAGATGTACGAACTGTGTCATGACCGGTACAAGATATCAGAGGACCTCATAGACGAGGGCCTCATCAAGGAGCTGGCCGATGAAAAGGCTCGCGAGACGTACCATGCCAGGGAGCAGTACTCTCGCGTGACAGAGCTCGGATGGGAGGCGGCGATTGGCGAGGGCATCGTCGACGACCGCGCGAGGAAGAGTGAGAACGTCTTCGGGCTCGTCAAGAACAAGAAGATCGATCACGCCTACCGCCTCACGATGGCCAGAAAACTGCTCGCTGGCAGTGGGATCATGGAGTTCTGCTTAGACGGCAAGAGTGCGTCGTCGATGGCTATCAGCCGCGAGAGGCTGACTGAGGCGGTGAACAAGCTCGACCGGGATTGGATGTACACTTACCAGGGGAAGTTCCGGTCGGTGTTTGGGTATCAAAGGAGGAGCAAGAACGGACCTGGGTGTCTAAGTTTCGAGCAGTGTGTGGGGGTCCTCGAGTCCATCCTCGCGTCCACGTTGGGCATTAATATGAGAACTTGGCGCGAGGAGCACGAGAAGGCAAGCGACGCCTACGTCTCTAAAGAGTGCATGATCGAATTCTTTGAGAAGTATAAGCCAGAATGGTGGGGGAAGCAGGCAGAGATAGCTGAAGATATCAGGAAAGTAAGGGAGTTCAAGATGCCTAGTGACTATCAGTTTGCGTTTTGTTAAATCAGGGGCAAAAACGGCAGCGATGACTATGCCTGACCAGGGCTCCAAATAGAAATCCCTTGCCGGTTAACACCCACAAATACGCTTAGACATTTTTGAAAGTGGCGCATCCTTTTTTGAAAAAAAGACACTAAACCCCGCCACCCCCTCTCCCGCCCTTCCCGAGTACCGCGAGGACGCAGACCCCTGCACGAAAGTTCCGCGAATTTCCCGACCAGGGCTGGGTTTTCCAGCGACCCGGGTGCGCGCTGGGGGGTGAGCTTGACTTTTCGAGGTCCCGCGTTCTGCTCAACTTTTGAATGCTTTTGTTATAAAAGTTGAGCAGAACGCTGAACCTTCTCCCGCTGTTCTCACACACCCCCGCTGTCCGCGGTCGGTCATGGTTGAGCAAAACGGAAGTCACATTTTTTCACGCCGCCCATCGACCCGGGTGCGCGCTGGGCGGTGAGCTTGACTTTTCGAGGTCCCGCGTTCTGCTCAACTTTTGAATGCTTTTGTTATAAAAGTTGAGCAGAACGCTACACCCTCTCCCACAGTTTTCACCCACCCCCGCTGTCCGCGGTCGGTCATGGTTGAGCAAAACGGAAGTCACACTTTTCACGCCCGTCACGAACCATCGCACCCCCAGGCTCGGGAGTAGGAGGGGATCGGTAGGCGGCAGACCCACGGCTGGTGGTGACGGATGCCAGCATTATAAAGCACCTCTAAAGCCCGGCGACCCTTGAGCCAAGGTTGGCGGGCGTTGAGAAGGGGCAGTAAGCCCGTGACGGGTGTCAGTAAAAAAGTCAAAAAACTCCAATATTTTATCACTCAATTATCACTCAATCATCATCACTCAATAATAGCTCCCCGGTACCCCACAAGCCCCTATCACTCAATAGGGGTTATATATACTGCGAGCGCTGGTTAATTAATTAATTAATTAGGAACATAACTCCGTTGGGAGTATATGTAGCACATAGCCCAGAGAAGGGGCATATTATGAGCCTATATAATACATTCTAAGCTACTTCCTGCAAGGGTGGGAATGTAAACAACACTTGCTCTATAGGAGCGCTGGTTGGGGAGCTATATATACTGCGAGCGAGATGTACAGCTCGGTTCGCTATTGAATTGAATTGAATTGAATTGAATTGAATTGAATTGAATTGAATTGAATTGAATTGCATTGTAACATAACTCCGTTGGGAGTATATGTAGCACATAGCCCAGAGAAGGGGCATATGGCCTATCATATATTCTAAGCTACTTCCTGCAAGGGTGGGAATGTAAACAACACTTGCTCTAGGTGCACTAGGGCACCTGCACCACCCAGAGTTTCAGGCAACACCCAGCTAAGGGGAGCCTGTCATAGGTGGGGAAGCTCAGCACAGCTATACAAGAGCTAGGGCATGGCTTCTCAGCAGGGAGTGACCCCCTGCATGGGCACTGCATAATTAAATAAAGCTAGGCATCATCTGGAGGGTGGCTCATCATAGGCACACATGTACATGACTAAAAAGGCTAGGCCTCAGCTGGTATAGTGCCTGTAGTAGGCGGGCATGTACAAGGCCACTGTCTAACTATTCTACACTACTGCTGCTGTATTCCCCTAGGCTGGCGGTTCGCTATCAGTTTACCAAATCGAGCCACATGCGTTCTCGATCCTACAAATTTGGGGGTGGTGGAGCTCATTAACTTCAATGCCATCGCTCTTTATTTGCGGATCATGCATGCCCACATGCATGAGATGAATGATTAGTCTCGTGTCCCCATTGTGCGAGCGCTGAACACTGAAATCCCAAATATTGAGAATCTTGGATCTCTCCCCAAGACGTCAATATGTATATCGGTTTATTGGTTTGCGGCGGAATGTATATATCGTTTAATCGTTTGATGGCAAGCCGCAAATAGTGAAAACCATTTGCGCTCTTGAGTGCCGGTACGCGAAAACGCGATCTGCAAGTAAATCCAGCGCGGAATCGAAGTGGGGACCTTTCGCATGCTTCTGCTGACTATAGGACGTCGATCCTGAGTCCTGATCCTACTTAAGGCATCACCAACTATAGTCCAACCGCAAAAGACTCCTATCCGGGGGGTGATGCAAGCCAGTCTGAATTGGCGCTAGATATATTACTCGAGATCGATGTGCGTAGGAGTACTACACACGTGTCCACTCGAGACTTTTTCAGTCTCGAAATGTGAAACGGGCTGAACACGGCTGAAACCTTCATAGAAGGGGGCGTAGCCGGTACTAACGAGATCAGCCAAGCGTATATCGTTTTATGGCAAGCCGCCATATATACATATATGTCCTCGATTCTCCCGATTTCTGGCCTGCACTGGTTGTCTCCTTGATATGTCCTCGATCCATCTAGAATGTCAGTGGGCCTTACTTGTATGATGTAAGTTAATGAATTGATTATTCAAGTGCCTCCGTTGGGAGGCCACAGAGCACTCATTTAAGTGCTTTCAAGCCCGATATTCTTGAAGGATGGGGAGACGGGCCATCAGCCATCCTGCCGTGCCACTAACCACCTCCCAGGAGGAGGGGGGGAAATTCTTTTTGCTACTATTATTTTATGTTATCCTAGTTATTATGGGCAGCAATGCGTGCGTCAGAAGCACTGCTCGCTTGGTCAGGCGCAACATGATTGTGGTTGTAGACACCCTGGCAGCAATCTGGACCGGCAACACGCACCTTCTTGCGGCGTGAACCTACTCAATGAAGGAACTTCCATTTATCTACATGCAGGTCTGTTATTGCCTGCCTGCTATATATCTATTGGATTGCCCCGATGCTATTGCCCACTCGGCATCAACGACAGTATGCAGCCCATGGCAATGTGCTGGGGCTCATATATCGCAGGGTTGGGTCAGGTCGCCTGCTCCTAAGTAAAAGTGGTAGGTTGCCAAAAACACAGCTGCGCAAAAAGACAAAAGGTTAAAAAAGTGCCCACTTCAGCAGATGCAGCACAAGGGACAAACCGACAACAGCCTTACCGATGCCCAGTCCACTCCGCTGCATCGCGGCAAACACGAGGCACAGACCTAATGTGGAGATGAGTGGCAGGAGAACCTCCAACATGACTGTCAGCGGCATGTTGGAGGACACCTGGCGCAGCAGCCAGAACGAGAACGGTTCCATCAGCCTCAGTACGTGGGGGTGGAAAAGATAGATGGGGAGGGAGGCCCCTCCCAGCCTGGTGACCGTGCCATCCAGCGCTGGCATAATGGCCAGCATCGCAAACGCCATCACCATAGCCTCGGCTAGCGCGCCCACGTGGCCCAGCACCCTCAGCGGCCACTCCCGCCACCATGCCCCAATCTCCCACGTGGCCATCAGGTCGGCGACGGTGGTAAAGCGTGCTGCCTCGCTGGAGCGCAGGTCCAGCCCCGAGAGGATGCCGGGGAAGAACGTTGACCGCACCGTGAGCTGCACAAAGATGGCGGCCAGTGCCACGCGAAGCCACACATGCGACCGCGCCAAGTGCACCAGGCGGGTGATCTGACTGTTGTATGCATACCCGATGGCAAATGGCATCACGGAGGTGAGCACGCGCGGCCCCAGCGGCTCCCAGCCCAGCTGGTGCATGCCCCAGGGACCGAACCACATCCCACGAACACCCACTGCAGAGGCCGGGGGCCATAGCAGCGCAAACAGAATCGGAAGCAGGAACTGCACCGTGGCGGCAGCTAGTAGCAGGAGCACAACACCACCATTCCGGGTCCTGGAAGGAACACGGTGGGTATTGCTGTGCCATGTGCCCACGCATAGCCACAGCAGCAGCTGGTTGAAGGCCAGCGCCCACAGCCCCCACAGGTGGGCCGTGGTGGAGAAGTGCTCCTGGGGCGATGACCGCACGAGGTCGTCAAACGTGCGGGATACGCCAAACTCCATGACCAGCGCCAGCATGACCGCCAGCAGGGGAGTGCGCAGGGATGGTCGCGCGCTGCCCGCCGCGGCTCCCATCCCTGACAAGATGGACAGGCCCAGGACGCCCCCCTGGAACGCCCTGGGCACAAAGTTGGCGAGCGAGGTATTGTCGTGCGGGGCCCACAGCCCGGCCAGGGGCGTGTTCTGGAAGCAGCGCAGGTTCTGGCCCCCGCAGTGGCCAAAGTGGAGCATGACGACGGAGAAGCTCCACAGGAAGCGCAGGTTGGACGTGACAACCTCCAGTGCACCGGACATTGCGTGCTCGTCACCTGACGCGGCTGGCTCTGCATTGCTGGATGACAGGGATGTGGCAGCATTAGCACCCCTAGAAGCGCGGTCATGCTCGCTGGCATTCATGCCTGCCGTCCTGCCCAGTGTGGCAGCAGCCTCAGCGGCCATGCTGCTGATGGTGCGGTGGCTGAACACCGACAGTTGCTGGTCGCCCGATGCAAGAGGTGCGAGTGCAGGGTCCCTGGCCAGCTCCCTGGCCAGCTCCCTCTGGAGCTGCACCGCCACCAGTGAGTTTCCCCCGATGTTGAAGAAGTCGTCGAACACGGACACGCTGGGCAGGCGCAGCACCTTCCCCCACAACGCGGCCAGCTTGGCCTCCAACGGGTCCATCCTGACTGCCGCATGCGCCACGGGCGCCTCACGGCCACCCCCACCTGTTCCCACGCGTCGCATCTCCGCCATCTCCGCTGTCGCCATGGCCAGCAGCTTGCGGCGGTCGAGCTTGCCGCTGATGAGGCGTGGCAGCTCGTCCACGCACAGGATGCGCGTGGGGAGGGCGTACAGCGGCAGTTGCTGCCGAAGGGCCGCCAGCAGCGCCTCCGGGACATGCCCCCGGGGGCTCACCACCGCCACCAGCGTGTCATGGCCCGCCGCGTCCGCGAGGCCCTGCTGCGTGGCGGGCACCAGCACGGCCCCGGCAGCAGCCACGCCTGGCAGCCGGGCCATGGCCTGCTCCACAAAGCCAAGCTCCAGGCGTACGCCCCTCACTTTGACCTGGTGGTCCAAGCGGCCCATCAGCGCCAGGTCGCCACATGGCAGCAGCCGCGCGAGGTCCCCCGTGCGGTACAGGAGAAGCGAGGAGCGGCTGGTTTTTCCATCAGCAGCGTCTGTGGAGCTTGGGGTCAACCTGCCTATTGGGGGATGCTGAGGTAAGCCGGATGGTGGCAACCCTGCAGCCCCCGTTCCCAGCAGGTCGGCGACGGGTATGTGTGTGAAGCGTGACGTGGTCAGCTCCGGCTGGTGGAGGTACCCACGCGCGACCACGCCGCCGCCCACACATAGCTCCCCGGGAACGCCCAGCGGTGCCAGCTGGCCATGGTCGTCCAGGACCAGCGTGACGGCACGCAACAGGGGGCGGCCGACCGTGACATGCCCAGCGGCCACCATGGCCCGCGTCACGGGCGCCCACGTGGCGTCGCCGCACGTCTCCGTGGACCCGTACAGGTTGACCAGCTGGCAGCGGTCGCCCGCGGCTGCCAGGAATGCCTGCGCCAGGGACAAGGGGAGCGCCTCGCCGCTGCTGATGACAAGCGAGAGGGGCCCCTTGCGCCAGGTGGCACGCGCACCCTCTTCCTCCTGCGTGTCTGCCAGCATTGCCTGCAGCAGCGACGGAACGACCACCAGCCGCGTGACATGGGCGGACACTGCCACATGCAGCAGAGACAACGGGTCGCGCGCCTCGTGCGCGGTCGCCAGCACTACGGGCACGCCGCGCAGGAGCGACCCGAGGATCTCCAGCGTGTGGTCCACAAACGACACCGTGGTGCGCGCCAGGCAGGCTTCATCGGGCGCAAAGGGGCACGCCGCCCAGTAGCCCTCCAGCTTGGCCACGAGCGCGCGGTGGGTCAACTCCACCCCCTTTGGCACGCCGGAGCTGCCAGAGCTGAACAGGCAGACTGCCGCGTTGTCAGCATGGATGGCCGGACCTGTTGGCGTTTGCTGGTTTGGACCCCATTTTCCCCTTGTGCTTGAGGGACTCCTGGCATCCGCAACGAGGTTGTCCACGATAAAGCACGCGGTTTGCTCCAGCCCGACCATGCCCTGCAACCGCCCGGCGACAGCGTGGTCCCACAGCAGCGCCTTGACCGACGCGACAGCCAACAGGCTGGCCAGGTAGGCAGGCGGGTTGGCGGGGTCAAGGGACACGTAGCATGCGCCGGCCTTGAGCACACCCAGCATGGCGGCCAGCATAAGCAGCGACCGCTCCATGACGATGGCCACGCGCGCCTCTGCACCCACGCCGCTGGCAGCTAGCACGGCAGACACCATCACTGCGGCGTCTTCCAGCTCGGCAAACGAGAGGGCTGCTTCTTGGCAGCGCGCCGCTGTGTCGGCAGGCCGGGTGGCCACCTGGCAGTCCCACAGGTCACACAGCGTGAGCGGGGAGGGAGGCGTCTGCAACCAACGAGTCAGCTGTGAGGATTCCACCAACTGCGCGCGCTCCGCCTCGGTCATCATCGGCAGGCGGCCCACCGGCGTCTCGGGGGATGCCACGGCGCTGCTGGCCAGGCACACCAGCTGCTGGCCCAGCCGCTGCATGCTGGCCTCACACCACAGGTCCGTCCGGTACTCAAGCAGCAGAGTCAGGTTGCCGGTCTGTGCTTCATCAAACAGGACAAGGGTCACATCCACCTTAGAGGAGCCGTGGCGGTAGACACGCCGACCCGGCAAGACCCTGGCATCCGACCCCAGTGCCATCTCACTCATGCCAGCCACCTCGTTGGGCATGATCATGGCTTGAAAAATGGGATTGCCACTCACACTCCCTGTTGCCCCCACGGCCTCCACCACCTTGTGGAAGGGCGCATCTGCATGTTCCATGGCGGACAGGACCACATCGCGCACGTGCTGCACCATGCGTGAGAAGGGCAGCGCCCCGTCCACATCCACACAGAGGGCCAGCGGGTTGATGAAGTACCCGACCAGGTGCTGCACCTCGGCTTTGTTGCGCCCATTCCACGGCGTGCCCACCACCACCTTGTCCTGCCGGCTGCAACGCCCCAGCAGAGCCGCCCATAGTGTCAGCATGACCATGAACAAGGTCGCACCACATTCCTGTGCAAGCTTCTTCAATTCTTGAACCACGGCCTTTTCCAGGGAAAATTCCGAGTAATCCCCTTTGAGGGACTGCAATCTAGGCCTTAGCTTGTCGGTCGGCAGTTCCAGGAGCGATGGTGCTTCTGACAGATGACCCTTCCAGTACGCCAGCTGGGCAGCCATCTCCCCTGAATCCTCCAACCAACGCCGCTGCCACACCGCATAGTCACTGTACTGCACTGGGAGTGGGGGCAAGCACGCCTCGACACCCTTCACGATTGATGAGTAGATGTGGCAGAGCTCACGCATGAGCAGCACCCCTGAGAGGCCGTCACTCACCGAGTGGTGCATGTTCACCATGAGGGCACTAGAGTGGTCACCCCTCTGTACCAGCAGGCAGCGCACCAGGGGCCCTGTGTACGGGTCAAAAGGTGTCGAGGCCTCCCTATGGAGTGCGGCCCGCATAACTTGGTCGTCATCCCCTGCATCCACCACCTCAAACGGGAGGACAAAGTCATCGGGAGGCACAACCACCTGGACAGCCAATGGCACACACTGGGAAGCCGCCTGCAGTGCTGGCATAGCATAATGGGTCCGAAGCGCTTCGTGACGTCCAATGACCTCCTGCATGCTCCGTCGCAAGATGTCGACATCCACACGGCCAACCACACTCCACCAGAGTCCCATGTTGTAGGCAGGGCTGGTCGGGTCCAGTTCATGTAATGCCAGCATCTGCTCCTGGCCATACGAGATGGGAGGCAGCATGCCCGTGGCCATGTCTCCACGGAGGGATTGCATCCGCAGCTCCACCGCATGCTCCCGTGTCACCTGCCTCCCACACGCCATCACCGCCGCCAGCTCCGCAACGCTTGGGTTTGCCAACACCGTCGTCACCCGCAGGCCTTCCCCCGCGCCAGGGAACTCGGCCAGTCGCTCCCGCATCTGGTGCACCAGTGCCATGGCCATGAGCGAGTTGATGCCAAACTCGTGGAAGCTCGCCAGCACGCTCAACGAGGCCACACGCAGCACGTCTTGGCACACAGCCTGCACGCGTGCCTCGTACACGTTTCGAGGCGCCACATACAGGCGACCGCCACTGCTGCTCAGATCCACCGGGGGAAGTGCCCTCGCGTCCACCTTGCCCGAGACGGTCACCGGGAACCTCTCCAGGGCCACCACCGCCGAGGGAACCATGTAGCTGGGGAGCTTGCGCCGAGCCGCGTCCATCAACGCATCCACCTGGACACTGGCAGGGACTACATAGGCCACCAGAAGCTTGCTAGTGGTGACATGTGCATCAGTATGCCCAGCCATGTCCTGCAAAATGGCCACTGCCTTGGCCACACCTGGGCAGGACTCCAGCACGCTCTCCACCTCACCCAACTCGATGCGAAACCCGTGCAGCTTCACCTGCCGGTCCAAGCGCCCCAAGCACTCCAGCCGGCCATCAGGCAGCCACCGGGCCAGGTCCCCGGTACGATAGAGCCTGCCCGCCCCCAGTGGGTTGTCAAGGAACCTCTCCCTGGTCAGCTCTGGTTGCTTGATGTACCCCCTGGCCACGCCCATGCCGCCGATGCAGAGCTCGCCAGGGACCCCCACCGGCACGGGCTGCAAGCAGCGGTCGAGTACGTAGATCCTCACGTTGGGCAGTGGGCGGCCAATGGCAATAATGTCATCCGAGGCGTCCATGGGCTCCATGGTGGCAGACCCTGTGCACTCGGTTGGGCCGTAGCTGTTGTACAGCCGTCGACCGGCCGCCCAGCGCCGCATAAGGTCCAACGGGAGCGGCTCGCCCCCCGACACGAGTGCGGCCAGGCGGGGGAAGTTCGTCGGGTCCAGTGTGGCCAGCAGCGAGGGTGTGAAGCGCGCAAACGAGGCAAGGTGCAGCCGCTCATGCAGGTTGTCATGTGGCCGGCATGTGACCAGCGCCCCACCGCAGCACAGCGTCCCAAATATCTCCGAGACGGACATGTCAAAGCTGGGGCTGGTCAGCTGCAACACGCGGCTGCTGCCGTCCAGCTGCCACCTGTCAATCACGCATGCCACCAGGTTGCACGCGCTGCGGTGCTCCACCATGACGCCCTTGGGGCGGCCTGTCGTGCCTGACGTAAAGATGACATAGGCAAGGTCTGCAGGGGACACTCTAAAGGAAGCAGCGGGCCTTGTTACCGGGAGGCCAGGAGAGCTGACACAGCAGGAGGTCGCCGGCACCTCCAGCAGCGTCACATTGGCGTGCATGTCAGCACCCCATGGGGGTTGCTGGCACGGGCTCGTCAGGAGAAGGCTGATGTCAGCATCCGCCACCATACCCTGCACACGCTCGGCTGGGTACTCAGGGTCCAACGGCACGTACGCACACCCAGCCTTGAGGATGGCCAGCATACCCACCACCATCTCCGCACAGCCCTTCATGCACAGGCCAACCCGGCCACCCACCACCGTGCCGGCATCCTGCAAACTGCGAGCCAAGGTGTCCGCCCGTTGCTGCAACTCCCGGTAGGTCACGTGCTCCGTCTCCATCTCAACCGCCACATTGTCTGGCGTGCGAGACACCTGCTCATCAAACAGCTCGTGCAAGCACTTGCCAGCACAAGCAAAGGCCGTGTCTGTAGCGTTCCAGTCCTCCACCACCTGCCTGCGCTCCGCCTCGGTCATCATCGGCAGGCGGCCCACCGGCGTGTCGGGGGATGCCACGGCGCTGCTGGCCAGGCACACCAGCTGCTGGCCCAGCCGCTGCATGCTGGCCTCACACCACAGGTCCGTCCGGTACTCAAGCAGCAGAGCCAGGTTGCCGGTCTGTGCTTCATCAAACAGGACAAGGCTCACGTCCACCTTAGAGGAGCTGTGGCGGTAAACGCTTTGATTCCGCATGATGCGGGCACTTGGTCCCAGTGCCAACTCACTCATGCCAGCCACCTCGTAGGGCACCACCATGGACTGGAAGACGGGGTTGTGGCCAACCGACCCGCTCACCCCCACAGCCTCCACCACCTTGTGGAAGGGTGCATCTGAATGTTCCATGGCGGACAGGACCACATCGCGCACGTGCTGCACCATGCGTGAGAAGGGCAGCGCCCCGTCCACATCCACACAGAGGGCCAGCGGGTTGATGAAGTACCCGACCAGGTGCTGCACCTCGGCTTTGTTGCGCCCATTCCACGGCGTGCCCACCACCACCTTATCCTGCCGGCTGCAACGCCCCAGCAGAGCCGCCCATAGTGTCAGCATGACCATGAACAAGGTCGCACCACATTCCTGTGCAAGCTTCTTCAGCGCCTTAACCACCCCCCTTTCCAGGGTGAATGCCAGGCAGTCACCTTTGAGGGACTGCACCCTTGGCCTCGGCTTGTCGGTCGGCAGTTCCAGGAGCAACGGCGCGTCTGACAAAAGACCCTTCCAGTATGCCAACTGGGCAGCCATCTCCCCTGAATCCTCCAACCAACGCCGCTGCCACACCGCATAGTCACTGTACTGCACTGGGAGTGGGGGCAAGCACGCCTCGACACCTTTCACGATTGATGAGTAGATGTGGCAGAGCTCACGCATGAGCAGCACTGTTGAGAGACCATCACTCACCGAGTGGTGCATGTTCACCATGAGGGCACTAGAGTGGTCACCCCTCTGTACCAGCAGGCAGCGCACCAGGGGCCCTGTGTACGGGTCAAAAGGTGTCAAGGCCTCCCTATGGAGTGCGGCCCGCATAACTTGGTCGTCATCCCCTGCATCCACCATCTCAAACGGGAGGACAAAGTCATCGGGAGGCACAACCACCTGGACAGCCACTGGCACACACTGAGAAGCCGCCTGCAGTGCTGGCATAGCATAATGGGTCCGAAGCGCTTCGTGACGTCCAACCACCTCCTGCATGCTCTGTCGCAAGATGTCGACATCCACATGGCCTACCACATGCCACCAGAGTCCCATGTTGTAGGCAGGGCTGGTCGGGTCCAGTTCGTGTAATGCCAGCATCTGCTCCTGGCCATACGAGACGGGAGGCAGCATGCCCGTGGCCATGTCTCCACAGAAGGATTGCATACGCAGCTCCACCGCATGCTCCCATGTCACCTGCCTCCCACACGCCATCACCGCCGCCAGCTCCGCAACGCTTGGGTTTGCCAACACCGTCGTCACTCGCAGGCCTTCCCCCGCGCCAGGGAACTCAGCCAGTCGCTCTCGCATCTGGTGCACCAATGCTATGGCCATGAGCGAGTTGATGCCAAACTCGTGGAAGCTCGCTAGCACGCTCAGCGAAGCCACACCCAGCACGTCTTGGCACACAGCCTGCACGCGTGCCTCGTACACGTTTCGAGGCGCTACATACTGGCGACTGCCACTGCTGCTCAGATCCACCGGGGGAAGTGCCCTCGCGTCCACCTTGCCCGAGACGGTCACCGGGAACCTCTCCAGGGCCACCACCGCCGAGGGAACCATGTAGCTGGGGAGCTTGCGCCGAGCCGCGTCCATCAACGCATCCACCTGGACACTGGCAGGGACTACATAGGCCACCAGGAGCTTCTCAGGCAAGCCAGGTTTATATGGGCTTCTGCCCACATCCTGCAAAACGGCAACCGCCTTGACCACACCTGGGCAGGACTCCAGCACGCTCTCCACCTCACCGAGCTCCATGCGTATGCCGCTCACTTTCACCTGCCGGTCCAAACGCCCCAAGCACTCCAGCCGGCCATCAGGCAGCCACCGGGCCAGGTCCCCGTTCGGTACAGCCTGCTTGCCCCAAACGGGTTGTCCAGGAACCTCTCCCTGGTCAGGTCGTCCCGGTTGGCATAGCCCCTGGCCACGCCTGCACCGCCAATGTACAGCTCCCCTGACACCCCAATGGGTGTGGGTTGGAGGTAGGCATCCAGCACGTAGACCTGCACGTTTGGAAGTGGGCCACCTATGGAGACTGACTCGTCCTCCGCTGTCATCTGCCCCATGGTGGAAGCGACGCAGCATTCAGTGGGGCCGTAGCCATTGAGGCACCGCCTGCCCGCTGCCCAGCTGGTCGCCATGTGCAGGGGAACCATCTCTCCAGCGATGCAGAGGGTGGACAGGCCCGGGAAGTGCGCAGGGTTCAGCATGGCGAGGACGGAAGGAACCACAACGGCACAGGTGGCGCGGCCAAGCGAGTCCTGCAGGTCGGACCCAGGCGGATGCATGACCAGGGTCCCTCCAGCAGCAAGCGTCCCAAACACCTCAGCCACAGATGCATCAAAGCTGGGATTGGCAAGTTGCAGGACGCGGCTGCTGCCATCCAGCTGCCACCTGTCAACCACGCATGCCACCAGGTTGCACACGCTGCGGTGCTCCACCATGACGCCCTTGGGGCGGCCCGTTGTGCCTGATGTGAAGAGCACATAGGCAAGGTCGGTGGGGTTACCCTTACAGGGAATGGTCGGTTTCTGCTTGGGAAGGTCAGGGACGTATCCATGGGTTGATGGCACATCCAACTGCTTTACAAGTGCGAACATTTCAGCACCCCATGGGGGTTGCTGATGCGAACTTGTCAGGAGAAGGCTGATGTCAGCATCCGCCACCATACCCTGCACACGCTCGGCTGGGTACTCAGGGTCCAACGGCACGTACGCACACCCAGCCTTGAGGATGGCCAGCATACCCACCACCATCTCCGCACAGCCCTTCATGCACAGGCCAACCCGGCCACCCACCACCGTGCCGGCATCCTGCAAACTGCGAGCCAAGGCGTCCGCCCGTTGCTGCAACTCCCGGTAGGTCACGTGCTCCGTCTCCATCTCAACCGCCACATTGTCCGGCGTGCGAGACACCTGCTCATCAAACAGCTCGTGCAAGCACTTGCCAGCACAAGCAAAGGCCGTGTCTGTAGCGTTCCAGTCCTCCACCACCCGCATGCGCTCCGCCTCGGTCATCATCGGCAGCCGGCCCACCGGCGTCTCGGGGGATGCCACGGCGCTGCTGGCCAGGCACACCAGCTGCTGGCCCAGCCGCTGCATGCTGGCCTCACACCACAGGTCCGTCCGGTACTCAAGCAGCAGAGCCAGGTTGCCGGTGTGCGCTTCATCAAACAGGACAAGGGTCACATCCACCTTAGAGGAGCTGTGGCGGTAAACGCTTTGATTCGGCATGATGCGGGCACCTGGTCCCAGTGCCAACTCACTCATGCCAGCCACCTCGTAGGGCACCACCATGGACTGGAAGACGGGGTTGTGACCAACCCCCCCGGTCGCCCCCACAGCCTCCACCACCTTGTGGAAGGGTGCATCTGCATGTTCCATGGCGGACAGGACCACATCGCGCACGTGCTGCACCATGCGTGAGAAGGGCAGCGCCCCGTCCACATCCACACAGAGGGCCAGCGGGTTGATGAAGTACCCGACCAGGTGCTGCACCTCGGCTTTGTTGCGCCCATTCCACGGCGTGCCCACCACCACCTTATCCTGCCGGCTGCAACGCCCCAGCAGAGCCGCCCATAGTGTCAGCATGACCATGAACAAGGTCGCACCACATTCCTGTGCAAGCTTCTTCAGCGCCTGAACCACCCCCCTTTCCAGGGTGAATGCCAGGCAGTCACCTTTGAGGGACTGCACCCTTGGCCTCGGTTTGTCGGTCGGCAGTTCCAGGAGCAACGGCGCGTCTGACAAAAGGCCCTTCCAGTATGCCAACTGGGCAGCCATCTCCCCTGAATCCTCCAACCAACGCCGCTGCCACACCGCATAGTCACTGTACTGCACTGGGAGTGGGGGCAAGCACGCCTCGACACCTTTCACGATTGATGAGTAGATGTGGCAGAGCTCACGCATGAGCAGCACCCCTGAGAGGCCGTCACTCACCGAGTGGTGCATGTTCACCATGAGGGCACCAGAGTGGTCACCCCTCTGTACCAGCAGGCAGCGCACCAGGGGCCCTGTGTACGGGTCAAAAGGTGTCGAGGCCTCCCTATGGAGTGCGGCCCGCACAACTTGGTCGTCATCCCCTGCATCCACCATTTCAAACGGGAGGACAAAGTCATCGGGAGGCACAACCACCTGGACAGCCACTGGCACACCCTGGGAAGCCGCCTGCAGTGCTGGCATAGCATAATGGGTCCGAAGCGCTTCGTGACGTCCAACCACCTCCTGCATGCTCTGTCGCAAGATGTCGACATCCACATGGCCTACCACATGCCACCAGAGTCCCAAGTTGTAGGCAGGGCTGGTCGGGTCCAGTTCGTGTAATGCCAGCATCTGCTCCTGGCCATACGAGACGGGAGGCAGCATGCCCGTGGCCATGTCTCCACAGAGGGATTGCATCCGCAGCTCCACCGCATGCTCCCATGTCACCTGCCTCCCACACGCCATCACCGCCGCCAGCTCCGCAACGCTTGGGTTTGCCAACACCGTCGTCACTCGCAGGCCTTCCCCCGCGCCAGGGAACTCGGCCAGTCGCTCTCGCATCTGGTGCACCAGTGCCATGGCCATGAGCGAGTTGATGCCAAGCTCGTGGAAGCTTGCCAGCACGCTCAACGAGGCCACACCCAGCACGTCTTGGCACACAGCCTGCACGCGTGCCTCGTACACGTTTCGAGGCGCTACATACTGGCGACTGCCACTGCTGCTCAGATCCACCGGGGGAAGTGCCCTCGCGTCCACCTTGCCCGAGACGGTCACCGGGAACCTGTCCAGGGCCACCACCGCCGAGGGAACCATGTAGCTGGGGAGCTTGCGCCGAGCCGCGTCCATCAACGCATCCACCTGGACACTGGCAGGGACTACATAGGCCACCAGAAGCTTGCTAGTGGTGACATGTCCATCAGTATGCCCAGCCATGTCCTGCAAAATGGCCACCGCCTTGGCCACACCTGGGCAGGACTCCAGCACGCTCTCCACCTCACCCAACTCGATGCGAAACCCGTGCAGCTTCACCTGCCGGTCCAAACGCCCCAAACACTGCAGCCGGCCATCAGGCAGCCACCGGGCCAGGTCCCCAGTACGAAAAAGCCTACCAGTTGCAAACGGGTTGTCCAGAAACCTCTCCCTGGTCAGCTCTGGTTGCTTGATGTACCCCCTGGCCACGCCCATGCCGCCGATGCAGAGCTCGCCAGGGACCCCCACCGGCACCGGCTGCAAGCAGCGGTCGAGTACGTAGATCCTCACGTTGGGCAGCGGGCGGCCAATGGCGATAATGTCATCCGAGGCGTCCATGGGCTGCATGGTGGAAGACCCAGTGCACTCGGTCGGGCCGTAGCTGTTGTACAGCCGTCGACCGGCTGCCCAGCGCCGCATAAGGTCCAACGGGAGCGGCTCGCCCCCCGACGTTAGCGCGGCCAGGCGGGGGAAGTTCGTCGGGTCCAGTGTGGCCAGCAGCGAGGGCGTGAAGCGCGCAAACGAGGCAAGGCGCAACCGCTCATGCAGGTTGTCATGTGGCCGGCATGTGACCAGCGCCCCACCGCAGCACAGCGTCCCAAATATCTCCGCAACCGACATGACAAAGCTGGGGCTGGTCTGCTGCAGCACGCGGCTGCTGTCGTCCAGCTGCCACCTGTCAATCACGCATGCCACCAGGTTGCACACGCTGCGGTGCTCCACCATGACGCCCTTGGGGCGGCCTGTCGTGCCTGACGTAAAGATGACATAGGCAAGGTTTGCAGGGGACACTCTAAAGGAAGCAGTGGGCCTTGTTACCGGGAGGCCAGGAGAGCTGACACAGCAGGAGGTCGCCGGAACCTCCAGCTGCGTCACACAGGTGAACATGTCAGCACCCCATGGGGGTTGCTGGCACGGGCTCGTCAGGAGAAGGCTGATGTCAGCATCCGCCACCATACCCTGCACACGCTCGGCTGGGTACTCAGGGTCCAGCGGCACATACGCACACCCAGCCTTGAGGATGGCCAGCATACCCACCACCATCTCTGCACAGCCCTTCATGCACAGGCCAACCCGGCCACCCACCACCGTGCCGGCATCCTGCAAACTGCGAGCCAAGGCGTCCGCCCGTTGCTGCAACTCCCGGTAGGTCACGTGCTCCGTCTCCGTCTCAACCGCCACATTGTCTGGCGTGCGAGACACCTGCTCATCAAACAGCTCGTGCAAGCACTTGCCAGCGCAAGCAAAGGCCATGTCCGTCGCATTCCATTCCTCCACCACCTGCCTGCGCTCCGCCTCGGTCATCATCGGCAGCCTGCCCACCGGCGTGTCGGGGGATGCCACGGCGCTGCTGGCCAGGCACACCAGCTGCTGGCCCTGCCGACTCTTGCAATGGAGGCACGCGAATGAAGAGCACAGTTCCAAGCAAGAGCACATGAGGTGGTGCAGCGAGATTGGGCCTCCCATGGAGAATGCTGGGGTGAGGG
The DNA here is from genome assembly GCA_009746045.1 of Mesostigma viride. NCBI lineage: Eukaryota > Viridiplantae > Streptophyta > Mesostigmatophyceae > Mesostigmatales > Mesostigmataceae > Mesostigma > Mesostigma viride. The sequence goes on along the minus strand of RPFO01001130.1, from coordinate 69,623 downwards.
ATGTGAGGGGTGGCAGGGGTGGTAAGATGGGCAGGACCGGCGTATCAGTGCCTTGGAAGCTGCCGTGTGGACGGTGAAGACCAAAAGGGCTGGGCAGAATCATCCTCTAGACGCGTGTATGCGCCGGCTCCCTGGTTGCCTCCATGGTCAGATAATGGGCATTTGACATGCCACAAATCCCACTCCAGTTTTGAACTCATGCAGCAGGCTAGCTTAGCACCCCCTTCCCATGTGTCACACGGGGTTATCATGGTACTGATGCAGTGCTCGTCGTTCCTCCTTGATCAACCAGGCACAATGCACTTATCGCTGATCTTCACCGGCTCCCTTCAATTCATGGCTTACTACCAAAACTGCGTGACAGCTCGCCTAGAGAGGGCACAAGCAGGACGTTTTCTTCCATGGGTCACTACCCCAAAGATGGTCATGACAGCGCTACAGTGACCTCACCTTGAGCTACTGTGACCTGCTCCATCTCGCCCAGCTCGCTACAGTGTCCCCTTCCTTTGATCATGGTCACACGTCCATGAGCGGCACCCCGCCATGGCACCTCCAATGTGCACGCTCGGCCCCGGCTAGCGTTTTGCTTGTCACCCATAAAAGGGTGCTCTAATGCTGGCCGCCACAAGTGACATGCGTGCTACGCATGTATCATCCCGCACATCGACTCTGAACAGCCCAACATGCACGCACTCCCATGCTCACATCACTCCCAGCCTGCACAATGAACAGGCAAGCACTTGTTGCAAACCCGAGCAATGACAACACACGACTGAGAATGGTGCGGGGCCACGCAGTGCCATGCAGAGCACCCACCGTGGGCCCGTAGAAGTTGTGCAGCTGCACGTGGGGGCCGCTGGGCTCCGCCAACCTGCGACCACAAGAGCAGGGCCAGAGGGCAGGAGAACAGGGTCACAATGGGGGGCAGGATCCAAGGGAGGGCGCAGGGCAGATACGGCCGCACCACATGTTTAGACAAGATCGCGAGACTGTTTGGACACGGTTGCGAGAGTGTTTGGACACGGTGGCGAGAGTGTTTGGACACGGTGGCGAGAGTGTTTGGACACGGTGGCGAGAGTGTTTGGACACGGTGGCGAGAGTGTTTGGACACGGTGGCGAGAGTGTTTGGACACGGTGGCGAGAGTGTTTGGACACGGTGGCGAGGAGTGAACCATGCCCGTGTAGACCTCCACACGTGCAGCCCGCCTCTATGAGAGAACCAGCCATGACACGCAAGCGGCATTGGCCAGGCATGCCGCCACACTTCAGGCATGCACATGAGATGCCATGCCGAGCGATGCCACCACAGCCAAGTTCAGTCCAGCCCCATGCAGAGCGCACCCATCCCAAACTATGATTTAAAGTTCCAGCAATAGGTGTATGACGGTGGCCGCACCGGTCAACGAGTGCGGCAGTAAGAGGCTCTTCGCCCACCACCACGTTGCGCAGTGAGGGCGGCAACTGGCCCTCCGTGTTGAGCAACAGCGCGAGCAGCGAGGGCTCTGACACCAAGAAGGTGACGCCCAGCGATCCAATCTTGCGCGCTAGCAGCTGCGGGTCCGACAACAACTTGGGGCCCGCCAAGTAGACGCCACCGCCGCAGAAGAGGGGAAACAGCATCCCCAGCAGCGAGGCGTCGCACGTGTGCGTGAGCGCCTGCCAGGGTATGGGCACAAGGGGGGGCCAGGCGCCAGGGGGCCGCATGACCACAGGCGGCCGCATCCATTCGTCATGCACGCAGGGGTCAACGGGTGTGAGGGTGTGCACACAGGATGCAGGGCGCGCAGCGCAGGGCGCGCATGTGAGCGTGTGCACTGGGGGCCAGTCACAGCCTCCCCACTCGCGCCATCCATCAGGCAACCGCACGCGCATCATCGTGGACGGCCGCCTCCATAAGCCCCATCTATCACAAAGCCAGTACCATCCTGTGTTTGCCTAGGGGGTGCCCACAACCCTGCACGCAAAGTCCAGCCTGCACCAGGAGCAGGCCAGGTGCATGCCACCACGTGCGTGCCAGGTGCATGCCACCACGTGCGGGCCAGGTGCATCGCGACGCGGGCCACGACAAGAGGAGGCGAGAGAGCCGCCAGCACAATCAGTGCGGGGCCCAGCGGACGCCGATGCGGTTGCCCACCGGCCACAGCTAATCGCGGGTGATCCCTGTGGCAACACGCAACGCAGGCGCGGGCCAGACGGCAGTGCATGGCCGCCGCCTGGACAATTTCCTACCACTCTCTTACGTCACGAGGGCACACACACGGTCTTGTTACCATGCCTGCCATGCACAAGGGACAGCCCCCACCCTGGCCCGACATGGAGGTGCCTATCCTGCATGTGCTCGGGGTCTCCAACCACCCATTGTTCCAGAAGATTACATGGTCGTCTACACAGCTCCTGCATGCGCAGCCGGCCCCACCTACCCGCAGTACCAAACCACATGTGCCAGCACCCACCTGCAGGCCCACATCAGCTGCCGTGATGCGCAGCCGCAGCGCCACGTCCAAAAAGTGGGGCACCAGCCCCCGGTGGGTAACCTGCACTCCTTCAGGCTGCCCCGTGGAACCGGATGTGTACAGGATGTACGCAAGGTCATCGGGCCGCGGGCGCAGGGGAGGGGGCGACGCCTTATCTGGCAGCGCCATGGCTCTGGCAGATGTCGGTGGTGGAAAGAATAAGGGCAGGGAATCGGCCGATGATGTGACTGGGGGTTGCTTGTCGGCCTCATCGGGGGCAGTGGCGGTGCCAGCAGTAGCGCCCTGAAGGGATACGGCACCATTGAGACCCACACACACGTCCCAAAGGGGCCGGATGTCGTCGATGAAGATCACCAGGGGTCCCTGGCCAGGTAGGGCCACATGGTCGGCATTCGCAGGGGGCGGCAGCGAGGCTTCAATGCTGCCGTTGCTGGCCACCTGCGCGCCCCCCCCCTCACGTGCCCCCCCGGCCCATCCCACGTGAGCCCTATTGTGCGCAGCAACGCCTCGTGACATCGCAAGGACAACACAAGCGGCGCGCCGCACCGGGCCACGATGTCGCGCACGCGCTCGACCGGGTCACTCGGGTCCAGCGACACGAATGCGGCGCCAGTAGCCAGCACCGCGAGCATGGACACCACGAAGTCGGTGCAGCAGTGCATGGCCAGCACGACGGGGACATTGGGGCCTAGACTGAAAGAGGGGGAGGAAAGAGACACGCCCTCGCCGCCGCCGCTTCCCCATTGTCGCAGCACCAGCGCCAAGGCGTGCGTCCTCGCCCTCAGCTCGCCATGTGTCAGCCAGACACCCTCGTTGTCCAGTACTGCGAGCGCGCATGGCGTGCGGGTGCCCCACGCAGTGATCACCTCATGCATGAGCTGCGGGGGGGGGCGAGCACTGAAGCCTCCGGCACCAGAGCAAGGCGACAGCGTCGCTGGCGCTGCCGCCGCCGCGAGGGCTGCCACGTCATCCCTCGACTCTACTGGAGACGCGCTGGGCGACAGGTTGTCCCCTGAGTGCTTGCTGCTGTCACTGAGGCCGGTACCCCCCCCCACGCGCAAGCTGCTGTCACCGACGCCCGCGCCCCTGCCCCAGTTCTGGCAGCTGTCGCTTGTGCTGGCAGCCGGCTCACGAGGTATCGATGGCTGCAGTTCCAGCGTGTGCTTGCTGCCCACCAGCAGCGCGCGCGGCTGCTTCAGGTCGCCGTGCGCCCAGTGGCTGAGCACGACGGCACGCTCTCCCTCGCCCAGCAGTGAGAGCAGCCAGGGCGATTTGCGGCCGCGACTCGCCAGCACATCCGCCATCAGGGCTTGGAAGACATCCACCAGCCGCACCATGTCCTCGATGACCATGCGGTGGCCCGACATGGTCAGGTACGCACTCTCCACACGTGTCCAGGGGGGGCTTTCCCCTCCGCCCCCCTCCTCCACCACGCGCAGCACAAGCACAAGGGATGCGTTGAGCATGTCCCGGTCCGTCACCTGCCCGACGTCACCCTCGCGGGCCTTGCTCGGTGAGGCCTCCCCGCTAATGGACCACGCTGCACCTCCTTGGCCCTGCCGCTCGTCGCCGCCACCCCCGCCACCCCCGCCACTGCTGCCGCTGTCTCTGGAAACCACCTCCACGCCCACCGACAGGTGCGCAAACGGCTCCAGGCACGGATACCGCACCAACAGGTCAGGGGGGAAGCTTCCGCTGTGCTTGCGGATGGCTGCCAGCTCATCGCGCAAGGCGTCCATGACCGCCGTGAAGGGGGCGTCCAGGTCTACGCTGCCGCCACCACCGCTACTGCCGTGCTTGCTGCCGCCACGGGTGCTCGTGCCAGTGTCATTACTGCTGGCATCCGGCAGGCATGGCAGTGCGACATCCAGAGGTGCGCTGCTGCTGAACAGCCCGCCCCACGTGGGCACGCGGCGATCCATCAGGCGGAGCGTGAAGCGCGGCAGGCAGTTGTACCCCCCCGTACGGCACACCATGGTGGCAAACGCAGCCACCAGCGCCTCCAGGCTGCTGGCGGGACGCCCGTCCAACAACATGATGCCGGCACCTGGCACGCTGACAGGGCAGCAGAAGACCACGTGCGGGTGGTGCCCTGTGTGGCTGCCCTCGTCAAAGGCCACGGCTGGCCCTGCCTGGTCAACCGGTTGTGCTGCGGCGGCATCACTGGCGGCCAGCACCGCGCGGGACAACCCGACCAAGCCGCCCCCATGTCGCAGATTGCGCGCACTCGCCCCCTCCATACCTGCGCCCATCTTCCCTGAACATGTCTCCGGCTCCCCTTGCAGCACGGGAGCGGACTCGGGCGTGTCCGCGCCCTCTGCGGCCTCCACCCTGTCAGCGGGCGCGGTACACTGCTGCAGCAGCCGCATCACGGTGGTGTGCCGCCGGGCCAACCGTGGTGGGAAGCTGCCCCTGCTGTGGGTTTCCCTTGGGACGCTGTACCCTGAGAACCCCCCCTGGTGGGATGGCGGCGAGTGCGGCGTGCCCTCCTCCACCGGTCGCCCGGTGTACCAGCAGATCGCCTCGGTGGCAGACGCCAGCTTCTTGACCCACCAGGCCTCTTCCTTGGCCGCGTGCAGCAATGCGTCCACGTATCCCTCGCAGGCAAATGACTGCAGCACGTCCCCTTCCCTCAGCCCGCACTCCTCCACCGCGGTGGCTGCTGGCACCTCGACCGCGTAACAGCTGAGCGCCCGCACACGCTGCATCCGCAGCGCCATGCCATCGCCCGCCATCACCTCCACGCCGCCCTCCGCGTGCACGCGCAGGATGGTGCCAGGAACCGCGGAGGAGGGCGACGCCACCGTTGCAGCCACGGGGGTTTGCGTGATGCAGCCGCGCTCCACGTGGTAGGAAGCAAGGGGTGCGGCACCGGTGGCGTCCCCTTGCACGCGGCCCGATGCGTTGGATGGCACTGTCCTGACATCAGCGATGGATGCGGAGATTAGCGCGTAGAGGGCATGCGGGGCCAGCGCCACCTGCAGGGTGGGCAGGACAGCCAGAAGCAACATGGGGGGCCAAACGGGTTGTCCATGAGCGATTCCACAGGAAAGGACAAGTCCCTCTCAATGATTCCCAGACACAAGGGTGTCACAAGCAATCTGCGACGGTCAGATTTTACAAGAGAAAAGAATATTCCGGATGACAGAAGCGGGCATGGCCCCGCAGGAGACACGACATGCACGCGGCACCTTTGCAGGCAAGCAGAACAAGACAGGGGCAGGCAATGCGGCAGAGATGGGAAGGCAAGGTGTCATCAAAGGCAGGCCGCCATGGGGCAAAGCGTACACGTACAAGCACATCATTGCAGGCACTGGTCGCTGCAACTACCGCCATTACCGCCGCCACTATTCTATGGCCACCACCACCGCCCCCAGACATGCTAAGGACTGGCACCCTCACCGCGTACCCTGGCCACCCCCATCCGGTTGATGGTGCGCCCATAGTCCAGCGAGCGCACGAGCGCGCATATCCTGTGGGCCGGGTCAGCCCAGTCAACCACCGCGCCGCGTGGCAGCCGCTGCCAGTACTCGTGATAGGTGCGCTTGGTCAGGTCTTGCTCCACCCCCGCCAGCAGTGCATGGCCACCCGTGCCCTTGCACTCGGCCCCCTCCTTGCCCCCCTTGTCATCCCCCCCCTTGCCCTTGCACCCCATGCCCTCCTCCCCCCCCTTCTCCAGCAGCTTGCCCAGGAGCTCCGCAAACATGGCCAGCCCCGCATCGTGCGCTTTGAGCTCGCAAGTCAGCGCCGTGTCGCTGTCGTCCAGCGCAAAGGTGCGCTGTGCGACAATGCAGCCGGCATCATACCTGCGTGTAGCGGGGGCATGGCCAAAGGGGTGGCCGGGGGTGGGTTAGGAACGTACGAGGGTGATGGCAGTCGATCGTGGGATGAAGACCGCCAGGGTGGGCCATGGACAAGTGGGTACATATGAGAGGTCACAAGCAAAAAGAGAGCTCGTGAAGAGGGCCAGGATTGATGCAAAAGGAAACAAGCAGAGGAAGCCAAGGCAGAGGGAGGGCACAGGTACTAGTTAGGTGACCAGGATGTCACCTAGTGTTTATTCTGCCTAAATAACCTGCCAGGAAAGGTGGCTGGCTGTGAATCTCCCGTAGTCCATTGATATGGAATGTGGACGGTGGATTATATCTCCATACGATTCTGACTTGATGTCTTCTGCACTTGAAGAATGATTTGGTTCCTGGGAGACAGAATCCTCGAACTGGTTTAAGTGGCTACGTGGCCAAGGAGCCATCAGCCATGTAGCCTAAACATATCTGATTGTGTACACTAATGGACAGTATCAGTATCACGTCCTGAGAACCAGTGATCGGACTACGCTCATTTGTGACTCTTCATAGTGGCCATGAGTAGTTGTCACCGAAAGGTTCAGGACCGTTTGGGCCGGTATTGATCTCTGAATCGTCCTGAGCTCTGAACTATACATGCAACGTGAGTACCGCCTCATCTGTTGGATATTATTTAAACGTAACGTTTGGACTTATGGCAGCAAGGTCCTATGGTCTGGACATGCACTGTTCGGAAATATATGCTCTGTACGGATGTGCCGTGTGTTCGGTTACGGTACCTCCACTAGATAGACTGGTGTAGGATTTGGCAGGACTCCAGCCAGGAGGGGTGGCCTGCGTGTAATCCATAGTACCTACATAATAGGTAGCAGCTTGCAGCGAGCGTGCATTCACATTCGGGCTCAAAATCCTCAACAGGCGGCGTGTGAAAACATTCTTATTAACTGCTCAAGGAAGATAGATAATAAAGGGACGGGAAGAATGGCCAGCGAGTGTAGACAGCGTATGTGGAAACACCATACAAGAAGCAACCAACGGGACATGCTTTCCCCTCCCCAGCCATGATCTCCCCCATCTCCTTGGATCCGCACATCGCCTCAGCTCCACCTGCCGCTATCGGGGCTGTGGCCAACCCACGTGGCTCCAACGCTGAGCCTGTTGCTGTGCTCCCAAACTGGATACCTGCGCCGATCGAATGGCCATGCCAGTGGCGAGTGACAGCACTAGCTGCCCGTGCCACCGACGGTGCCATGGTCCATCTGCCAGCACCTGCCCTTGCGCACATCCCTCACCTGGCTGCCGGCACAGTCGTGTTCTGCTACGCGCAACCAGCGCAGGCCCTGCATCCCATTCATCTTCTCTTTCTACCCTTCTGTTAACATCATCATATCTACGCTGCTTGCATCTCAAATGATTCAGGAACGTGGACCATGCTTCCCCCCCACACACACACTTCTTCATCCCTCTTGTCCCGTCACGCCTATCCCTCCTGAGATCGCCTGGACCTACAGTCAACCCCCCCCCCCCATTCGTTCCCCCCATCTTATACCCCCATTCGGCCCCCCCTCCCCTCCCCGTCTTCAAAGCCCCACTGCATCACCCCCCCCACCCACTTCTCAGTCATCTCGTGGAAGGTGCACCCGTGCGAGCTCTCCTCGTGAAAGATGGCCCACGTGGCAGCGTGCGCGCCCGCGTAGGCTGGCAGTGGGGCGTTGTGGCAGTTGTACGCGCCCACCCTGGCCAACGCCAGCATCTCCCTGGGCACGTAGTAAGGGTTGTACACGCTCCACAGCACGTCAAAGGGTTCCGGGCGTGCAGCCATGAACGCCTTCACGTTCGGGTACAGTGGCGTGCCCGGCAGTGACGACCGGCACTCGGCTGCTATTTTTGGGTGGGACGAGATGGCGGCGGCTACCTCCAGCTGGGCGGGCACGTGTGGCAGCATCAGCTTGAGGCACTGCAGTGTGAGCTCTTGCTCGCCCACAATCACCACGCGGTAGGGACCGCGTGCCTGCAAAGCAGCAACGGTGGTGATATGAATTAGCACGCGAGGGTGGGGACGCATGGAGGCACACGGGGGAGGAGAGGCAGTCAGCGGCCAAGCAGCTTTAATGGGCGGCAACCAGCCCAGTACCCACTGCCTCCTACTGCACGACATCACACGTACCACCCGAAAGCTATCCACCTCTGAGAGCTATACATGTGCTATGTCTGTGCTATATATGTGCTATATATAACAATACATGGTGGCACCGCAACTGATGCGTTGGTGGCACCGCACATGGTGCGTTGGTGGCATTTCATTAGCATGTTCATTAGCAATTTCATTCGCAGTTTCATCAGCAAGAAACTGAAGGGCAGTCATGGGCATGGGGATGCTAGCGTTTCGAGCCACAGATACAGGTTTCTCGTGTCTACCCATGAATATACTGTTTTTATACGCGCCTTTCTCGCGCCTACCCATGCATATACTACTTCTATTTATGCCTATCTCGTTTCTCCCCTTGCATCTACTATTTTAATTCATGACTATCTCGTGTCAACCCGTGCATATGTCATTTCTTTTGGTGCCCATCTTTGACCTGCTTGTCTCCAAGCATGCGTACGTCACGTCCACCCGTGCAGCATGCCCTTCACCGTTCTGCTCGGTGCTCAGTAAGCCACGCGTCGCACTCATGCCGTCTCCCTGCCTTGCTCTCCCCCCTGCTGCCATCTCCCCCATTCCCCCCCCTGTGCAGCACGCCTACCACCGCCCCATAGAGCTGCTGCGAGCGCGCATGAGGCCAGGCCCTGGTGGGGCAACGGGTGCAGCTGGTAGCAGTGACAGGGCGAGGGGGTTGGACCCCAGCGACGCCAAGGCAAGCGACGCTGAGGCAAGCGGTTTGGATAGTGGCAGACAGCGCCATATGTAATAGTAGAAAAGTGCCGTGCATGTACTGTACTACATAAGCTACCCGCATCACCTCAACGCCCCAGGTCTGCCCCCGGCCCCCACGCAACATTAAAGGAGGCCAACTCCTCTTTGTCGCACGTACCAAGCCGTCTCCCAACTGTGCCTTCACGCCCGCCCTGCCCTGCTCCTCCACCTCCTCCAGCAGCATGGGCCCCAGCCGGCGCGCGTGCACGGGCGCCTCCGGCGGCGAGCTGGTAGGGTTGCGGAAGCGTCGCGGATGTGAGGTCATCGGCGCGGGGGAAGAGACGGAGGCCTCCTCCGGCCGTAGGGCGCAAAGCAACCGTTCGTTTTCACTATGCCTTGCCAAATAAAACGACGTAATATAGGCCGGCGGTGCGAGCACCCGCTATGTGGAGCGAGAAAACATTTATCACGTTATTGAAGGCATTATTAAGGTATCTTTGCGCCGAATTACATCCGATATAACTATTGACGATAGATCGAGTTACTATTTCACGATTTACAAACGTAGAGTACGGGCGCTGCGCGCGGCCGGGGTTCCTTAATTTCCTATTAATTTTTAGGGGGAACAAAGAGGCCCCTAGTGCCCAGGCGAGGAGCAATGCCGTACAGCTTGAACGGCTGGGAATGCATTTCCAACTCGCTAAAAGTTCATTGTCCATTTTAAATATCCGTTCATGACAAACAGCTGCGCATGCAAGGCGCATGCTTCAATAGACGCTATAATTAAAAGTCACCCGCGTCGATAGACTCCGTGAACGCTGTGTACCGTATGGCTTTAATCAAATTGCGAGTAATTATTTTTTCGAGGGTTTTTTTGCATGGATTTGACACTTTACGGGGAGAGTTCAGCCGGGTTAGGTAAATTTTTTTTCCAGGTTAGGTAAATTTCGAGCCCGGGAGCTTGTTTATAACCAGTTGGCATACTGGCAGTACCGCAGTAGTCAGGGCGCCTAGTTCAGTGTCTGACTTGGATTGATGGATTCTAACCTATCAAGTACATCAATTATTCAATTACCCTGCCCATGTGCGGCGTAGGACACAACAACAACAACAACAACATCAATTACCCTGTACCCACCAACTATGAACTACCAAGCGCAGTTCCTATATGACAACTACCAGTATGACATAAGGCCCTAATCAGGGCTAATAGGTCCCCTAATCAGTGCTAACGCTTGGTTAACGATATTCTTATTGGTTAATAAAAAATACCCATTACCCGGAAAGTTCACAACGAGATGTATTCTAGCAATTTCCGGTGAAATGGGTGTTAGTTTATTTCCATATAACAGTAGATGTATTCGATCGCACGCCAAGTAGCCTCGATGGAGTGGCATAGGAGGATAGCACATTTCCAGATAAATAGGTGTACGTTTATTCCAAACTACCCGCGCCCAAGCAGAGAGTTGTTTTTTTTTTTTTCGGGGAAATGGGTATATTTATTAGCCAGTTATGGACCAAAGAGGTGAGAGGGGAAATGAGTATCAGCGAATCCTAATGAAGGTGGGCACACACACGTGTGGCGGTGACAGGTGAAAGGCTAATAGGGCGCGTTATTAGACCAGGGAAGCCATTGGACCTGAGTAATGTCGCCATGAGGCATACTGGTGAATACCTGATTACGGCCCAGTAGATCATGAAAAAGCTGGAGCGGGCTGGGCTTGTCGTTATTGGGCCCTGGGTCCCACACCCTGTGTTGTTCCTGAGCTAACAGCCAGTAGCGGCGCATAGCCGCATTCCATAGGTATATAAAGCGCCGGACTACGCCGCCGCGGGTATACTCCTCGCGGACCTTAAAGACTGTCTCGTTGCGTATGGTCCAGATCGCGTATAGCATAGAGCGTATAGCATAAGAGAGTTGTTTTTTCCAACACTTAAGGATATAACCAATAGTAAATCCCATAGGAGGATAGCACATTACCAGATACGACATGGATACTTCCCGGGTGCACGTCGACGTGGCCCCCGCCCCGCGCCTGGCCGGACTCGCAACACGGACCAGCGGTGCTGTACTGTACAGTACTGTAGTCTCCTCGAGTGCTTGGTGCAGGATGTACTGTACTGTATGGACCTGGACGTGTGGGGTGGGCCGGGGGGGCCATGGGTCTGTTTGGTGGCCGGTCAAAGCACAAGGGGTCAGGGTACTTTTTCACGTACAACGTGCATTCCGGAAAACGACGACCTGGCCATGGCGGCTTGCGCCCACGCATGGCATTTACGTTTTCGTCCGAATTTTCTGACCAAACTCAGGAAATTGATTTTATACGTCCTAAAGATGATACAGGCCAATTTTTTGGTTCGCGGGAATGCCATTTGATAGGTGTCGGCAGCGTTCTTGCTGGAAAAAAACTGCGATCAGGCCGGACGATAGAAACGTTGACAGCAATAACTTTCCGGCGTATTTCAAAGGATGTATCGGTTTATTTTTACTTTTTATGATGATTTGTAGCCGTGAACGCGCAAGGGTGGCCAGAAATCGTCGAATCTAGCGACCATGCTGCACAACTTCGGTGTGCCGCAATGCGCCATTTTGCGGCCACCGCCAGGGCCAAGGTAATGCCAGCCATGCCAGGTAAAGCTGAGTTATCGTTTTCTTGTCGATGTATGACGTTTATGTATACTTTCTAGCTGGTGTAGCACATTCTTTCTTCATTATTCATGCTCTTTCTTGACCATGGCCTGGCCCCTTCCTAAAACACCATTCTTAGATGCTTCCCTCAGTCAGTTGACCTGCCATAGTGTGATGGTGATAAGTTTTAGAGGCTGTATGGGTTTGAATACCTCCATATATGTTTGTTATACATTTCCCACACACATATTGCATGAGTGTGAGGCAGTTGGCTGGTCTCTGTGGCATCATCAAGCATGTAACCGGTGAGTAGAAGCTTCCCATTGTCAGCATGTGCCACCAGGTGTGCTGGCCATCACCTGGCAAGATATAGCAGCTTAGGCCTAGTTTATCCTTGCTAGGGCAAGCTGAAATAGGCTTAAAATCACTAGTTTGTTGGTGGCTGCCTCCTAGAATGCATGCCTTGCGTAGGGTATCCGTACCACGTTACCTACGTGCATGGACAAGGTGGCACCTGCACATAGGTGCCATGTAAGGGCAGTGTGATGATGCAGTTATGTTTCCCCATCATTGTGGAAGGGAAATAATGTATTGTATGACATGGTTGGTGGCCTTATTAGTAGGTAGAATGCCCACCCCTACCCCCTTGGTTGCTTTTTACCAACGGTACCCCTATGGGTTGTACTGGGTGTAACTGCTGGTATACCCAACCAATGATGACCCCAATGGCTCAAACTGTTCAGCAACTAATTGTTTATCATCCCTGAAGTGGTAGGTGCCTAGCTCTTATAACATAATTCAAAATGCACATTCTACCAAAAATGAAAACGCGCGTCTTGACCCCCCTGACTTTGACGGCAGTTATACATGGCCTACCCTGCATATATGTAAGGTGCCCTGCATCTATCATTCTCAATGAATATATGTAAGGTTGTGATATACCAACCCGAAGGGCAACGCATGGACATGCTTGGCCCCCAAGGACAGCCATTGGATATGGGTGGGTTGGATGGCATCTGGTTTGCAAAATTGTGAAGTTACAGCCGATGCATCGGCAGTATTTCTGCCCATTTAGGGGTTAAGGTGGTGGTGAGGGGCTGGGGGGGCCAGAGCTCCTCGATGGAGCGGCCAAGGAGGGAGAAGAGGGCGCGTATCTGAAGGTGGTGGCGGCGGAGGGTGAGGATGGATTGGAGTCGAGGTTGTAGGCGAGCCTCTGGAAAGCATCGACGAGGCGACCTTGGTGGAAGAGCTGCTTGCACAGTTCAAGAAGCGAGGCATACGATCCGCAGGACACGCAGCTCAGGATCTTGTCGTGGTTTAGCTTGTCGAAAAAGCCGGGCTGGCTGGCGTCAAAGTCGTTTCCCCGGGCGGCTCGGCAGGGCGACTGCACTTGGGTTCAGGCGACGCTGCGGGCGAGGCGAGCCCGGGAGGGGGCTGGGCGACCACTAGAGCTTGGCTAGTGGCGCCGTTGCCTTCTGGGCCGGAGGGCGAAGCTGCAGCCGAGGCTGCAGATGTGTTTTCAGGGCTTAGCACAGCCCCCAGGTTGCGTTGCGCGGAGGAGCGTTTGCTCGCCATATATTGCGTAATAGCTTCGGACAATTATGTTCTGTCAGACATGGGCTCGGCTTCGTTCGCTCAACACCTACTAGCTGGCACTCGAAGGACCTGGGCGAGCGCCGCAAGCGAATGCTCTTCAAGGTCCTGGTCCTCAAGGTGCTCATGCACCTACAATGGCGCCGAGGCATGGACGCTCACGGATACGCTGGCCACACGGCTGAACGGCACGGTTACCAGGATGCTCCGACAGGCCCTGAACGTGGGGTAAAATTCCACACATAGGTCATTAGAGTCTTTGTATCAGAATATGCCTCGCATTTCGGACGAGATTAGCAGCGCAGGATAGCATTCGTAGGACATCTTGCTCGCACCAGTCAGGTAGTAGACACCGACCTCGGTTTGGCCGGCCCCCAGCGGCTTGGCCCGAACCAGGGGTGCATGATATCCTGACCTGGCCTGGCCCCAAGGACATTCCTAGAAAGATGGGTAAACCTGCATGCCATGACCTCAGTATACACAGCAGTTGGTGGCCGACATAGTGGTCCCAGCTACATTTGAACACCGCATTCACCGATCCCTCTCTCTTGCTTGGACTGCTATGCAGAACAAGAAGAGGTGGAGGACGACTGTCCAGGCTCACACGCCGGCCCCTGTGGGCAAGCCCTCCCCCCAGAAGGAAGGGGCGCTTTGCTCAGTAGAGTAGTTAGGGTTTTCTAGATTAATTAGCTTAGGGTTAGCTTAGTTCGGTTTCGCGGCTTCGCCCACTTCCATCCATCCAGCAAGTACGTACTACATGATCTCCCAACAGAGTACCATTGTTACGTCCCGGCCCTTTTAGTCGGACGTAACAATGGAATAAATTACTAAGGCCTTGTGGCCGTTGTACTGGGTTTTATGAATATTGGCTATTGCGTGAATTGGACTAGTTATTTTGGTCCTAGGTTGACCTTTAGGGGCCGGTGCCGTGGCGCCGCGCCAGTTCTGGGTCTGTCTATAGTTCTAGGCGTGGATCCTGTAGTTGGGGGTCGATGTCGGCCCGGATCCTACGTGGAATGAGTGACTTGGATTGTCCAGTAGGATTTGGTGTGTATCTGCGCCGCAACTCACCTAGGTTAAATTAGTCCGAGGACGAGAGTCTCGTCCTCTTGGTTTGATGAATGATAAGTGCGAATACGCCTACACATTGAGCCCGGGGCAATTATCCAATTTTGTAATTGGTCTTGCTAGCCATTATAAGTGTGTACAATTAGCTTGGCATTAAGCCGTGATGCCAGATATCTCACGACTCTCGTCGTGAAGCGCAACCTACATTAGGCCATCTTGGATTATTCCTAATTCCGGCAAGGAGGGTCTTTCGCTACGTAGCTCAGGCTAGGTGTGTCTGGGCTGGGACGCAACACTGGTTATCGGAGGAAATGTGCTGGAAAGGTTAGCTAACTCTCGCGGAGAGGGTTAGTGAGCCAATTAGGATACCAAGGCGGAGCTTGGCGTAGGTAGAGGTTCCGGAATTCAACAATTGCTGACAGGTCGGCGGCCAGCCCGTAAAGGGATTCAACGACGACCTAGGCAGCAAGCGGCCAGTCTGGGATACTCGGCGGGGCTAGCAATAGTCCTGTGGTGAGGTGCTGTCAACGATAGCGTTCAGCTCTCCTGTTTTCAACGACACCTAGTGGCGGCCAGGGCTTGCCTTCAACGACACCGGGTGGCGGCCAGCTCAGGAAGGATTAACGTCATCGAAGATGGTACGTCCCCTAGTTAGGATTCTTTCTTTGCAAGCTATGCCTGTGGAAGGCTAGCTGGCGTGCTCGCTTTCTCTCCGGGTCCGCACGCGTAGGGGGTTCGTGTTATACGTTGTGCCTCTATAGGTTGTGAATGTCGTTGGTGCCATGGAAGTCGCGGATGACGACCATCGTTGTTTGACCTGTCGTGGGGGTGGATACCGTCTGGCTGTTGCCGACTGTGTTGACGGTGTTTACCTCCGTGTACCTATTGTATAGCCCTCTGCCGCGGAAGGCTGGGGCGTGTGCTGTGCTAGACTCCGTGTTCTTCCTCGTTTGTTTAAGGTCACGGCATTTAGAGGTAGCCTGGGATTCCCCTTTCTCTCCTGCTTGCAAGCCGCTGCCAGCCTATGATGTAACATGCCTAGGCGCAACAGAATAAATAAGGGTGGACAGTCTGGATTTCCTTACTATGCAGTAGCTCATGACGGGGATGAGGGTAGACCAGCTATATTCTACAGTTGGAAGACTTGTGAAGAGCACATTAAAGATAAGATATTGTCCCAAGGCTCTAGTGCTAAGTGGAAAGGGTTTGATAACATTACAGATGCAGATAGGTTTGTTAGGGAACACATGCCCTTGCCTGAGGGGATGCACACCACTCGTGAATGCTCCAAGCCACCCACGCTCAGCAGTCAGGGGGAGGGGACAGCAGTTACAGTTACCTTCTCTCAGCTGACCATTGGCCCTAGCAAACAGTAGAGGATACTATTACTAGGAAGTAATACTAGGTTCTATATCTATAGATCCATAGCACGTGATTGCTCTCTCTCTCTCTCTCTTTCTTCCTGGGGAGGTGTTGCCTGCTGTGTAAGGTACCGGTACGAGCACCATGCCAACACGGTACCAAACAAGGAACGCCAGAGAGACAGAAGACGAGACTAGGGAAAGAGACGCAGATAATAGAGAGGTAGAACCTGTAGACAACCACGAGCACGGTACAGAAGGGCTAGAGGTACCACCGCACGTCCAAGTATAGGGACAGGTACAGGTGAGGTCATGGAGAGACCTGTGGAAGGCTCCCCACGATCCAGCCCTAGGTTCCCAGCGGATGGGGACAATCCAGACGCCTTAACCGGGCAGGAAGATGACAGAAGTGACCAAGAGATACTACAAGGGGACTCGCAGCAGCAGCAGCAGCAACAGCAGCGGCAGCAGCAGCAACAGCAGCAGCAGCAGCAGCAACAGCAGCAGCAGCAGCAGCAGCAGCAGCAGCAGCAGCAGCAGCAGCAGCAACAGCAGCGACAGCAGCAACAACAGCAGCAGCAGCAGCAACCGTCACCGCAGCAGCAACGACAACAACAGCAGCTCCGACCGCGGCAACAACAACCTCAGGCGAGACTACAGTGGCTACCACATGATCCTGAGCAGCAAGGAGACGAGAATGAAGATACCCTGCACTACCGCTATCAGCAGCCAGCCACCGGGCGGCCATCGCATCCTTGGGCGGGGCGGGGGCGTCCCCAGGGACCTCCACCGGGCCCCACACACCGCGGGGCAGACGCAGAGTGTCCTTCGGCAGCACTTCCCTGTTACCCACGGCGCTATGGTATTCGGATGAGGATGGGGAGATGCCAGGGGCAGATGGCGAGTTCGACGATCTGGAAGGGACTGGCGAGGTTGACGAGGAACCAGTTACGCAGGGGCCGCCCGTTGGTACTCATGTCACTCATAGACCACGGTCCAGACCAGGGGAGGACAGGAGCAGTGTCACTGCCCGAGGCGAGGAGACTCATACGCCCGTCCAGCGTCCGGCACCTCAACCGCAGCGCCCACGGGTGCTTGACAGCAGCGTGGTCCCATCGCCTGCGCCTGTTGGCAACCTTAATTTCAGCAGGGTGGCCTTGGATGACCCGGGGTACGAACATCCCTCATCAGTACAGGTGCGGCGGACTCATGGTACGCCGTCCAGGTCCGGATCTCTTCCCCGGTCGCAGCCCCCCGCCTTCGGCTCCATCCCCCACGTAGACGTCGGTGGACCCATCACCAACGCGGTAAAGGCCCCACCGATGCCCAATTTCAAGAATGTACCCAAGCTGCACGCGGACATGAAACCGCGCGAGGTAGACGAATGGGGACGCATGTGGCAACAGCAGTATACCATCTGGCGCAATCATCACAGCTAGCAGCTGGCCACCTGTGATCTGATCCCGCTCGTGGTTAACTCTTGCATATGGACCCCTCGGTGGTGAGCATCTTGAACTGTGAGAGCATCGCATCCCAGTCATACCCGCAAACCGTGGAGGAGCTGATGGACCGGGTGCGCCGCAAGCTGGTGCCCCCATACGCTGTACTCCACGAGCGAATCGCCTTCGGCAAGCTGCGCCAGGGGACCACCCCATATCGCGAGTTTCTGTCCAAGTTTGAGTCCAGCGCCGCCTATCTGACCGACATGACCTGGTATGAGTACAAGATCAGGTTCATCGAGGCACTCTGTCCCGAGCTGCAGGACGAGGTATTCAAGCACTACGCTGAGGTCCCTTGGGAGGAGTGGGACATCTTGAATATCCAGAGGTATCTTCTGCAGGTGGCCGATGTGGTAACTCGCGGCCGCGCACCCTCGGTGCGCCGTTTCTTCAGGCCAGCTCCCCCGCGGCGGGTGAATCAGCTGTACTCCACTGAGTTCGCCGGCGAGGAGGAGGACGAGTACCTCGACGACCCTGATGCTGGCTACGCGGACCAGGGTGTCAACGCGATCGACGCTAGCAAGGCGCGGTGCTTCATGTGCAGCGAGGTGGGACACCTCAAGCGCGACTGCCCCAAGCTCCGGGGCAAGCACGCCAGTCGGGGTGCAGGGGAGATGGAACCCAGCGTTCGCTTCTCTGGTCCAGCCTTCGGCAGCCGCCCCGACTCCTCCGGTCCCCGGGACCGACCCCGCAACGCGGGTGAGCGTGCGGCTCGCCTGCAGCATGCCAGACAGCTGGTCCCGACTCAGTACCAGCAGCCGCGACCACCCGCGACCAGCTCTACCAAGAGCGTGTTGCGTGCGGTCAACGAGATTGAGGCGCGGCGACAGTCCTCCTCTTCCGGCCAGGCGCACGCAGTGGCGGGCTATGAGTATGACGACGAGGAGGAGGCGGACGACGAGGAGGAGGGGGGGGAAGAGGGCGGGCGGTCGGGCGAGGCGGCCTCCCGTCCCACCGCTCCTCGGGAGTAGTAGCCTTGCCCGTGGGCTTGGGCCCCGGGGTAGGGGATAGGGTAGAAAAATCAGATGGTAGTCCAGACGCGGAGTCAACTAGAGTAGAGGTAGACGTCAACAACGTGGCCTCAGACGCGTCCGCTCAACCGGCGGCGCGTGCATCTCAAGGAGGCTCGCGACATTTGTTTCTTTTCAGTGGAGGGTTACTGGTTCCTCCCACCGTCCTTGATCCGTATTTGATGGAGAAAACGATCATGGACGTGAAGTTTCTGGTCGACACCGGTGCCTCCACGTCCTTCATCAACGAGGCCCTGGTGCGCCGGCTGGGCCTGGTACCACGACCACACACCACGGCAGTGTATGTCACCTACTCGGACGGCCGGCGACACCAATCGCCGGGCCTAGCAGACATCAAGGGTGTGCTGCAGGGCACGCCGGTGGACCTGGTGGCGACTATTGCGCCGCTGGGCGCTGCCGACATCATCATTGGAGTGGACTGGTTGGACAAGCAGGATGTGGACATCAGCGTGCGCCGACGGGTAGTTTGGTTCCCGGACGGTTCCTTCTGGTGCCCCGACAGCGAGTACAGGGCACAGGCCGCTGAGGTCCATAACATTACACACGAGCGCTCGGCGGACGGGCCTCGACCAGCGTCCCAGATCCTGATGAGTAGCAAGACGCTGGCGCGCCAGCTCCGGAAGGGCAAGGAGTATGCGATGTACCGAATAGACCTGGACAGCACTCAGGCCATGCTCAATGAGATCGGGGCCGGCTTCACTCCGGACGAGCTGGCGCGGTTCAACGCCGTCCTGGAGAAGCGCGCTACTCTCTTCGCGGATCGCACCCCCCAGTTCCCTCCCAATCGATCGGTGCTACACCGTGTCCAGCTCCAGGAGGGTTCCGGGCCGACAGTGTCTCCCATGTACCGCATGGGTCCAGTCGAGCTGGTGGAGCTCAAGAAGATCCTCATTTCACTGCATGCTCGACGCCGGGCTCATTGAACCCAGCAACAGCCCCTTCTCAGCGGGCGTGCTGCTCGTTCCCAAGCCAGGGGGCAAGTGGCGTCTGGTGACTGACTACCGGAAGCTGAACGCCATCACTGTCAAGTCCCGGTATCCTCTACCGCGGATCGACGACATCTTCAACCGTGTCCAAGGGGCTACGTGTTTCACCGTCATCGACTGTGCGGACGGGTTTTGGCAGCTGCGCATCGCGCCAGAAGACTGCCACAAGACCGCGTTCGCTACGCCCTTCGGTCACTACCAGTTTCGGGTGGCGGCAATGGGGCTGTGTAACTCGCCTGCGTCCTTCCAGATGCTGATGAACGACATCCTCCGTCCGGTGATGGGCACAGCCCACCTGCCGCAGGTCTCCCAGGATCTGGCGGACCCGCAGAAGGGGGCGCGCCCGCCCTGGACCTACAAGCGCACGTGCGCGCTGGCGTATCTGGACGACATCCTGGTGTACTCCAAGACGTTCGAGGAGCACCTGGAGGATGTTGACGCAGTGCTGCAGATCATGGAAGAGGAGCACCTGTCGGCGCGGAAGGCCAAGGTGCGCGCCGGTCGCTGCGTGCCGTTTCTGGGCCATACCCTGTCCGCGGACGGCATCGCGACCGACCCGGAGAAGATCGAGGCTGTCCAGCAATGGCTGGTCCCTACGGACGTGAAAGGGGTGCGCAGTTTCCTGGGGTTGGCATCCTACTACCGGCGGTTCATCCCGAGGTTTGCCACCATCGCCGCCCCGATCAACGCTCTTCTCAAGAAGGGTACCCCGTTCCTTTGGGCTGAGCAGTGCCAAGTGCCAACAGGCTTTCGAGGCACTTAAGCGCCACCTCACCACAGCGCCGGTCCAGTTACGTTAAATAGTGCCGGAACCTTTTGCCGCCTGAGGCAAATCGGGCCGGAACACTATTTTGCCCGGAATAACCACTTCCGAGCACCCAAGTTAATTCGGCCGAATTAACTTGGGTGCTCGGAAGTGGTTATTCCGGGCAAAATAGTGTTCCGGCCCGATTTGCCTCAGGCGGCAAAAGGTTCCGGCACTATTTAACGTAACTGGTCCTTGTCCTGCCGGATCCGTCCCTTCCTTTCGTCGTGGCTACTGATGCCAGCAAGGTGGCCATCGGGGGTGTTCTCCTGCAGGACCAAGGCAAGTGCCTTCAGCCCATCGAGTACATCTCACGCACAATGATTCCGGCGGAGCGGAATTATCCCGTGCATCAGCAGGAACTCCTGGCAGTAGTCTACAGCTGCCACACGTGGCGTCATCATCTCCTGGGGGCCCAGTTTTCGGTGGCCATCAGTGAGCAGGGGGATCTCGACCCCCATCGCCTGGTAATCCACACGGACCACCGGCCGCTCACCCACCTCCTGGACGTGCAGCCCAACCTGACGCCCCGCCAGGCGCGGTGGCTGGAGTACCTGTCACAGTTTGCGCCGTTCAAAATCCAATATGTCAAGGGCGCGGACAATGTGGTGCATGCCCGACGCCCTCTCGCGACGGGCGGACTATTGGTTCTACGAAGACATGGACGTGCTGCATACCACCTGTGTACCAGTGGCCGCCCCGGGGACCGCCTACGGTGTGGAACCACGGTCTCCCCGGGCCCGCCACCCGTGTTTCATCTTGGGCACACCACCATGGATGACTTGTCACCCCTCCTGGAGGAGACGGTTCAACCAAGCGCCCACGAGGACGTGGACACCCCCGGGGAGGGGGAGGGGTCGCATACGCGCGTGCCCCTTAGTCACGTGGTGCCGCCCCAGGGAATTTTTCAGCTTCAGCCGCTCGGCCCTCCCACAGCCTTCTCAGAATTCGTCAACCAGGCGAGTACGGATGCGACGGAACCGGCTGCGGACGCGTTCACAGTCACGTCGGACCTGGAGACGCTGATCAGTCGTTTCACGGTCACGGAGGAAGCGGCGCTTGAAGCCATCCGGGCGCATCCCCAGCAGATGGGTGCCTACCCTTGCAAGTTCCAGGATGGGCGCCTGTTCGTGAGTGTCCAGCCGGAGGAATGGCGGCTGTATGTTCCTGAGCTTTGTAGGGCTGCCTTGCTTCACGAGCTCCATGATTCCCTCCTGGGCGGACATCAAGGAAGCCACCGCCTCCTTCCCCGGGCCCGTAAGCACTTCTACTGGCCAGGGATGAAGGAGTATATCGAGACGTATGTTCGCCAGTGCCCCTCGTGTCAGATCATGAAGTCCAGGAACACGGGCTCTCAAGCCGTCCCTAAGACGCTGCCGGATCCTATGGGTCCTTGGGATTCTATCATGATGGACTTCATCGGCCCGTTTAAGAAGACGAAGAGCGGCAACAGCATGGTCTTGGTGTTCGTGGACCGCCTGATGCGCATGTGTCACCTGGCCCCGTGTCCGGTCGACCTCACAGCGGAGGAGTGCGCTAAGATATACCTGACGCACGTGTTTCGGTTTCACGGGCTCAGCCGGCAGTTCATCTCTGACCGCGACAAGCTCTTCACGGCCAAATTCTGGCAGGAGTTTTTCGAGCGACTGGGCACCAAGGTGTCGCTGGGTACGGCCTACCACAGCTCGTCGTCGCACCTGGTGGAGCGGTTGAACCGCACGGTGCAAGAGACCATGCGACACTACACTGACACGGTGGGCAGCAATTGGGAAGAACTTCTGGGCTTGGTGGAGTTTTCCCTGAACAATGCCCCCCAGGCCGCCCATGGGTTTACCCCCTTTTTCCTCAACTCCGGCCGACACCCCCTCACACCGCTCGACTTGCTTGTGAGCCCCGAACTTGGGGAGGATCAGGTCAAGCTGGACACCCTTCAGGGGGTTGAGCGGTTGCTGCAGCGGATGCACCAGGCGCATAACAGCGCAGTCCAGGGCTACCGCGCAGCGACAGAGCGGTATCTGGAGAGGACAGCCGGCAAGCGGGATCACCGGACGCCGTCCATTGAGGTGGGCGATTGGGTCCTGGTTGAGGGCCCGCAGATCGGGCGATTTTCGCACAAGGTGGAGAAGGAGCTGAAGACTAAGCTCCGTCCCATGTTCCTGGGTCCCTATAAGGTCCTCACCAAGTTCGACGATGTCATGTTCCAGGTGGACATCCCAGTGTCCTGGAACCTCACGTCCAACCGTTTCCACCGTGACCAGCTCAAGTTGTATCACCAGAATACCATTCAGGGCAGGGTCAATCCCCCAGCCCCGCTGGAGTTCAACCCGGATACAGGGGAACAGGAGGACGAGGTGGCAGCGATTGTGGGACACCGAGATGTCAAACGGGGACGAGGGGTCCAGCGACAATACCGGGTGCGATGGCGATTCGCACAGCATGAGTCGGAAGACTCCTGGCGCACCGCTACTGAGTTAACGGGGTGCGCCCGCTTACTAGAAGCATATAAGAAGACGCACCAGTTGCGTTAGCAGACCACATCCGGTAGGGTGTAGGGTGAGAGTGGTGTGTGAGCTGGGTATAAGGTACACGCCGACTAATGCCCTGGCATCTTGTGTGTGGGCTGTGCAGGGGGACGCCGCGGAGGCGCTTCCCAGAGGCCAGACTTCCGTCGGCGCCGCGGAGGCTGCAGATGCGGAAATCCGAGAGGCAGACGGAGAGTCCAGCGATGAGGATCTGGTTGCCATGGACATACCCGACCAACCTGAGGTCCCAGAACCAGAAGTGGGGCCGGGTGAGGACGCAGATAGCTCGCGGAGAGCCTGCAGCTCGAGGGGGTGCGCCAGGGGCCGGGGGCTCGGGAGATGGTGGCGGACAGACGGGGCCTTCATCTGGCCGCGAGCGCCGGCAAGAAACATCGTCCAGACCCGGAGCACCGGACACGCGTACGTTGCAGCTAGTGAAGGAGCTGAACGAGGAGACGTTTAATCCTCGAGTGTTCTTGCGTGACTATGGTCGGGAAGGAGAAGCCTTGTTGGAACGACGACGTCGGCGCCGCAATCGGATGCCTTCGGAACTCCGCGCTGATTCCATTATGGCGCAGGTCGGCCCTGCGCAGATGGATATTTTTCGAGGGTTCGTGCGGCGCAACGCGGGGTTCAAGATCGAGACCCGCACCGCAGCGCGCGACGATGTGGTGGTCGGTACAGATTGGGAAACCCATGGGCGGGAGTGCTCCTGTCACGCGTGCATGAACACGCTGGACGCGGGTCTGGCGTTCCCACGGCTCTTGCTCCTCCTACTTCCACCCACAGTGCGGAAACTGCTGGAACGCCACTTTCCCCGGTATCTTCCGCCGGAGGGGGCGCTACGGGGTGAAAAATGTCTGCGCGAAGGGCAGTATTCGTTACGGCAGGCTCTGGATCGCATCGTGGCCATGGATGATGAGGACCAGGACGATGGGAGTGAGGGGTATGACTCCGATTCCGACGACTATCCTCCACGTCCTCTATCTCGTTCCCCTCCGCGGGATCCGCCTTCTAGGAGCTCCCAGGAGGGCGGAGCAGGACCCCGTCCTGTGCCGCGCTATGAGGCGCCACCGCCGGCGACGGGCTGGGGGCGACCTCCCGGGCGTGAGACGCGGAGTCTTCCGAGGGCTACCGGATGGGGTGGGGGCAGTCAACCCGCCCCTCGACGTGCTCCGGAGCAACCGGCACGTCGTCGCTCACCATCACCGTCCTCGCGCTCGCGTTCCCGCTCGGATTCAGGGACCGAGGCACGAACCGCTCGCCGAGCGTCACCACCACCTCGTCGCCCGGATGATCGTCACTGGGAGCGCACGTGGGGGTCCGCGCTGGAGTTGGAGCGAGAGAATCGGCGACCGCGAACGGATACGACGGAGACCGCTGCGGTTAGGACAGAACAGCCAGCTGGGGGGGAGCCCTCTGTTGGGGTCCCCGCGGGCGCTTCGTCAGATGTGTGCCAAGAGGAGCCTACCTTCCATGTCTCCCTGGTGGAGCCTCGTTCCCGGCCGGAAGTGGTTCCACCGGAGCCTAATTTCCTGGTCTCCTTGGAACCCCGTCCCCGGCCTGCTCAGGCCGGATCGTCGATGTCATGTCCCGCGGAGGGACCCAGCAGAACCACCACGTCGGATCGACCCTCGCACCGTCCCGCGGAGGGACCGTGCCTACATACCATACGGGTTGCCGCGGAAGGTCCCAGCGTGACGGACATCATGGTGCCAGCGGAGCCCGTGGTAACCATTGAGGCGCTCGTGGCGGCGGTGCAATCAGGGCAGGGTCTGATACAGCGTATGTTGGACCAGCTCGGGCGCCAGGGCGATCAGTCCGCCGCCACCTCCGTGGGCTACGATGCCGCTTCCAGGGCTCCGGGGTCTTCACATGAGGAGTGGTCAATGGGGGATTACATACGGTCGGCTCCGGGAAGGGCAGTAAGGCATGGTGGGCCGGGGCCTCGTACGGAGAAGTTGTGTGTGGTGCTCGAGGGACCTCTGTCTCTCATAGTCCCTCCTGGCATGCATCTGCCCGCTCCTCTGGTGTTTCAAGCGGGTCCCTGGTGCGCGGTCGACCGCGGTGCCTACCGGGAACAACTAGAAATCACCTTCTTCCCACAGGCTCCACTGCCCCTACCGCAACCCGACGACATCAAGTTTCGTTTAAGTGGCCAGCCGGAGCGGCTGCTTAGGTTTTAGCGGGCAAGTGTTCGAAGCGCGTCATTGGTGAATTACTAGGGAACTTGGGTTTCCCCGCGAAACTCCAACCGCACGTTCAGATTTCCAAATCTCAAGTAAAGTTCGGCGCAACTTTCTGAACGGGGGCAGTTGACGAGCAGCATTCCTCCGGACGAATGAAGTGCGTTCCATACTTGCGCAAAATTTTAAAAGGTAGCTTGCGTGCAGCCCTACTAAAATTTGCGCGCACGTTCAGATTTCCAAATCTCAAGTAAATTTCGGCGGAACATTCTGAACGGGGGTAGTTGGCGGGCAGCGTTCCTCCAGACGAATGAAATGCGTTCCATACTAGCGCAAAATTTTGAAAGGTAGCTTGCGTGCAGCCCTACTAAAATTTGCGCGAAGTGTGGGACTGAAAATTCGTAACGGAAACTTTTTGGTAGTTGCCGTCACTTCCTCTTGTGCAAACGTGTGGGAGTGAAAATTCGTAACGGAAACGTTTTGGTAGTTGCCGTCACTTCATTTTGCGCGAGTGTTGGGCTGAAAATTCGTAACGGAAACTTTTTGGTAGTTGGCGTCACTTCCTTTGGTTCGACTGAAAATTCGCTGAAATTCGCTGAATTCGTACCGTAGCCTAATTTTTAGTACCTCGAAGTGACGGGGCACCTAAAAATTTGCCCACAAGTACACTTGGCAGCGCGCTCACTGGGAAAAATTGTACAGCCGCTCCGGCGGGCCACTTGAACGAATTGTAATGATCTTCGTTTTCCCCAGGTGGTGGGGCACACTGTGCGGTTCGGTACCGAGGATTGGTGGGACTGGAGATATCAGGTGGATGGAGTGGGGCACGTGGTGACGCCGCCAAAGGTGGCCCCAACGGAAGGGCGTGTCTTCCTGGAACGGGTGGTGCCTGAGATTGCAGGGGCTCCGGGGGTGACTATCATCGATGATCACGTGCGCATAGAGGTTTTTATGATGGGGGTGCAGTTTGTGCGCGAGCACCGCTGTGGGGTGGTGGATCGGTCGGCGCTGACTCTTATATTTACCCACCCCCAGTACCTTGCTGGGTTCCTGGCCATGTGGCCTCGGGGTACGTGGGTGGAGTTATCCAGGATGGGTCGGCATAAGATGTCTCCCTATCAGATGGCCTTCGAGTGGGATCTCTGCGCGAACCCCGGGGTGATGATCCGTCAAATGACCCCCGTGGGGCGACGGGCTCTCCTTGAGGCCCAGCAGCAGCGGCGGTCCACCAGCGGCGGACGCTAGAGTGCATACTTCAGTTTTTGGATGGATAGCGGAATGATCCAGTCCACAGAGTTATGGCTACTACGTCAGGGTTGGTCACGTGTATCAACCTCTAGGGCCGGGAACTGGTATTACTGACCTGCGGGTGAACCGAGGTCGGGACATACATAGTACTCTCATAGTAGTATTGTTTTGCTTCCTTACCCTATCTTTGTACGGTAGGGACTACCGACCCCCGTGGGGGGGGGAGGAGTGTTACGTCCCGGCCCTTTTAGTCGGAGGTAACAATGGAATAAATTACTAAGGCCTTGTGGCCGTTGTACTGGGTTTTATGAATATTGGCTATTGCGTGAATTGGACTAGTTATTTTGGTCCTAGGTTGACCTTTAGGGGCCGGTGCCGTGGCGCCGCGCCAGTTCTGGGTCTGTCTATAATTCTAGGCGTGGATCCTGTAGTTGGGGGTCGATGTCGGCCCGGATCCTACGTGGAATGAGTGACTTGGATTGTCCAGTAGGATTTGGTGTGTATCTGCGCCGCAACTCACCTAGGTTAAATTAGTCCGAGGACGAGAGTCTCGTCCTCTTGGTTTGATGAATGATAAGTGCGAATACGCCTACACATTGAGCCCGGGGCAATTATCCATTTGTAATTGGTCTTGCTAGCCATTATAAGTGTGTACAATTAGCTTGGCATTAAGCCGTGATGCCAGATATCTCACGACTCTCGTCGTGAAGCGCAACCTACATTAGGCCATCTTGGATTATTCCTAATTCCGGCAAGGAGGGTCTTTCGCTACGTAGCTCAGGCTAGGTGTGTCTGGGCTGGGACGTAACAACCATGTTATAATTTAATTTAATTTTGAACCCCACTCCAGTCATCATGGCCGAGCGTACGGTCGTCTTGGATAGTCCGGATGATGCGGAGTTGCTATCTGCGATTCCAGATCTGGCTGGCGAGTGAGTCGCGCCACTTGCCTTCGCGAGTGAAGTATCCGCATATAAAAGTATACACTTATGAGCTTGCATTCATGGAGAATCTCATTGCCTCAAATGATGATGTTCTCATCAGGCGTTTTATCCACACATTTTGTGTAATTATTTTTCTAATGAGATTAGCATAGTACTCCGCGGCATGCCTTTGCGCATGACACGCAAGTACTTACTTACTTACTTATCCACACATGTCGATACATCGATGATGTCATTGCTTTCGACAACCCTGATTTCGCAACCCATTTGTATATCACAGCTGGTCTGCCTGGCATCCACCCGCAAGCGTCCCTCACATTAACCGCCACCCACTCTGGATGCAAAAGGTGCACCTGCAAAAGGCCACCATGATGATGTATCATACCTAAATGGCCTGGCATGGGGTGCCGGAAGATGATTATGGCTAGGCAATGGCTATAGGGTATGGCATCTCAGCACTGAGAGTGACTGAGCACATTGGGCTGTATAGAAGGCAACTGAACTTGTTGTTCTCAGCGCCACAGCGGCAGCAGCGCCGCCATCCACAGCCTCCCGGAGGAGGAGCTAGGTGCATGGCGATGGGAGAGCGGCTGAGCCACGTGCGGAGACATCGATAGTAAGCAGGTGGCAAACCCGCACGTTACTGTAATTTATTATCTAATACACACGTGACTGCGTCACATGAGCATAAGTCCTTACCTTCGCCAGGTCACGGAGGCGGTCCCTACTAGCGCCTGCGTTACGATGCAGCCACAGGCTCAGACGAGATTCCGTCCGCGGTCGTGAAACTCGCCGCCGAGTTTGAGGACACTGGTGTCATGCTGCTCTTCCGGGATATCTGCAACCGCATTCTGCTGTCGTCGATCGCAACCGCCCCCAGCGGCCTGGCAACACAGTTTCGCACGATGCTGTAACAGAACAAGGGGTCGCCCTCCGACCCTGGCAACTATATAGAGGGGTGTGCATCCAAAGTGCCCCCCTCAAGCTTCTCATGCGGCTCATCCTGAACCGTCTGCGCACGGCCCTGGACGGTCACCCTGAGCGACTCAGACTCAGCTCGGCTTCCGTCCAGCTAGGCCGCAACACCGTACAGGCGCTCGATTTTCGCTAAACTGTACTCGCCGCCGTGTGGAAGAACTGCACCGCCTTCGATCAGCCTGGTGTCAGAGTCCCCTCTGCACCTTGTGCTGGTGGGCTTCATCAAAGCCTTCGATTCGGTTTTTTGGCCTGCGCTGTGGGACATCCTCGCTCTGTAATTCCGGATCCCCCTCCCCCAATCAGTCAGTTCTGGTACAGTACAACTTGATGCTTTTTTTTTGCTATGCTTTATCGGTCTGGCCGAGTTATATTAATTAATTAAAATTAAATAAGCACGTGACTGCGTCACCGGTGGGTGCCAATACAGAGTAAATCAAGGAACCTTCAACCTAGCTATATACACAGCGAGAAGGAGGGAGGGCGCCCTATAGCTTCTCTCACTGCCGCAAGTGGGCAGGCGGCCACAGAGCGCTCTCTCCACAGCATGGTGCATGCCGCGGGGCGCAACACTGTGGGTGCAATGGCAACCAGTGCAATACCATAGGTAGGCTGACGCATAGCTTATGCTACAAAGGTGAGGTGGGCTCAAGACGTCGGCTAAGCTAGGCGCAAGCTAATCGCCACAAGGTGCCAGAGGCTAATTGAAGGTACTAAAACGCTGTGTGCTTATATCATTTCAAGTGGTGTAATGCCTAAGCTATCCCATAATCGATTGCCCCCATCTAGACAATGAGCTTGAGTGCTCTACATCTAGACAACGAGCTTGAGTCCCGGGGGAGCTTAGTAGCCCGGGGGGGCTTCCATGCACAGTTTCTTGTTGACATAAAGGTCCCCGCCCCGCCAGTACACTTGGGGCGTCTCGATCGGGGTTGGTCTTGTGGCGGATGTAGTCGGGCCACTGATCGCGGCGTTGCTGCTGCTGGGCTGGCGTCAGGTCGTCGTCAAGCGACCAGGAGGTGTTCACTCAGCTTCTTGCGGCGAGAGAGGAACCGAACTCGGGCTGTGATGTTGCTGAAGGTGCTCAAGGACCACTGGAGGGGGCCCAGCCTTGGGCCGTACGTGGATGGGGCAGGCTGTAGGCGCCCTGCAGTGTCGCACCTGGCAGCGCCATGCACGCCAACCAAGAGTTGATTCTTCAGCTCGTCGATAAGAGAGTCTGGGGTCTCCTCCGGCTGCATGTCGAAGCGCCTGAGGATGACCCGGCAGCGGCGACGGTCGCGGTCAGCGGCCTCGCGGCGCGTGTCTTCCAGCTCCTGGAGCTTGGTGGTGATGGCGGTCGTGGTAGAGGTTGCCTGGCTCTTGAGCAGGTCAGCCCAGGAGGCGCGAGTCGAGCCCGGTCATCGCTAGCCCTACCAGCAGGTTGGGCGGAGAGTTATATATAAAAGTTATAAAGTAATAAAGCTACGCTACACACCCGCCTGGTCGGTTGGCCACATGAGGTGCGGGCGGGCAGCCTTTACACATGCAGGAAACCTATGTTAAGCCCATCCCGCAGTGAACATGTATTTTCCTAATTGGGTAACAGGCACAGGTTGGGGTTTGCTGAATCCAACGGTGCAAAATGCGTAATCAAACGGATGCCGATATCTTGGCAGTGATCGGCGCCGCGCGTCCACTTTTTTTTCCTTTATGTAAGCTGGGGACAAAGGTAGTAGAGTATCTGACCCTCTAGTATAGACGTATAAACTCTCTGCTGCCCATGTCAGTCAGTCAGTTGGACAACAACCCCTGCTATGACCGGCTTGGGATCCAGCTGACTGACTAACCCCTTTCGGCCGTACGAGTATTCGTACGATTATCATGACTTTCTCCATAGACTAGTGGTTCTTTTTCTTCGTGTTTTGGACGGATGTACCCGACTTTATAACGTATCCGTCTGACATTGTCCGTTGGATCCTGGATCCAATGCTCCATACTCCACCCCTATAACTTTTTAACTTTTCGGATCAGTCCCTTTGTTACTTGCTGTCATCCGCAACCTGTATGAAGGGTCCACCACCTCGGTGCGCACTTCCTACTATATGGGACCACGCCACCATGCCCTTAACAGAAGGGTGTGTGGCAGGGCTGCGTGCTCTCGCCCTACATACCTGTTCATTATTGTGGTCGAATACGTGATGATTCAGGCGCGCAAAGCGGTTTGCTCGCATTGTGGGTAGGGAACCAGCCAGGGGTGCAGGTTGACAACCGTTTCTGGCGTGGCGGGGCGGAAACGGAGATTCGGCTGGCCAGCGGACATCATCTATGCAGACGACACCAATCTCTTCGAGGGCACTGAGCACGTGCAGCCGTGGCTTGACTGCCTGGCAATCGAGGCCCGTGTGGTGGGGCTTGAGGTCAGCAAGAAGATCGACTGAGGCTTTGGGGATTGGGCTCACTCAGCCACTGCCCGACCTCTTTCTCCTTGATGGCTCTCAAGTCCTGTATCGGGACCGCGTCAAGTTGCTGGGTAGCCTACTTGTCGCGTTTGCGTGCAACTATCTCCGGCATCACTACATGTATATGTCCTGGCCATTCAGCTTTTGGGAACCCCAGGTGAGCTATAAAGCTGAAATGCCTGGCCTGGTCCCATGCACATGCAGCTAACTGCCACATCTTTGGGAGACGTCACTGCCTGTGTATCAATTGCCATGTGTAAGGAATGAGCAGACGCTTACCATGCGTCGCTCTAGACCCCGGCGTTGATTGGCCACGAATTAAGTGACCATCTAAGGACGCCTATTGAGAATTGTATCCCTCTGCTCTAGAAACTGATAGCCTCGTGACTTGTCTCATGGATAAATAAGATGGTTCACAGCTGCAACTTGAATTGCACTTTTTGATTAATTATATTGGTAGTCGACCTAGTTGTACAATCACATCCGCAATTGTGTTGCCCACGAATGAGGACGAACACACCCTTAGTACACAAGGAAACGGATGTCAACAAGCCTTGCCTCAAGATGTGAGGACAAACGAAGGCTCGACATGAAGGTACATGAAAGAGACTACACGCTGCCAGTGTCTCTTTCCCACACATGTAGTCAAGCCCACACGAGTCACCAAAGCAACACACGCTTGACACACGCTTGTCAGAACACGATAAACGTTTGTCGTGATTCCTGATACAACAAAACCGCATTCCAGAAATGCCGTCCTGACATGTTCACCACACATAAGAGCATCTAAAAACTGGCATCATGACAAACTAAAATTGCTGCTTCACTGCCCGTTTTATCTGGCACAAATCGAAGCATTTTTCTGTCCAGGACATATCTAGTAATGAGTGCCGAACGACCAAACCTGAAGGTCGCAGCATATAATATCTTTCACACGATCTGCACTTTCACTCGTGACTGCATGGCGACGCAATCGACGCTTCAAAATGACACCTGTAAAGGGTTGTCGTAAGCTGCGGCATCTGTGCCATAAGAGGTAGCCAGGTTGAAATCCTGCCAGAAACACAATCCCGCCTCCCCTCTAGCCTATAGGCTCCACCACGCCCTTAATTCCTAATTCCTGGACAACCCACATAACGTTGTCCAGGACCTAGCTGTCTCAACCAAGTCCTGACTGTGCGTCGCGCCTATATTGCCTGAGCGCCCACGCTATTCCAAGCATAACCTAACCAGCGCATCTCAGTGTCCCAATGACTACTGGTGTGCTGATTCTGTCGGACGCATCTGAGTCCATGCGTAACTCACGCACTGGCAGCGTCCCTACGCTGCATACTGCTCCCGATTTGGTCTGTTGCTATCAACAAGACCTATACTGCATTACTGTAATAATGCCATTCCAACCCTTGTCACCCGTAGTGCCCTGTCGCATAGCTATAGCCTGCACCAAGATGAAATTAAGTGCGTGCTTAGCTTACCGACTTCCACGCATAGCATCGCTATCAAACGAATTGCTTCACAGCTATTCCTGCATTGCGTCCTTTGGCAATCATACCCCGAGCCTGGCTAGGGTCTGTTACGACACGAACATTCACAACACAAAAGAGGACCGGCAGTGCCCTTGGCCCGATATGGTATCTTGTTGAGTCGACTGGCATTGGAACCGTTGGTATCCGGGGGCAATGCCACAAACCCCTGACGTTGAACT
Organism: Mesostigma viride; assembly: GCA_009746045.1. Taxonomy (NCBI): domain Eukaryota; kingdom Viridiplantae; phylum Streptophyta; class Mesostigmatophyceae; order Mesostigmatales; family Mesostigmataceae; genus Mesostigma; species Mesostigma viride. Next base: position 37,493 of record RPFO01001130.1, on the reverse strand, counting down.
GCTTCAGCGCTACAACGTCTCCGTAAGTGTTTCCCACACCAGTTGTCTATAATTTGCAAGCATTCTTGGCTACCGTATCCATGGCAGCACCGAGCGACCCGCCATCGCTATAATGTATCCTCGCTGTGTGCGGATGCATGATCTAGCTGAGTCACGGACGCGACATACTCCCCAGCTGCGAGGCCGATGTGGACCACCGTATCGAGCTCCCTCGCCTGGCACGCTTTACGCCAATACCGGGCCATGTGGCGCAAGCCCTTGGGCAAGCTAGAGAAACAGGACCTGTTTAAGGTCCTGGTCCTCCCTGTTCTTGCATACGGGGCCGAGACATGGACTCTCACGTACTGCCGACCTTGCCAACAAGCTGGATGGCGCGGTCACCAACACGCTGCGGTCAATTTTTCGTGTATAGGATACGCTGCTCATGTCCGCAAGGAGCACTTGTATCTCGGCATGCCACTTATCACCAGCACCATCAAGCAGCGGCGCCTGATGCTCGTAGTAGGGCACTTAGCTCGCACCATGCAACCAGGTACAGACACCTCACGTGGCCCCAGCCAGGTTAGACGCCGCAAGGCCCGCACCTTCAAAGAACACTCGTAGCGGCCATGGGGGGCCTAGGCCTCTCGAGTGATTTGGAAAAAGATGATGGACAAGGCCAAGTGGGCCCAGGTCATAGAGGATCACAACCCCCCTGCAGTGGGGAAGCCGCACGTTTGCACATGTGGACGGCATGCTAGACAAGACCCCTAGGGTCGCGGGCACCATAGGGCTGTTCTGTAGAGTAGGACTGTTTTGTAGATTGCTTGTAGATAGCTTGTAGATAGCATAGACCGGTAGGATTGCGTGTACCCACCCACCCATTCATCCATCCACGATCGGGGTTAATGCTCCGTGACTCCCCAACGGGAGCACGAGTTTAAGTAATGAATTAATTAATAAGTCCTCAGTGGGAGGGGAACATGGGATTAATAGACACGTGACTGCGTCACGTGTGCATAAGTCCTCAGTGGGAGGGGAACATGGGATGGAATGGATGATGTAAGCCATCTAGGTCCCAGTTACAGGGTTGTGGGCACCACGGCCCGAATCGCTATGAATGCCATACGCGGTCACACGCGGAGCCCCCACAGACTTGGGGGTGGTCTCCTTCATGTCACTACTTGCCATTACAGACAAACCAGTCCGCCAGGCTGCCCGGGTGTGAGCCCGTCACGTCTAGTGTAGCACATGTCCATGCCGAGTCTATCACAAAAAGTCCACGGGTGGCGGCCCTGCCGCGCGCGGCCTGGGGCACGCCAGGTGAGGACATAACGCCCGGGCTGGGCGGGCTTGGTGCCAGCTAGTCTATCTGACCCGCCCGTTGTTACCAGTCAAGCACGGTAATGTCGGGCCGGAGGTTGTTCGAGTAAAGGGCGGCCCCATCCGCGTCCGATCTCACTTGATGGTGGACGTTTGGGAAAGACCGACGGAACCAAGACACATGCACACTGATGCACCCGAAGGAGAGCGCCGAGCGGTATGGAGATAGAGGAACCAATTCTGGTTCTGCTAGCTGGCCACCCATGCACGCGATGTAGTGCGCCCCACTACTAGTATCGCCGGAGAGCAAGCCTGCAGCTGCCGCAGGACGTGCCCGCAGTGACAAGCGGGGCAACTAGCTGGTGGCGGATTAATTCATTAATAATTAATTAATTAATTATAATAATACGGCGCCGAGACCTGGACACTGACGCAGGAGCTGGAGCAACGACTCGACGGCGCCGACACCAAGATGCTGCGCAAGGCCCTTAACATCCCCTTTGGTTTGCACATTAGTAATGAGGATTTGTACGCTGATTCGCCCTATTAGTTAATTAATTAATTAGACTCGTGCTCCCGTTGGGGAGTCACGGAGCATTAACCCCGATGGATGGATGGATGGGTGCAACATTCCTACCGGTCTAATCTATCTATATTGGCTACATACTACATCTACCTAACAGCATTCTAACTACAACATCTATCTAGGCAGCCGCACGCTGCCCGAGGGGGAGCTATCTGGCGTGCCTCCCGCGGGACTGCACACGCGGGCGCTTCCCCACTGGGGGGGGCTCATTGTCCTCTATGACCTGGGCCCACTTGCCCTTGTCCATCATCTTCTTCCAAATCACGGAGAGGCCGAGGCCCCCCATATCCTCTACTAGCTGTTCCTTGAAGGTGCGGGCCTTGCGGCGTCTAACATCACTAGGCCCAGCCCACGTCAGGAGGTGCCGGCCAGGCTGGGCTGGTCGCAGTCCTGCGGGGGGGCCACGTGAGGTGTCTACCTGGTTGGTGCGAGCTAGGTGCCCTACAAGCTGCAGGCGGCGTTGCTTAATGGTGCTGGTGATATAGGGCATGCCCTGGTACAGGTCCTCATTGCGGACATGAGCAGCATATCCTACTCTGAAAATGGAACGCAGCATGCTAGTGACCGCGCCGTCCAGCTTGCGGGCCAGGTCGGCGGTGAGGGTCCACGTCTCGGCGCCATACGTGAGAACAGGAAGGACAAGGACCTTGAACAGGTCCTGTTTCTCGATCTTGCCCAGGGGCTTGCGCCACAGGGCCCGGTACTGACGTAAAGCGTGCCAGGCGAGGGAGATGCGATGGTCCACATCAACCTCGCAGCTGGGGAGCAGGCTGCCCAGCAGCTTAACGCGGTCCCGATACGGGACTTGAGAGCCGTCTAGGAGATAGAGGGGCGGCGGTGAGTTGGTGAGCCCCACCGCCAGGGCCTCTGTCTTCTTGCTGACCTCAAGCCCCACTGCACGGGCCTCGAGAGCCAGGCAGTCAAGCCATGTCTGCACGTGCTCAGTGTCCTCGAAGAGGGTGGTGTCGTCTGCATAAATGATGTCTGCTAGCCGAATCTCCGTGTCCGCACCGCCATGCCAGAATTTGTTAGCGACCTGCACTCCTGGTTCCCTGCCCACGATGCGGGCAAATCGCTTGCGCGCCTGAATCATTACATATTCGACAACAATAATGAACAGGTAGGGCGACAGCACGCAGCCCTGCCACACACCCTTCTGTAAAGGGCATGGGGGCGTGGTCCCGTAAGAAGTGCGCACCGAAGTGGTGGACCCTTCATACAGGTTGCGGATGACAGCAATCAGGGGGCGGGGAATCCGGAACAACTCGAGGATGTCCCAAAGCGCAGGCCAGAAAACCGAATCGAAGGCTTTGATGAAGTCCACCAGCACAAGGTGCAAAGGGGACTCACCAGGCTGAAGGCGTTGCAGTTCCTCCACCAGTCGGCGAGTAGCGAAGAGCGCCTGTACTGTGTTGCGACCTGAGCGAAAGCCGTGCTGAGTCTCGCTGAGGTGACCGTCCAGGGCCGTGCGCAGGCGGTTCAGGATGAGCCGCATAAGAAGCTTGAGGGGGGCACTTTGAATGCACTCCCCTCTGTAGTTGCCGGGGTCGGCAGGCGACCCCTTGTTCTTGTACAGCATCGTGCGAAAACTGTGTTGCCAGGCCGCTGGAGGTGGTTGCGACGACAGCAGAAGGCGGTTGCAGATGTCCCGGAAGAGCAGCATAACACCAGTGTCTTCGAATTCGGCTGCTAGTTTTACAACTGCGGCCGGAATCTCGTCAGAGCCGGTGGCTGCGTCATAACGCAGGCGCTGGACCGCCTCCGTGACCTCGCGAGAGGTGAAAGGAGGCATGTCAGACGGGTCGCCAAGTGGGCCGACCAGCGGGGGGACTAGGTAGTCCGCCGCTGACCTAGGCGGGGCAGGGGGCCCAGCGGGGCCGGCCAGGGCGGCCGGGCGGGCGGCGGCGGCTGGGAGCAGGGGTGGGGGCGGCGCAGCTGTCCCCACGACCTCGGCCGTGGCCGTGGCCCAGGTACGAAGCCGCTTGGCTGGGGCGCCGGGGACGTCGTGGCGGTGGGGCCGGCCGAGGCCGTCCGGGTGCCCGAGGCGCTTGTACCAGAACCAGGCCCCCTTGCCGTCGTGCTTCTGCTGGCAGCTGCGCAGGTCCTGGACCATCTGCTGGGCATCTGCCTTCTCAGCCTGCTCGTAGGCGGCCCTCAGAGCTGCTTGCAGCCCAGGTTTGGCGATCGGATCTCTATTGCGGCGGAGCATCTGCCTGGCGGCGACCACTGTCGGTGCGTGACGGTGGACAGCAAGCTGCCGACGCGGAGGCAAGGTGGGGAGGGTGCGGGCAGCCAGGCGATACTTGGCGGCGACTCCACGGAGGATCACTGAGATATCCCCCGGCGGCGGAATGGCGTGTAACTGCTGTCGGCTGCCCCCGGCGTCGAATACGGCCAGGAAATCATCCCTGTGCGACATAGCGGCCTGCTCTGCTGCTGACATCTTGTCGGCATCCTTCAGCACAATCCGGAGCACTTTCAGATCTGGCTGAGGTGCCAGCTGTCGCGACGGTTTCACCCCAGGAAACCGCAATCTGATGCGAGCGAGCACGAGACGATGATCAGATTCCACTGTGCTGACAGAATCTTGCAGGACGCGAGCATCGACAACTGAGGGGCGCTGAGCCCGACGTACGCAGACATAATCAAGGCACACCACCCGATCCGACGGCCCAAAAAAGGTGGCCAGCTGCTCAGCGGGGCGTGCGAAAGAAGCATTGCATGCAACCAGCGCAGATTCTGCCAGCAGATTCGCAAATAAAGGCGTGTTACCGTTGGCTGTCGTGTTGGGTGGGGAATACTGAGCGCCCCCAGTGCCAACTGGCAGCGTGGCGTTGGCGTCGAGCAGCATAACCAGGAAGTGCCGAGCTGGGATGTTGGCCTCCTCCTCCTTGAGGGCGTCGAAGAAGGCCTGACGTTCCGCCTGAGCTCGACCCGCATGTGGTGCATATCCCACGATAACGGTTAGCGTGTGGTGTGAATGGCCCTCAGTGGCTGAAAAAGTGGCCACTAGCACACGCGGGGACCGCAGCACGATGGACTGGAGCTGCTCTGATGCTGCCGGCGAGCACAGGAGGCCCACACCACCTTGGCCCGGCGCGTCGCCGCCACCGTAGTGGAACCGCCAGCCTGCACGCAGGTCGTCGACCAGCAGACCGTTGACCGCGTGCTGAGGGTCAACGCGTGCTGAGATTCGCCCTATGTTTCCCACATGCATTTTTTGGCACAGGCGCCTGGGCCTAGCCGGGCACCTGGCCTGCACAGATCAGGTAGATACATCAGATAGACTAGCTGGCACCAAGCCCGCCCAGCCCGGGCGTTATGTCCTCACCTGGCGTGCCCCCGGCCGCGCGCGGCAGGGCCGCCACCCGTGGACTTTTCGTGATAGACTCGGCATGGACATGTGCTACACTAGACGTGACGGGCTCACACCCGGGCAGCCTCCTGGTTTGTCTGTAATATGGAGGCAGATGGTGCGCAAGGATAGATGGCAAGTAGTGATGAAGGAGACCACCCCCAAGCCTGTGGGGGCTCCGCGTGTGACCAAGTATGGCATTCATAGCGATTCGGGCCGCGGTGCCCACACCCCTGTCACAAGGACCTCGATAGCTTACACCATCCATTCCATCCCATGTTCCCCTCCCACTGAGGACTTATGCTCACGTGACGCAGTCACGTGTCTATTAATTAATTATTTAATTAATAATTAATTAATTCAATAGCCAATTAACTAAGAACATACCTCCGTGGGGAGGATATGTAATGTACATATCCCTGAGAATGAGGACATGTAACACATATCCCTGATTTTTTTCTGCCTACTCCTGGCGACAAGGTCACCAAGCCCAACTGGGAATGGCTGCTTCAAGAACCGGAGGCGTACTTGAAGGCAGTCATCATGTGCAGCTACCTGCGCTGCTACGCCCAGGACTTCACCCAGATTGGCTACGTTGGCCTCAGGAGCCTTCTGCATGAGCACAGACGGGCAGCCACAGCAGCTGCAGCATCCTCGCAAAGCGGCACCTCGCCCAGCACGGACTCCATCCGAGCTGCAGTGGCGGACAGCTGGCGCCGATGGCTGAGCAGCTCGATCGCCGCCCTGAACGCCCCTGACGGCGGCCCACCCAACACTCTATCGGCCAAGGTCAACAACATTGAAGCCAGAGTCACACTTAAGCTCATAGTTGTCTCACTAATTAAATACAGTTGTCTCTTTGCAATTTACTGCCAAGACTTAAGTCATGCCATTCAAGCCCTGGGAATGCTCAGATGGTGGACGAGCTGCGCCAGCTTCTTGAAAGCTGCCTGCACATGCTCAAGCTGTCTCCGCAAGCCACGGGGCTTTTTGCCACTGAACATCCTTAGGCTTGGAAGCTCCTGTTGCGTCAACCTTGGACGGTCCGGCAGCGTTGTTGAACTTGCTAATTGCCAGCTGTGCTGCGCCAGAGGCGATAGTGGTGAGCCCGCCAGCAGGGATGGGCACTTACCCAGCCGCTGCCTTCCCTTTCTTGGTGGGGGCATAGGCTTGGCACCAGAGCTAGGCTTGACTGCTTGCCTGAGGGTAGCTCGTACTCGTTACCGTTGCCAGAGCTAGGCTTGCCTGAGGGTAACTCGTACTCGTCACCCTCCTCGTTATCTTCATCTGGTGTCGAAAAAGGAAGGATGTTGACCGGGTCCATTCTTTCTCAAGGGACCCTGAGGAAAAAGTTTTGCATGCAAACACACCATGTTTCCAGGGAACGAGGGATGTCAGTGCACAGACATGCAGAAAAAACTGAAAGAGATCGAAGCTGGATGGACTATGATGCCATGTTTTTGGACATCTCGTGCTGCACCTATGTGTCATGCCATGCCATGCCATGCCATGCCATGCCATGCCATGCCATGCCATGCCATGCCATGCCATGCCATGCCATGCCATGCCGAACTCTACGTAGGCCAAGCACCCGATACATTTGCGGTGGGCCAGAGAAAGCTGTCGGATACGCGTAGGTCACATCGCTATGGGCATGTAGGTAGCATGCGCCGATTTTGGTCTGCTTTGCTGAGCACCAAAGCGCTTCTGTACTGGTCAGAAACCAAAAGTTACATTTGTTTAATGGCGACATCATTAAGGTCAAGGAGGTATGTGAAGGGAATAAGGAAATTGGATAATGTGAAAATACAAGTAACATGAAATGAACGTCATGAAGGTTATGTAGGAAACAACGGGAAATGGGATATCGTGAAGTTAGCAGAGGTGCAGAGGGTTAAATAGACAATAAGACAAATATAAGTCAAGGGTACTTGACATGCAGGAACCATGCTTGTCTAGGATATCAGAATAGCAGCGTCGTGCTCGTCAACTCGGACTTGGGAGCCGCAGCCTCCTTGACGAGGAGCACCTTCCCGCCCGATCGCTTTGTGCGTCGCTCTCAGACGGTGTGTGAGCTAATTAATGAAGAGCCACATACAAGGTGATGTAAAGAGCCATTTACAATGCACACTACCTGGGCCTTGGGCACCGCTGCCCCTCAACACGCGGCTTCTTTGCTTCCCTCTCATTCTCCGAGTCCTCCTCCGAGCCCTCCTCCGAGCCCTTCTCCAAGCCCTCCTCGGAGCCCTCCTCCGAGCCCTCCTCCGAGCCCTCCTCCGAGCCCTCCTCCGAGCCCTCCTCCGAGCCTCCCTCCGAGCCCTCCTCCGAGCCCTCCACCAAGGCCTCCGAGTCTTCCTCGTACTTGGCTGCACCGACTGCACCACATGCAGTAATTGCAAGACAGGCATGTACCCCCCCCTCATTCCATCGCCATCAGGGAGACTAGCCCTTTCATCTGAGCTTCCAGAGCACCGCAGATACGTGGCACGCAACATGGTCAGTTGAAATCAACACCAGGCTGAAAGTCCCATTTACATCCGTTTTATATCCTTGCTACCATCCTGCAAATTTGCAATGTCGTAGACATACAAACTGTTATTCACATGGAGTAGTTTGAGCGGAAATAGCCACGCTCATCCCCCAGGGCGTACAATGATCCCAAATTGTGATTCGCCTCCTCTGAGTTTCCACGAGAATGCAAGCCACCCACAGTTCCCGCTTTGCGACGCACACATGTGCGCCCTGGAGAGGTTCAAAGGCTGTTCAAGCGATGCCTTGACATTGAAAAGGTGTGTAACAAAACTACGTAACTTCATGTTGTCTCGCCCAGTCAAGATCCTAGCTGTATGATAGTACCCACCTTCGCGCAGATTGATCCTCATTGAGAACAGGAGGTCGTCGTCCACACTGTTCGCCCCGCTGTGGCCGGTGCCAAACACGTCGCTGTAGATTTGTTTCTTCCACTCGAGCCGGGATTCAAGGGCTTGCATCTGCGGGATGGGCAGGCTCAACGCCTGGCTTCGCCTCAACTGCGACAGACAAGGAATGTGTGCACGCCTTTTCCAACGTCATGAGCTGTTTGGCACGCATGGTGAGGCACCGTACGGCTATACAGATGATTAGGTGGCCAACGCCTAATAGTACTAGTTTAGCTTAGACTAGATGGCAGCATTTGTAGCCCCTACTTGGCGCAACAGCCCCCCAGGTCCCCTTGGATTCTAAGCGCAGCCATTGGCGGCAATAAGAAGCGCCGTACTCCTAATAACGATAGTACATACCTACTTCTCCCGCACGTGGTTGCCTTCCTGTGAGCTACGCGGCCTGGGAAAACGCCAGGGTTTACCAGAGGCTATGAAAGAGGTTGAGTGAGTAGACAACAAGGATAGAGCGGAAGCGCCAGCAAGACTGGTGGCGGTGGGTGCGGTGGGGTGGGGTGTTGGGGGGGGGGGGGGGGGGGGGGGGGGGGGGGGGGGGGGGGGGGGCGGCGGTGGGATTAAACCTGTCCAACAATAACACATAGAGGCCGAGGTTATTGTTGCAAAGCGACAAGCTCGAGCATGTCGCCCACGCCCCATTTTTGCCCACAACAATTGCGCGGTTGATGCACGCGCGGTTAGGCGGTGGGGGGGGCAGGTGGGTGGCGGAGGCCAGGGTGGGTGGGTGGGTGGGTGGGTGGGTGGGTGGGTGGGTGGGTGGGTGGGTGGGTGGGTGGGTGGGTGGGTGGGTGGGTGGGTGGGTGGGTGGGTGGGTGGGTGGGTGGGTGCAGGAAAATCTGCCGAGTCACAACACAGCTCGCTTAATGTGACCCAACATGTTTGTGCAATTGCAAAAAATGGGTAGCAAAACCTTTCCACTTGCAAATAAAAACACAGAACTCGGCCTGAGTTGATGGCGGCGCTGTTTACAAAGCCTCTTATGTATGTTGATTATGAGGAGCAGTCAGCCACCCTGCAGCCTGCTCAACGACGATGTTAAGCTGCATGCCTGAAAGAGTGCCCCCATGCAAGTGCCCGGGTACTCACCTTCATGTCCCTGGCAGCCTGGACATCCTTGTGCAACCATCCAGGGACCTTCAGCGGCGCGTCATCAAAGAAGAGTACTAATGCAGCGCATGCCATGCCGAGAGGAAAAGGCTTCAGATCCGAAACAACTTTTTTCACCCAGCCCGCCCAGCCACAAACTTCCGACGCTGCCTTTGTGGATTTAGCCACGGAGGGCCCCGGCTGCGTGGTCTCTTCCACCCAGGCGCGCGCTTCCTCCATCAGTCGCACGTCGTCCTGGAAAGCTTTCTTCACGCCCGCCTGCCCCAGGAAGGTGAACAGCGGCTTGCTGACCGCGATCTTGTGGTGGTGAGCGTGGGGGCCCTCGAGAAGGCCGTCGCGGATGTCAGTCTGGCGCGCTTCAAACATCGTTTGACGCACCAGCCTGGTTTCCTGTGGAGTGAAGAGACCTGCAACAAGGAAAGAGCTGTGAACAGTTGTCAGCAAACTGGCCAGACAAGGAGTCAACAAGAACTCATGTAACACTGCACATCAAGGGTTCCCTTCTGCTCTTTTACACTGATTTCAGCAAATCAATTGATGCCCAGTTTTCTGCGTGTCGTAGTTGGGGGTTGGTCCTATTGCCTCATAATTTGTTGGTGGTCCCTGCTGTAAGCTGGTTAAGTCTAACAGGCACAAAAACCCATCTGCCTGCTTGCCAGCGATGCTATGACAGGATAGCTGCAACCAATGTTCATATGCATTTTCTACCCGTTGGATTTTTATAATGTCGGTAGAGCACAACAAAAAACCAGTCTAATTAATAAAAGGATGCCCCACATAGTGCCAGAAAGTGAGTGCTGCCTGCACTTGCAGTTCAATGAGTGCGCCTGCACTTGCAGTTCAACAGGATTCTAGGAAACACATCGTCATTCAAACCTAGTAAACCAACCCAAATAGGCTGCCACCTAACCCAAGTATCAATCAGACAACCAGCGCAGGCCAGAAATCTGGAGAATCTGAGCCATGGTAGCTCGAGCCTGCCGTTATCCTATCCACGTCCATTGAGTCGTTCCGGATGATGGAGATGAATGGAGTTAAATATGTGTAGCCTTTTCCGTCAAAATTATGGCTGGCTAACGATCAGAGCGAGACCTAGATTGTTAAGCTAAAAAACAAAGTCGTGGGACCAGTGAGTTTGCTTCTAAAGGCCAGGGGTGGTCCAGTTGTAGGCACCGCTGCTGCGATCTCTCCCCCGCCATTCGTAGGAGGAATCACCCAAAATGGAAGTGAATACCCTCCCTTAAATACGAAGAACTACCCTCAATGGATCTACCATGAGTAGGTCATGTCAGTCATTATGTTAGCCATGCCATGCCTTTGAATATCCAAGCATATCTGATCACATGAAAATAGGCTCGGGTGGGTTGATATGGGTTGATATGGGTCGATATGGGTCGATATGGGTTGATATGGGTGTTGATATGGGTTGATATGGGTTGATATGGGTTGATATGGGTTGATATGGGTTGATATGGGTTGATATGGGTTGATATGGGTTGATATGGGTTGATATGGGTTGATATGGGTTGATATGGGTTGATATGGGTTGATATGGGTTGATATGGGTTGATATGGGTTGATATGGGTCGATATGGGTTGATATGGGTTGATATGGGTTGATATGGGTTGATATGGGTTGATATGGGTTGATATGGGTTGATATGGGTTGATATGGGTTGATATGGGTCGATATGGGTTGATATGGGTGTTGATATGGGTTGATGTGGGCAGATGCGGGGTGACATAGGTACCAAAGGCCCAATATGGTATTTAACAAGCGCTGCCAGAAATCATCATGTTTCTACCGCATCAAACCAGCACACACAACACAATTTTTCCGTTGAGAGGACTACAGTGGATTCTACCGCAAGCGCCGTGTTGATCGAGCAGACTTTTATACTCGTAAATTGTGCTGCTCCTTCAGAGGTTGCGGCAGGGGCTCGGCCAAATAAGCGAAGGCTAACAACTGCTGGTTCCAAGGCAGACAGAGCCGAGCTGTGAAATATATATAATCTTTTTTAAAACTGCTGAGAGCAATGGGTATCCAAACAACATCCCCAGCGAGCATGCAGGAGGCTGCACAGGAAGCCACAGCAGATCAAGCAGGAGGGAGCACTACCATCCAGGGCCTTGCAAGTCAGCTTCTGGCATTCTCAACACACACCATGCCTGCGCTTGGCCAGCCTCCTCAGCTCCTTGATGGCGCTGACGACTGTCCACTCATGCTCCGCCAAGCGCCGGATCAGCACTTCCTTTGTGGCAGCCACGTTCATGCTCGCCAACATGCCCGGAAACCTCCGCCTGCAAACCCACTTGAGCTCTTCCAGCGACAGGCCAAAGGCCTCCCAGACAGCCTTGATTTCTCCCGGGCTCTCCAGCAGGCTTTGCACATAGGCTGCTTTCTTCCGCGATTTAAATCTCAGATTAGCCCTTGTCTCCCGGCACTGGCGTTCCAGCAAAGGTTTTGTGGCGAGCTCCAGCCCAAAGCGAGCCGACCACAGAGTATCGGGCAGTGCCGCGCTCCCCCATTTGAACCGCTTGGCAATTTCGAGCTGCAAGGCTCCAGGGCCCTCGGCAGCTGTCCCTGCAGGTCCAGCGTTGCCTGCCGAGGGGCCGCCGGACATGCCGCCCGCCGGGATGGATTCCTGCCATTTGGGTGCCAGGGGTAGTAATCTGCATCCTGCCGTTAGGTGAGGATCAAGTAAATGGGCGTGTCGAGGATTCAAGTCACACCACCGTTGTTCAAGATAGCTCTCCAGTGCTCACAAGCACGTACTGCCGCTATGCGAGCTTTAGATTATAACTAAAAAGTGCAGTTATTTACTATAACTTTATGATCATAAGTTTCTTTATATTCTAAGAAGACGTGCTACAAGTATGCGAACTTATCTGAAAGAAGGCACACACTTCGCAGTTCAGGATAACCCTTCGTTGCGCTGTGCAGCTGCACGGCAAGCGAGTATGCACCTACACAGGAACAGCCAGCTTACCCAACAATTTGTCATGCCCACGGACTGCATTTTTGCCAACATTGCCAAAGGGTTCCGACCATGATGCTTGTTTATGAGGCTTTCAGCAATTGTTGGGGACAAAAGCCGGCCGTTGATTTTGCCACCATTCGAGCTGTCCTACTTTCCAAAGACTTAACCAAGGACTTTCTTCTAAAATGTAGTTTTGCCAAACCCGTGCACCACAACCCCCACTGTCCTTTGAGGCAAACAGACGTCCCCTGCCAGGATTATTCACTCAAACAAGCGAGTTTTTCACAAATATAACCAAAGCACAGTTCTCGAGAACATCTTATTTAAATCAATTAAGTGCCCCATCGGCCGGTTGGGAGGTTACGCAACGTAGCCTCCATACATCCACCACTATACTACAGTACTTGAAAAGGAAGTGGGCTGCGCAGCTGAAGGTTTCAGAATCTACACATGGATCTTTTCTGACAAACACGTGGATGCCAACGCATGGCTGAATGGGCCATTTTCTCTGCCACAGAAATGCCACGGCAGTAATGTGTCGAGCACCAGGGGCACGGTGTTTGAATTAATATTCCCGGCAGCTCGAGAGGTTTGTGCACGTTGTCTCTTTCTATAATGTAGTAGTTACTAGTGCATGTGATATAATAAATCACATCTTTTTCTAGTATAACGTTCTTCTACCACAAATTAAGGTGCCTGGAAAATTTGGCTATAAAACCCATCTCTGACTGGTACAAAGGTTTCCCGACATGCGAGAAAAGTGAAGGCAACTCATGTGGGCATTGGTTATCGTAACTCAACTGATGGGCAAGTTACGGTACCTGGCTACCACTACAGGGCAGCTGCATGCTCTTTACCCTACGACATTCATGCATGCAGCTGGTGGGCAGGTGGGCGGGCAGGCAGGAAGACGGCGGCAGTGTAAGTTCAAGAGTATATGTAAACGGAAAATATGCTGCAGTATAAGCGCAAGGACCAAAGTGCACAGGCGGGCATCAACGTTACCAGGTAATCTCATTTCAATTTGGAAAAAAAGCTGTGTGTGTGGGGGGAGAAGAGATGAAGGAATACAAATGCCTGCTTCAATCTCTTATGGGAGCAACTTGACGGCTCGCATCCCATTCTTAATTGAGTAACCAACCTCGTCTTCGCCACGCTTGTGCCCTGCGCCGCTTGAGGTCGAATCTGGGCCTGTCTGGGCTGCATGCAGGCAAAGAGTATGACAAAGTGCGGGCAGTCTTACAAAAACAGGCTTGTGAAAACAAACCGAGAAGCTCAAAAGTATGCTCGCTTACCATGCGCAAACAAAACTCAGGGTGCTATGTCTGGCATGTGAGATAATCAGAAGCTGACTAACAAGACTTTTGGAATCTAAGAGTTCACCCCCAAAATGACCCCTGGGAACCCTCTTTCACCATGATTCAATGCCACGGCTTTTTTTCGGAAGAGTCACCATGCATGCCTGGATGCTGTATCACTCTTCACATGCCTTGGGTTCTTTAAACCAGGCAGGCACACCAATTCTCCCAAATCTGTCGTGTACGCACACGTGTGCCCTGGATAGGTTCCACGGCTGTTCAAAGGCACTGCGCTGAAAACGGGAGCGACGTGTGGAAAGACTGCGTCATCTTGCTTCGTCCAGTCAAGTTCCTAGCTTCACCGCACCTACCTTGCTCCAGCTTTGCTGCGATGGTATCCAGCAGCTTCTCTTCCGCACTGTTCGCCCCACTGTGGTCGGCGCCAAAAACGTCATCGTGGATTTGTTTCTTCCATTCAAGCCGGGAGTGAAGGGCTCGCAGCCGCGGGATGGGCAGGCTCAACATCCTTTTTCGCTCCAACTGCAAGAGACAAGGAATGCGTGCACGCCTTTTCCAATGTAATAAGCGTTTGTACAGGCATGCATCAACAGCTGGCGAATGTAGCAGGCGCTTCCATGCTGGTGCCTCAGGGCCCGAGCAAATGCCAAATCCTCGCAGCCTGAACGGCAGAAAAAACAACGCAGTAAACCGTGCTTGGCTGTCTTGTAGCGAGCATTTGCCGTCCCATAAGCAACATTGTGCACACAAACACAAGGCAAACACCATGCGGTGAATATCGGATGTCTTGTGTAAGTTTTTAGAAGTGGTACGAGAGAGACTACCGCAGGCGGCTGGGACAGCCGCCGGGTTTTAAGTCCAGCCGGTTGCGCGGATGGCAGGCGTTAGACAAGTCATAAATTTAATAAGGGAAATAATCGTGGGCCGGCTGCCCTCGGTCATGCAGGTCACGCGCAGCTAGTGTTAGGCTCCAGTACAGAATGCACAATATTGCTGAGAATCCGGCGTCACGTGTTTGTGAGGTGACGGTCGCCACTTGTCAGTGGCCATTTCTTGTGACGAAAGTACTATTGTGGCAAGCCCTAGTGGGCTTTGAATAAGGCATAACAATAGCTCAAAGCTATTGAATTTTGTAAGGGGTTTGTGACACAAGTTAGACGTGACACAGAAATCGAATGGCGTTCGTCAACGGCTATTCTTCTAGGCCGAAGGGGAATATAGCAAAATGTAGTTTATCGTCCAGGTAGTTTCTTTCCCCCCCACCCCCCCACCCCACCCCCCCCACCCCTCCGCCCGCCCGCCCGCCCGCCCGGCCCCCTCCCCCCCCCCCCCCCCCCCCCCCCCCCCCCCCCCCCCCCCCCCCCCCCATCCCCCACCCACCACCCACCACCACCACCACCACCACACCACCACCACCACCACCACCCCACCCATCCACACCTTTTTCGCTGTTGATCGGGGGCATGCATGCACTACGTGCTGATTGCTTTCTTATTCGGTTCCACCTTGCCACGCATTCGTGATGGCCCAGTCTACTAGTTACTTCAATGAAGACTGGTGATTCTTGGGAGTGAACGGGTGTAAAAGATTTTAGCAACAATCATAAAAGCCCCATGCAAACGCGAAGTGCTAGCATATACTCACCTGCATGTCCCTGGCAGCCTGGACGTCCTCACACAGCCATTTAGGGACCAGCGGTGCGTCATCGAAGAAGAGCGCTAATGCGGCGCATGCCATGGCGAGAGGAAAAGGCTCCAGCTCCGAAACAGCGTCTTTCACCCACTTCGCCCAGCCATAGGTGTCCAACGCTTCTGCTGTGGGACCAACGGAGGGCCCCGGCTGCGTGGTCTCTTCCACCCAGGCGCGCGCTTCCTCCATCAGTCGCACGTCGTCCTTGAAAGCTTCCTTCACGCCCGCCTGCCCCAGGAAGGTGAACAGCGGCTTGCTGACCGCGATCTTGTGGTGGTGAGCATGCAGACCAGTCAGTAGGTCGCCCCGGATGTCACTCTGACGGGCTTCAAACATCACCTTTATGACTACCTCGGTGGCATCCGCTGGAGTGGCAGCACCTGCAACAAGGAAAGAGCTCTGTACAGGTGTCAGCAGCCCTGCCAGAGAGAAGATAAGTTAACAACGTACACTTTGGGAAAACGTGAACACGGTAGCCGGACGTGCTTCTAGAGTTTTCAATTATGTGGTGATAGTAATACTGCACCTACAGCCAAATCTGTTCATGGTGCAAATGCCATGAAATGCTTGCTGCCTGGGCACCGGTCTGAGGTCTCACCAACCGCCTGGCATCCTCCTGACATCTCTTGCTGCCCATCTGTCTTGTACTCCGTAGTCCAGGAAAATAAAAAATGGCTGCTAGATTATAGCCCTTATGTCATCCATTCCTGGACATGTCCACTGCAGTTAGACAGCAATCCCTGCCCACCCGCCCGCCCGCCCGCCCGCCCGCCCGCCCGCCCGCCTGCCCGCCCGCCCGCCCGCCCGCCCCCGCCCGCCTGCCCGCCGCCCGCCCGCCCGCCCGCCCGCCCGCCCGCCCGCCCGCCCGCCCGCCGGCCTACCAGGCACGTGGGCAGGTGGATGAACCAGCGGACGGGCTCACAGGGTGTTGGGCTGCTGCAAAAAGCAAAATAGTTGCATTGAGGCATCATGCTATTGTGTGCATGCCAAGGGGAGCGCTTTTGGGGCAGTAAACGATGACCAGCATGCCATTCTCTGCTAAGGCCTAGCTGCAGATCAAGGGCACATTTGGGATGGTGCAACGCATGCACTGTAGAGAGAGACTGCAGTGCAGTACGACGTGGGGGTGGCAGGTGGCTCATGGCGCGGCCATGTGAGGCAAGGCATGGGCACCTGCAATAGCAAGCTGTCACATATGCATGGCACGCTGGTGCATGGCATGGTGTACTATCTGGTAAGATAGCGATATCGACCTGTTACACGGAACTATGACAATCAGTAAGGTATTATTGGCACGCACTTAGCCCGTGCTCGGCAAGGCTTCTCAACTTCTTGATACCCTGGACAACTTCCGATTCCTGGTCCACCAAGCACTGGATGAGCTCCTCACGCGTGGTTAAGTCATGCGTGCCAGGTAACAGGCCCGGAAGCTTGTGCCTGCAAACCCACTTGAGCTCTTCCAGCGACAGGCCAAAGGCCTCCCAGACAGCCTTTATTTCTCCCGGGCTCTCCAGCAGGCTTTGCACGTAGTCTTTCTTCAGCAAGTTGGGCCTAAGATTAGCCTTTGTCTCCCGGCACCGGCGCTTGAGCGAAGATGGTGTGGCGAGCTCCAGCCCAAAGCGAGCCGACCACAGAGTATCGGGCAGCGCCGCTTTTACAAACTTGAACATCTCAGCGATGCTTAGGTGGCAGGGCCCAAGGCTTGCAGGGACTACCCCTGCAGGGCCACCCCTGCTGCCATCCTGCGAGGGCCCTCCCGACAGGCCAGGTGCCGACATAGGATCCTGCCACCTGAGTGCCAGGGGGCCTGCGCCAGCGCACACGTGCAACATTATTACAGCCACGAAGCAGAAGAAAGCTTTTGTTAGTTTATCCGTTAGAGGATCCTGTAGATGCCTTAATAATATTGCAAATGATGTTTGATCGAATTCTATCTAACGGTATGTACGTCGACGTGCCTTGAAGATTAAAACTGCTAGATGCACGCGCTGCCACAGAATAAAGGGATCCTAGCGGGTGGGTCTGTCCATCTGCCCGCAGTGCCACTCAAGATAAGTCATCAAGCAAGCAAGCAAGCATGCACTGTGCCAGCCGGTGGGCGCGTTAGTAAAATTCCGAGTAGTCGGCATTTTGTCACAGCTCGGCAACAATGCAGCTCGGGAATCTCAATAAATCTAGTACTATTATTAGATTAATATTACCGTACCATTTGTGTTGCCCCATATTTTCCTCTTACCTGTAAGCAAGGGATCGCCTAAATGACCAAGCCTGTGAATACCGATGATAAATTAGATCCTCTTTCTGAGGGGAAGCTTCGAATTCTTGGGCTGGCAGAAAGTAATCGAAGGAGCGATCGAGATTTAGTTCAGATCCGACAGCGCAGCCTTCCCAAGCGCAGCAGTGACATCACCCTGCTGGGCGTACGTATACTAAGGCGGTCGAGGCTCAGGCCTATGCAGACGGCGACAGGCTGCAGCTCTCCATTATTGATAAGACTCAGTGACTGCAGTGCACTAGCAAGCTAGTGTGCATGCCACTAAATAGCTAGAGGTACGCTCCGTGATCAAGCGCGAATCAAAGAAAGCCGGCGAAAATTCACCAATAATAATCACCCCGTAAATTATTATTTCGTTGAACCAGCTGGTGGAACCGTTCTCCATACATTTATATTTGGATGTGATTATTGCGGAGACCATGCAGAGTTGCAGACCCATATTCCGCTTATGAGTTATGACTCATGAGTTACATGTAAAATATGCCACAAATATTGATACTGATATGGCACGGGTCTTCAGTCGTCACTGTCATGTTTTTCGTCCGCCGGTTGGTACTGTACAGTAAAAATGGGTCGACGTAAAATATGTGGTGGACCCTGCGTGCTTTTATTTTGTGGTCCAGGAATCTAGATACACCCAGTGTAACTTCAGCAGTCACTGCACACAACAGCTTATGTGAACCCCTGCAGGTGCACGAGGTACCAGGCGGTGAGGCGGCAATCGGCAGTCGGCAGGCAATTTGACTGACTCCAGGACCACTCTCGTCCACTCTTTTTGCGGGCTACGGTACCATCCTGCTGCCACGTGTACCGGCTACCCGCTGTCACGCTGCGAGCAACATATTCGAATCATACACAGCTGGAGAGTGGAGGTTAGAGACGACGAAATTCCGATATCGATGGCTGCCTTGAAATCCTGTCAAGGCATTCTAACGCCCCCCCGGAAAGTCGTCGGAGGTCTGCATTGAGGCGTGCAAGCGCCAAACAGTGATTTAACGATGGAGTAGCGCTAGTACAACGCTGTTATCATTTTTGTCGAGCTGGGTGTATGTGGTTTTTTCTGTGTGTTCATGCGGACTTGCGGACTAATTAGAAGTAATTTGCCGACGTACTGCAGCAGCAACTAGGCGCCCCTGATCATGATCATGATGATCATGCCTGCATTGCTGCATGATATATATATATATATATCCACTTATAGAGCTTGCAGGCAAGGCCAGTCATGTAAAATAATCTTCTAGATCTGAGCTCACGGCAAGTTGGGTCTGTAACAATTGCTATGCATGGGCGCGGCCTGCAGGCCGTCGGCATCGATCATCATGGTCTTACATGTCGACGTTCGCTGAATGGCCGCCTGCCATGCAGAGCTGCACTTATATTATATATAATCATATTGATATTCAGCTGCAGCATGTCGACCAACTAACCCAAGGTCAATTAGGCAGCCTGACATGCATATGGCGGGTACTGGCGAGCTCTACTGGCGGTACTTCTCCTCCAGTTTAATTAAGCGTCCCATGAGACACAGCTGCCGTTACATAAACAACAGACAGATCATCAGTAATTGCTGATATCGATCCCATTCCTGAATATCCCTGATCCGTTGTCGTGGTACGTTATACTCGCATCGATCCGGGTACATGCATGTAGTACAGCTGGCTCATGGCTGTCTGCAGATCATCCCATGAAGAACGATCAGCATGAGGGGCAAAGCAAGGGCGAGGACGTCGCCGTCGCTCCCACGTCAGACGACCATCATGAAGATTGATCATTGCAGCGCCGGCAATAACCATAATTGAGCCGGTGCGTACCTGCTCGATTCTACTAGGGCTCCTGGTAAACCTTGATCTGGTGGCACTTCGATGAACCGAAAGCTCAGCCGATGAGGTTTAAGTTGCTTTATGCGAAGTTGTGGGGCCGGGATTTCTCGGAAGCGTTCGTCGCAATCACATAAGAGTTGATAGGTTGCACATATTCGACTGATCATGCATGCTGAATACTACCTTAGTGCTTATACCCCTGCCTTCATATGGCTGGATGCTGGCCAATATATATATAGTAGTATATATATATATGAGACGCTGCATGAATAATGCTAGCTGATCTCCGGCGGTGAAGCATCAACGTCGCAAGCCCCTGCAGCCACTAGGTGCACTGGTGTCCTATCTAGCTAGGTACCTGGCGCCGCGCGTAACTTTCACAGTGCACCGTGAACCTCGACGTTCGATTTCTCGCTTTTAATAATGTTCCGTTGCCCTGTCGCAGGACGAATGCCCACCGATGGAGGGAATCCAGAGACCGTGCTGCTGTCAGCATCGCACCCATGAACTCGGGAGCTTGGAGCGGAGGCTAGATGAGATCAGCGCCAGCAAGCTGGACAAATGCATCCGTCACCGTGAGGGGCAGGAGTTAGAATGCGGTGGGATATATTGCTTGAGAACACTGAAAGCTTGGAGCAATGAATTGCTTGGTTCATTAGAAAATAGGTTTACCCTTTATCAACGTTCCTCTCACCGGCTGCGCCGCCAGTGACCGTTGGGTGCAGACCGTTGGCCCGAGGCCGCACGATGACAGGTAGCTGCCTAGTCACTGCATCGTGCGATCACAAATCAATGCACGCTGCAGTACGGTCCCTATCTAGGATACTCTAGTACCGTCCAATGACAGGACACTACGTATACTGGGTACTGACATCTGTCACGTACCTCAGTACCCAAAGTACCTATCTAGGGAAACGTATGCGACTCGACTAGCATCCTATCTGCATAGCCCACGTGGTATTTATATTCACATACCAACGTGGGTTTACAAGGCTTATTCATACGTTGTATTCACAATGCCTTTGAGACTTAGTCTACAGCAAAGCATGGAGACTAACTCCAGTATTGTTTTATTATTTATTTCTTAATGCAGGTCTGCACCCCCAACATTATTGTTATTGTTTTTAAGTTGATTAGGGGTACAAAAGAGACATGGCTGGTTGAGCCAGGTTGGTTACAGCTGGCTGTTCTGGCCAGGTGTTATATTGCACATTAAATAAGGTGTACACAGCTGGCTGGTTTGGCCAGGTACTGAAGCACACATTAAGTAAATGGATACAAAGCTTGTGTCCTCAAGCTGCAAATGGATACAAATCTGACCTAGCCAGCACTCACACCCCACAACGAATGTGTTGAATTTTATGGCGCCCAGCAGCTATCGCTGTGGTAAGGGGGTGTGGTGGTTGTGTACTGTGCTATGGCCAGTCATTTATTCAAACACTGACTCTGATATCATAGGGGTTCATGTTCTGAAAGAGGAGCTGGTACTGTTGGCCAGCAGCATCCCGCAGCTTCGTGAGAGCGTCTGCTGGGTTGTCCTCATCATCCACATGAGTCCAGCTGGAAAAGTAGGTTGCCTCCTGTTTGAGGATCACCCAATCCAGGTCAGTGTGGACAGCAGCAGAAACAGATTTCTTGGTTAGAAAACTGATCACAGATTGGCTGTCAGTATAGAGATGTGAGATGACATTGCATGTGCTGCCTGCCTGGGTTTGTAGCCAGGTGAGCATGTGCTGCAGGGAACGAGCATGCAATGCAGCAGACACCACAGCACGACATTCAGCTGAGTTGCTGCTGCCAGGTTTTCTGCGGTGTAGCCTGCTGTACCAGGAAGTGAGGGACATGTAATCTGACCTGTTGGTGAGAAAAAACAGCCCTGATTCCCGTGCCCCCATCTGATTGATTGTTCTGCTCTCCATGGAGCTGTCCATGACACTGTGTATGTGGATGTCTTCCATCAGATTCAGGCCATGGAGGATGAGGGGGGGCAGTCATGGATCAACTTCCTGATGTGACTGCATTTGATTTGACTAGAACATCATGGGTGACCCTGCTGATGACAGCTAAGGGAGCCCCACAGATGGCTGACCACCACCCCAGTTTGCCCTGAACAGTGGCACACATGTGTAAGGGGAGGCAGGTGTGATGCAGCAGATCTAGACAATCTTGAATATATTCTGCAGGAGGAGAGAGAGAGCAGACCCATTGATCTGGCTGCCTGTGCAGCTGCAACATGATGCCACAGAACTGGATGGGGGTTGTGCTCAATTCCACCTGTTTGCCAATCTCATATGATTCCTGGACCTGCTGAATAAAGGTTTCCACCTCAGCTCTAGGCCCACAAATGAGTTGGTCATCTCCATGCCACACAAAGAACAGCAGTCCAGAGGGGGTGGGTACAACAAAAAAGCATGGGTCCAGGTCATCATACGTGGCCTTGAGCTTTTTGAATACTTCCTCTGCTGAGTCTCTGAAAATTTTTGGGGCACTGACAAGCCCTTCCACCCCAATGTTGATGATAAGGTGGGGCTCATCAATGTAAGGTTTCCACACAGCTGGGGTGTCTACCACGTACACCTTCCCTTTCCACACAGATTCAGCCTTTTCTGGGTCCCCCCTGAGGAAGGCCCTTTTAATGTCAGTGGCTTTGCAGACATAGTCTTGGCCTGCATTGAGGTTGTGGAGGAATAGGGAGAGCATGATCCTGAGTGAGGTTTGTTGCAGCCCAGGTGTGTATGTTTCCCCTTTTGGCAGTGTGGAGTCCCCTTTAATTCTGTGACACATGGTCTGGCATGGAAGATTGGGGAGCCCACTTTTTGTGGTTTTTGTTTGAGAACAAATTTTAATCTGAGCTTTTTGGCTCCCTCTGGCACGTCCCATGAAGGGGTGACAGGCGGTTTGTATTGAGGGTTTTTGGGGTTGGGCAGGACCCATTCCTGCCTGGCTTGGTGGACAATGGCCATCAGCCACTTGGTAAACCCTTTTTGTGTTTTGCATTCTTGTATGACGTGGGAGATTTGGTGGGGTGAGTGCATGGCTATGTCCCACTTACCCAGCCCAAAGGCTGAGGGATGGAGGAACTGGCTGTGCACTAACTTGTCCAGATCAGGGATCTCCCCTGGTGCATACTGAGTGTTGACTGCCTTGATGACAGCATCCATACCAGGGACAATACTGGAGAGAGGGATTTTAAAGTGGTCCAGAGGAACTGCACCCACCCCTGTGACACTGAGCTCATTAGCTGAGATAAGCACCCCAGGATAGGATACAAAAGGTTCCCCCAACAAGGTGTTACCAGAGTACCCCTCCACCACCTGGAAGGGTGTCTGAATACCAAGTATAGGGAGCATCACTTGTCCCACTACATCCAGTGAGCTTTGGCCTGAGAAATCCTGCACCCGTGCCCAAAATGAAGGTGCAATCTCAAGACCAGGGATGGCTTGTGCACTGATCACACTGACCTGTGCCTGAGTGTCTATTGCCAGGGTCCAGGGGTCCTGACTAGTGCACACAGCTGAGACTTTTGCCAACCCTGCGGCCACAGCAGCTTGTTGCTTATGTGACCTGTGTAGTGCTTGCAAGGCGACTGCCAATTTGACCTCAGAGCGGGAGGTTGGCAGACAGGTTCGTGCCTTGGGGCTGAGCTAATGCTTCCAACCCAGCTACCTCGTGCCTGGTTAAGCAATCCCCAGGTTGTGAAGTGGGCCTGGCTTCACTGAGGGTGGAAGGGTTCACAGAGGGTGCTGTGGTGCTGTCAACAGCAGTAATTGGTGGCTCAGAGCTACTGCTGGGCATGCTGGAGTTGCCAGATAGAAGTAGTGAGTCCATGCTTAAAGACTCTTCCCCAGGCACGTCTGCCATGGGAGAATAATACTTCTTAATTCTATGACAGCTCACCCTGTGACGCTTCCCATTGATATTGTGCTTGACCTCCACGGTCTTGCTGTTTTTGGTAAATCCACGGATGGTAACTGGACCTAGCCAAGTTCCAACCTTACCAAAGCTGTTTTCCTTGTAATAGAGAACTTGATCACCTTTTTGGAATACTGGCCTGGAATGGGTTTTATCTTTTTCTGCCAGTTTTGCTGAGGTTTGTGCACGTGCAGTGTTGTACAGTGCTATCACCTCTGGGGGATATACACCTGCCTGCAGGCCTGCTGGGATTACTTCACCCCACGTGGCATGCAAGACAGGTCTCATGTTTAGGGTTGTGCACATTTCATGACACCAGAGTGCCCTGTCACAATAGACCCCTGAAGTAGCATCCTTGGAAGGATTTTTGGCTAGTAGGGTTTTGACAGATCTGATGGTTCTTTCAATGACCCCCTGACCCTCATGATCTTCCAGCCCAGCAATCTCTATTGCTTCACACCCTTCCAGGTCAGTCAGACAAGAAAATTGTTGATCAAGCAAAATTCTGTCAACTGGGTAGAATCTGGGTAAAGCAATCATGAGTGCAACACGTAGCTGCCCTGCAGACATGCCAGGTAGGGGTTCCATTACTGTGAACCTGGACCATGAGTCTTTTAGGATCAGGTAGGGTTGGACATCTTTGTTGATGTGCATCACATCCCCCACTATCATGCCCCTATTGGTGGAAGGAGTTGCAGTATGCCATTTTTGAGGTTTGGGGCTATTGAACTGACATTCTTGACAGTGTTGTCTAGCCAGTTTTACTGCATTCCTGAGTTGTTTTCCCATGCTACTACCCCCCAGCCGTCTGGCCAGTTCCTCAGCCACTGTTTCATGACCCATGGCTAGGTGCAGCTGATGAGCAAGCTCCTTGATATCTATGGAGTTGTCAACAGTAGGGGTTAGTGCTTTTATGTAAGGTTCCAGAACAGGGTGTTGGGAGGACAGTAAGGTTGCTGCCTCAAAATCAATTATGCCCTGGTTGCCATCCCCAATGGTAATGAGATCATCATCCTCAGAGTAATAAGGTGAGAGAACTCACATTGATTTGGTAGCGAGGCCTGTTGCAACGGCTGCCTGGAGGCCCAGGGGATGACGTGCGTGCCAGCAGCCCGGGCAGAGATCCACGTTGGCCAGGGAGTCGTTGTTGGGGCAGTTGTGCCTGCGTGCCCTCGTGGAAGCACCTCAGGCACCTTATGGACCAGGGTTGCCAGGTGGTTGTTGTTGTTGTTGTTGTTGTTGTTTCCCTGCTGGGACCGGTTCTGGCCCTGCTGGGACCTGTTGTTGTTGTTGTTTTGGCCCTGTTGGGACCTGTTGTTGTTATTGCCCTGCTGGGACCTGTTGTTGTTGTGCTGTTGTTGTTGTTGTTGTTGTTGTTGGGGTTGCCATGCAGGGGCACACGGTGCCACGTGTTGCCACGCCCCTGAGAGCCACTGCCCCCTTGGTGGGAGGACTTGTGGGTCTTGGGTGCCCCCCCTGGCTGGCCTGCCCCTTGCGTTTGTGGCCTTGGACACCCTGGACCTTGGGGTCCTGGGCCTGGGTTGCCAGTACCCAGGGGGTCCACTGCCTCCTCGATATAGAGCATGGCAGCTCTGAAGTTGTCCCAGAGGGACTTGAGGCCTGTAAGCAGGGTAGCCAGGACAGAAGGTTGCAAATTAGCTTTTGTTAGCCAGGTGTGGATGAGATACCTTGGTTGGAGCTTGAGAAGCTCAAGGTCTTTCTCAATCATTACCCTGTATGTTTTTGCATCCCCAGAGAGGTTATTCTTGTTCACCTTATATGCAGCAAGCCAGTTGAAACGTTCTACTGCTTCCATGTGGTTATTGGTAAGCACTAGCTGTTTCAGATCAGTGATAAAGGTAGGCCACTGTTCAATGGCTGCTTCAGGTGTCAGGGTACGTTCCTGATAGGTTTGAATCAATGCTCTGATTGCAGGAGATGATTGATGGAATGTGGAGGAGGCCCTGAGAGCCTTAAACTGATGTCTAAGGTTAAGACCTTCCATCCCATACTCCAAAGCAAAAACAAATTGCTTAGCTTGTTCAACAGTGTGACCCTCAGGCAAGCCAGCAATATTGATTTTGGATTCCTTTTTATGAGGGTTAAACACACCTGTGAGAGGGGGGTTGGCCCTCAAGAAGCCGTCGGTTGCTTGTTGCAGGCGGGTGGGGTCCAGGTTGATGGTCCCCCGCTCATACCGCGACATCAGGGCGCGCAGGCCCTCGACAGTTTGCAGCTGGTTAGCTGTTAACTGCTGATCTTGCAACGAGGCCAGCTGGGCCTGGAGAATGGCGAGCTGTTCCAGGACATCCCCGCTCCTTGGGGGGGCCTCAGCAGGCCTGTTGGGTGCCTGTGGCACCTCTGCACCTCCCCCCAGGGCCTCCTGGGGTCCTGGCCACCCCCCCTGGTTGGGAGGGGGCCCCAACCCACAGGGCGAACCTGGGGTGGTGGGGGAGGGGGAGGGGGGGTCATGGTGGCCCGGGGGAGCCCGGGGGTGTCCGGGTAACCCCACTGGGTCCAGCCCCATCGGTGGAGGGGCGGGCAGGGGTGTCTGCCTCTGCTCTCCTCCTGGCCTCCTCCCGCATGAGACGCTTCATCTCCTTGCGTACCTCATGCTCCCGGAGGGCTGCCTGAAAGGCAGCCTCATCCTCGGGTATGTCAGGGAGTGGTTCTCCCATGATCATAGCAGGCCGGACTGGACAGTCCGCCTCTTTGCCCTTCCTCGCGCCCAGGGCCAGCAGTCCCTCCTTGTACTGCAGGGGTTGGGGGGGAGAGGGTTTCTTGCTGGTGGTTTCCAGCGGGGGGGCTTCTTCAGCTACCACCCCATGTTTGGCCAAGATGGCCTCCGTGACCCTGGCTTGGGTGATGGAGGACATGGTTTTAAAGTGTGCTGACCGAGCAAGCTCGGCCAGGTCTTGACTGTCCGCATAGTGCATGGGATAGTCAGCATTTTTTAAGAGGTCACGTAACCGCTGGGTGGCCTCGCGGTACGCGTCCGCCATCGCCTGGTGGGTAGCCAGGCGACGGGCGGCTTCCTCTTCATATTCTTGCCGCTTAGCGGCGAGCCGAAAAGCCGCCTCTCGGCGGACCTCTCGGTCCCGCTGCCGCGCTCGGCGTTCTTCATTTGCCACCAGCGCGGCCTGCTCGACCGCCAGGAGCGCTGGGGTAAGATTGATCTCAGTCTCCCCATCGGGGAGACTGGCAGTGTCGGATACCTCATCGTCGGACATTGGTTGTCCGGCGATGGGTTCCACAGGTTTTCGCACCACCCGTGCGAGTTTAATACTCTCCATGTCCTTCTTCTTGCGAAGAAGGGACGCAGAGGGTCGCCCAAACGTTAGCTCAATGTGGTTATGTCCCTGGGCGAAAGGGACATTAAGGTTTGATGTGGCGGGACGAAAGGTAATCGTCCCGTCCGGTGCCACCGAGGCCGTCTGACGGGGCATACGCTCCCGAAGAGATGGCAACGTGGGGCCGGACTGTGGAGCCTCAGTGGGGTTTACCACCGAGGTCTCCGCAGCCATGGCCGCGCCAGCCGTGGTTGCGGCTGGGGCGGCCGCCGGAGTCGAGGGTAAGCCGGTCTCCCCGGGGGGAGCCGTCTCGGCCTCCGGCCTCGCAGGGGAGGGGGGTAGGTCGGTCGGCTTTGCAGCCGCCGTCCCCTCGTCCTGGCAACCATTGTGAGTCTTTTTGTTCTTTTTCTTTTTCTTGGAAATGGCCGCATCGCCAGCC
Organism: Mesostigma viride; assembly: GCA_009746045.1. Classification (NCBI taxonomy): domain Eukaryota; kingdom Viridiplantae; phylum Streptophyta; class Mesostigmatophyceae; order Mesostigmatales; family Mesostigmataceae; genus Mesostigma; species Mesostigma viride. The sequence continues at coordinate 10,485 of RPFO01001130.1, read as the reverse complement.
GGCTTCTTGTTGTTGTCTCTGGGCATCCGCCGATCCTGCCCATCATCATCCTCGTTGTAGGTAAGCTTCTTAGCGACATTCTTGTTCGTGATAGCCATGGTAGCAAATAAAATTCAAGTTAGAATGCGGTGGGATATATTGCTTGAGAACACTGAAGCTTGGAGCAATGAATTGCTTGGTTCATTAGAAAATAGGTTTACCCTTTATCAACGTTCCTCTCACCGGCTGCGCCGCCAGTGACCGTTGGGTGCAGACCGTTGGCCCGAGGCCGCACGATGACAGGTAGCTGCCTAGTCACTGCATCGTGCGATCACAAATCAATGCACGCTGCAGTACGGTCCCTATCTAGGATACTCTAGTACCGTCCAATGACAGGACACTACGTATACTGGGTACTGACATCTGTCACGTACCTCAGTACCCAAAGTACCTATCTAGGGAAACGTATGCGACTCGACTAGCATCCCTATCTGCATAGCCCACGTGGTATTTATATTCACATACCAACATGGGTTTACAAGGCTTATTCATACGTTGTATTCACAATGCCTTTGAGACTTAGTCTACAGCAAAGCATGGAGACTAACTGCAGGAGGGTACTGGTTCATCTATAGCTAAGCAAATTTGGGAGCCGGTGCAGGGCCGGGCGCAGGCATTACGAGACTTTTTCATGCAATTAAGTAATACAGGGGCTCAAATGCAGCGTGGTGGCACCAGCACTACAGGAGCTGATGTCGACCATTGCCAAATAGTTCAGGTGTTGCGGACGCAGGTAGAGTTCTGGAAGGCGCAAGCACAGGCGCAGGCACGGCGGGGATTCAAGGCATTGCGAGCGAGGGCGGAGGAACTGCGGTGCAGCCAAGCCAGGGCATCCACGGCGGAAGACGCTTTGATTGAAACGAGAGCTCAGCTGGCGGGCTGGAAAGACAGGGCTGGAGAGTCGGAGCGCCAGCTGGCAAAAACAGGGGAAATGTTGAAAGAGCTGCAGCAGAAATGGGCCAAGGTGAGCAGTCTATCTTCTCCAAAAGAACTTGCCCCCACGGGCTTGTATTTCTGAACTGGAGCGAGGTGTCAGAGTGATTTGGACCAGCGGTGATGTGAACGGTTTCACACTTGCAACGAATTATGGAACAGTTATTATTATGTTCCTAGCAGGTGTGCCCAGATGTTGTAATAGCTCAATGTATGCGTCAAATGCGTGCGTGAGAGCTCTCTGTAGCTACTTCTGTCAGCCCTTGTTGCAATAGTGAGTGGCCAATGTCTTTGTCTTACCTAATACTGTTCCCCCTTGATATGAAGGAAAACTGTGTGGCACACAGTATTCCTTCATATCAAGGGGCCCAGAACCGGGGGGGGAGTAGAACAGTGTGGCGTCTCACCACTGTTACGTTAGCAATTATGGCCAATGGGAGTAAGATTCTAAAATAGAGGGTAGAATCCCGTAAGCGTTCAGGTCTTTCGTAGATCGTGCAGGCTTTTTATCTGGAGAATGGTATATGATGAGAGTAGGATGCTTATTTCCAGGAAGTGTAAAGGGTTTTAATAGCGAGAAAAGTAGACAAGGTGAGAGCAAAGGATCGAGGCGACTGGGTCTTATGGAGATATTTCTCATATGTCATGATGAGCAAAGGAAATGGCAAAGAGAAAGTAGAATTACAGAATGCAGCATTGCGACGGCATGCTCGATCCTCACCTGAGGGTCAGGGGGAAAAGGGAACAACTGTGTGGTAAAAGCCAGGCTGCTCCCTGAGCTGAGAAACCAGACCATAAAAGCTGGCCTGGCCTCCACATGCTCAGACCCCGTGCAGCTGCTGGCAAGTCCAGCAGGGTTGTTAGTAAACATTTTATTTCTCTGATGGGGGTATTTGTGAAAGTTGCTGTGCCATGGTGCGTTACTTGGAGTTGAGCTGGCCATCTCAGTGAGCTTGACATTGATTTGGTGGGGTCTATCGGCTTGATTGATTGCACCACGCAGGTTTCTGAGACATCCCGCGCTAAGGAGGGGCAACAGGAGAACTCCCAGTCCAGGGCAGACGCAGCCGAACAGGCCTTGCCCGAAAAGGAAGGGCAGCTGGGAGGCTGGCAAGCCAGGGCTGCATATTTGGATTGCCAGCTGACGGAACCGCAAGGGACCTTGAAGGAGCTACAGTTGAAATGGGATAAGGTGAGAAAGCGCATTGGCGGTCTGATGAGGTCTGATCGTTGCATCGAACTCTTAGCTCAGCCAACTCTTTGTTTGGTATACTATGTAATGTGTAGTAACGTTGCATGAGCGGTGGTTCTCGGGACTGCATGGTGGAGTACATGCCACGGTATAATCTATCATTAAAAATCCTCGACAATACGTGGCAGATGGTTATTGTCTATACGTGACTGGTTGCAGCTTGTAACTTACAGTGCAGCTTGGTATATCGTATACAATACACGGTAGGTCATGGGTGGCATATATTATTTGATAATGTGGATGAAGTCCACATGCGCCTTTGAACTCCAAATGTCATATGGTACATGCGGGCATGGCATGGCATGGCATGGCATGGCATGGCATGGCATGGCATGGCATGGCATGGCATGGCATGGCATGGCATGGCATGGCATGGCCGGCATGGCATGGCATGGCATTTCAGTATGCTGCAGGTTTTAGTATAGTAGCGTTGTTATTCTACATGAGCGGAACTGTCAGCATGGCTGTGTGGTGGCGCATGGCTTGAACCTGAGGCAGGTCTAAACCTGTTTGAATGATGAATCCCACCTGTACCAGGTCTCTGAGGAGCCAGGGAACCTGGCAGCAGCAATGGAACTGCAGCGCTCGCACGCCAGTGCTGACGCATTGGAGGAGAAACTGCAGCAATATACAGCCGGGGCGGAGGCAGCCGAAGCGGCTGTGGCTGAGAAAGACAAGGCTTTGGCCGACTGGGATGCTCAGTTGGTGATTAACCAGCAGGCCAGGGGGGGTGAGTTGGAGGAGCAGCAATTGCAAGCCAG